>JACCEG010000475.1:0-54184 GCA_014065205.1 Tuber brumale
CGAACACTCAGACGCGGGATATAAATATCGAAGTGCCTCCCGAGCTTTACAGACATCATCAAGCAACGGAGAAGAGATCTTATCAATATAATATTGTTTTACGCTTTAAATCTTTACCTTACTTTTTTATCGAGACGAGCCTTCCTCGACAGATTCTCCAATCAAAGATTTCGGACCTACGTCACTCAGTTATATACTAGAGTTTGGCGTCCGCCTAACAGGAGGGGCGGCAACTTTCATGGCTTTGATCTCGTCCTCAAGGGAAAGCCAGTCTGTCTTCGTCGATGTAGGAGCAGGGGGGGAGGGGCGAGCCAAAGGATGTGACAAGGTTATGAGGATCGGGACATGGTCAAATCCTGACGGAGGTAGTGGCATGTCACACGACTGGAAGTTTGGGAACAGCGAGGAGTTGGCGAATGCAAGGTCCAAGACCGAGGGACGCAGCCCAGGGTCGAAGGGGAAGTAGGTAAGAGTACCAGGAGTGTTCAAGAGGCAGAAACCTTGCTCTGCAGCTCTCTCAAAAAAAGGAGTGGAGGCACCCAGGTCCGAAATCGAGAAAAGACAGGCCAGGGTCTGCCAAGGGGTGGTGGATGTTGAAATCTCCAACAACCAGCGTCGGTGTAGTGGTATGGGGGAATGCAATTTCCGGAGCTATGGTTCGGTGAAAGGAGGAGCTATCCCAGGTGCTGTAGAGGTTCACGACCCGGAACTTGGTAACGAAGGAGTCAAAAAAACCAACAGATGAGTGAAAGTCAACTGCCATCCAGTCCCTAGCCTCCGAAAAGACCGAGAGGACTGAAAACTGTTGAGTTGCAGAGAGGTTGAGGTAGCAAGCCAGTCTGGGCTTGCTGCTAGCGGGGCAGGGAGGTAGAAAGGGCTTAAACCATGCAAATGACAGAGGTCTATTCCTGTATAGGGGAGGGTCTTGAAGGGCAACAAGGGTAGGGGGGGAGTCCAAAAGAGAAAAGGAATTAAAAAGGGAAAGAAACACATCCCAGCTTCCCAAGCAGTTGTGTTGTAGAACGGATATCGGGTTATAGGAGTCCGCTGCCTGTGTGAAACTCACAGGAGAGGTGTGACCAATCATTATACGCCTTCTGGCATCTCAGGCTGGGGGAGAGGAGTGGGAGACTCCTGCCATGCGGGATTCGGCAGTGCACCTCCTTGGGGTTTTGGGGCGGGAACGGGGGGACGTGTTGGGGGGGCATCACCACGCCTAGGGCGGAGTGGTTCAAGAGCAAACGGGGGCCGGAGGGATTGTTCACCAGTTGAAGGACCCTTGCCAGAGTCATTCGTCGTGTCCATAGCTTCCTCATTCGTTGGGAAAGCGGACTCCCCAGGGGCAGGAGGGGAGGGAGGTCTCGATGGGTATTCTCTTGTGAAGGCCGGGTACTGGCCTTTGTAGAGGGCACACATCGAGGGGGAGGTTCGGCAGCAGTCGACGACTGCTCTGAGGTTGCCACCCTTGGGGCAGGTGGGGTTCTGGCATTTGTGTGCCTGCTTCCGGTGGGAGAGGGCGCAGATTGGACATACTGGGTGGTCAATCTTGCATCTAGCTGAATGGTGTCCATATTCCCGGCAGTTACGGCATTGAGTGAGGCTGTTAGCCGTGTATGCTCTCTCCATCTTACATCGCAAGGAGAAAAGGTAAGCATGGCCCAACATTGTGGCCTCATTTTCAGGAGCAACTGTCACAACCACCGAGGTCGCCTTTGTGAGGGTCCTAGAGTCACGGTCAGGGTTCAGGTAGCGGGCGGAGAGTACTTGAACGTTCTTGACGTTCAGGATGGTGTTACTGACGGACTGTAAGAGGTATTCGTCGCCCTCTGGCAGGTACGCGATGGGGAGGGAGTGAATCACCAGTTGGACCTTGTTGGGAGCAGGATGGAAAGCAAGCCACGGAGCGTCACCGGTTGGGAAGGACTGGTTTAGTCTGGTCGTGAGGGCGTCGTAGTAGGGTGCGTATGCGGTTGAGGTGACAAACAGGGAAAGAGCAAGAAGGGTGGCTGCTCCCCTGTCATTGACCTTGGCAGACAAGGATAGGGGTAGGGTGCAGCCCGCCTCACGAAGGATGGAGGCAGCAATGTCTGGGAAGAAGGCAGCTAGTCTATCAGACTGGGAGTGCCGGAAAGGGGAAGACCTTGAGGCAAAGATACGTCTCCCAGTGGCTGGGAGGCTCCTCGGACCTTTTGAGGGGGGCGAAGGAGCCGATCTAGATGCAACCCGGGCAGCCAAGGGAGGGCCTTTCCCTTTCTTTGCCTTTCCTTTCTTTTTCTGTCCAGCTGTAGCGGATGGGGCATAAGAGGGGGCGGTGGATTGAGCAGTCATTTGCCGGACAGGGGGGACCTCTGAGAGGGCGGGATACTTCCCTTTCCTGTACGTCTGGGCCTCCCAGAAGCGCGGGAATTTTGCTGCATATGCGGCAGGGTCGCTGTACTATTTCTGGTCCTTCGAGCTATCGCAGGAGATGTCCGTATCATCCCCACCCTTGTAGGGAGAGTTCAATACATCGGTGAGGGTAGAGGTGAGGGGGGGCGTGGCAACCTCGTTACCCTTCCGGGAAGGGGATGCCCGAGCTGTGTGAGTGCCAAGCACTGTAGGCGTGGGGCGTTGTGGTGGGGGTTGTTGTTGGCATGTTGGTTGGGGGAGTGGGGTGGTCAGCAGGGATGCAAGGTCTTTAACCGACAATTGGAGGGCGGAGAGTGATGCCGCTGTGGTGTCGTTCTGGTTCAGTGGGGGAGGAGGGGGCTGGGGTTTCTCCCTATGGGAGCAGAGATCGTCAACTTGCCCTGAAAGGCGTGCGACTGCGAGGGCAAGTTTGTCGATTCGAGCGGAGATAGACCTAGACGCCAAAAGCGTGGTAAAGAGGAGGGGGAGGTTGACGGCCTCTCCAGGGGAGAGATCGTCAAGCTCCGTAAAGCTTATGGGTGGGAAGAGCTGGGTTGAGATACCTGCATCCGTCGAGGACCTCGCGAGGAGTTCCAGAAGAAGGGGAATATGGGGACGGACATCCAACACAGAAGAGTGCTCGGAGGATGGAAGGGGAACTGAAGCCATACCTGTCGCGACAGGGAGGCCTTGGCCTAGAGGACTTTGTAGGGTAGCAAGGACATATGGGCACACCTGATGCTGATGGAGTTGAAGATGAGGAAGATATGTAGGGGGGGGAAAATAGCGGAAGCGGAGCGTGGCCTATCTACTCGGACCTAATGTCCTTCTTATATTGTTGCCCTTCACGCCCTTGTGACTCATACCTCTAGTCACACGGCTCATATGACTCACAACTCGTGAGTCACATAAAACATCATAAACTAGTCATATGACAAAAGTGGTCACATGCGCAAAACCCATGACCTCTAATAAGGTCATGTGCGAAATATAACATATCCTCATAACCCTATCATATGACCTAAGTGGTCACATGCGTAAAACCCATGACCTCTAATGAGGTCATGTACGAAACATAACATACCTATAACTCATAACTATGAGTCATGTGAAAACCCTTTCCTCGCTAAGCCACATTCATGACATTAGCTCCTTCCTCCCTAAGCTCGAGTCCCTTCGAGCTTAGAATCTCTCATTGTAGAGGCAGTCCGTGAACCTTCTCAGGCGTTTGGCATTGTCATTTGCCTCGCGGCAGAATCTGCACATCTTGTCAATAATGGCTCTCTTTTTTTCCTTCCGCAGTGCTTCATCTGCTTGCGCTATCTTGGCATTGTAGGAGGCCCGGAACATATCCACCCTCCTTCTCGACCCTTCCATCATCTGCCCGTATGTCCACCCTTCCTTCTCCAGACGAGCGATCGTTTTCTGTTGCCCCTTGGTTTTCTCCCCTAGCTGATCGTTTTCCCATAGCAGCCACTCGATCGTTCTGCGCAGTACTTCCTTGGACACAAAAGCTTTTGTATCCTCCCCCTCCTTAGGTTCTGTCCTCAGAACCTGCTTTGCTTCCCATTGTTGTCTTCTGTGGTGGGGGCAGTGTCTGCGTACACAGTTCTGCCAGGAGATCTTGTGGTGTGAGGGGCCAGTGGGCGGAGGTTCTGGTTGTGTTGCCCACTCGGTTTGGATCGGGGAGGCCGCTGGTGACCGGCAGGTTGCCAATCTCGTGCTCGGGAAACAGTTGCTTCGTTGTTTTCCATCTAGGTACACAGGGCACCCCTCGTCCGTGCATGTTGTCCAGTGATAGACGGCATGGTTCTTCTAGTTGTCTTTGACTACCTGGGCCCACTTGGCCTCGATAGTCGTTCCCTCCTTTTCCTTCTTGATTCTGACTTCTTCTTCCACTGCAGCCCACTTGGCCGCATCGGGTGGAGGGCTTGTGGGGCTACCCACTAGTTTGAAATCTTCCGGAACGTCCTCGACACTCGGTTGATGGATTCTGTGGGTAGCGTTGGTGGAAGTGGTTGAGGGCATGTTGAGCGTTTGCAAAGTTTGTAACTAGGTACCACTCTTGATCGTGCTCATGAGAGTAAGCGGTCCACTTAGCACGGTATTGGAGGTCACCGTGGTCTAGACGCGACTCGCTTATTTCTTCAAGTTTGTATTCGAGTTCCCCGTCTAATTCGATAGGCGGGGGAGGTGAGATCATTTGCGAAGGAAGTTTGCTGTCTTGATAGAGTTCCAAAAGCGAGATGTGGAACGTGTTGTGTATCTTCATGGACAGGAGAAGGTCGAGTTTATATGCTCGTTTCCCTATCCTTTTCGTTATCTCGAATGGTCCCATTTTCTTGTAATCCAATTTCTTTGATGGCCTCGTTGTCCCTATATTCATTGGTAGTAACCATACCCTATCGCCTTGTTGTAGGTGTGGATCAGGTTTTCAGTGTTGATCGTAGTTTTCTTTTTGCCATAATTGCGCTGTTGTCATTTCTGCTCGTAGAGTATTGTGTAATTGACTCATATCTTCTTTGTCCGTTATCAGTCCTTTGGTCGTATGACCTATGGCCTGATATTCTGGGTCGAGACCGTAGTTTGCGTAAAAGGGTGTCGTTTTAATTGTTTCTTGTCTGCCGTTGTTATATGCGAATTCCACTATTGGTAGTCGTTCGTCCCAGTTGTCGTGCTGATAGTTGATGTATGCTCATAAATATTGTTCTAATATGCTGTTCGTTTGTTCCGTCTGCCCATCCATCTGTTGATAGAATGCCGTGGAAGGTTTCCTTTTGACCCCGAGTTCTTCCCTGATCTCCTTCCATATTCCTGACGTTCATATGGATCCTCGGTCTGTGATAATGTCTTTCGGTAGTCCATGTAGTCGAAAGATTTCTTTGATGAATGTTGTTGCGAACTGCCGTGCCGTCATATCCATTGTTGTGGGTATGAAATGACTCATTTTAGTCAGGCGATCCACCACGACCATGATGGAGTCATGTCCATTGGCCTCAGGTAAGTCCGTTATGAAATCCATAGATATGGAGGCCCATAGTTTCTCTGGTGCTTTGTTGGGTTTTAGCAGCCCGTGTAGTGCGTGCCGCACCACTTTTGTTTTTTGGCAAATGTCACAATTCTTGTTGTATCGTTTGACTGATTCCATTAATCCCGGCCAGTATTTTTTCCACGTGATCAGCTCTATTGTTTTAGCCGTTCCTCCGTGTCCTGCTGCTTTGTCGTCGAGGTATTTCTTGATAAGGTTTGTTCTTATCTTTTCATCTTCTGGTATCCATATCTTTCCATCGTACCATATATAGTGGCCCTTCTATTCGCCTAGGCCTAAGGCCACTCCTTTCCTTTCCTTATCTCCCTTCTCCAGGATTTTCCTTATTTCTTAGAACTCCTTCTCTTCCTGGATGCCTTTTCGTAATTCTTTGTCATCCTCGTCCCGGATTTCGGTTGCCTCCATAGCCTCCAAGTATTCTTTCGGGAGCACAACCCACTTTTTCTGCTTGATTCTTTCGGCTTCTCTTTCTTTTGGTTTGTCGCTTGCGATCCTGGTTAAGGCATCGGGTTTCCCTCTTTCTTTTCCTGGTCGATATTCGATTTTGAAGTTGTATTTGCTTAGGCTTTCCATCCATTGGATCTGCCTCTCATTGAGTTCCTTCGTGGTCATGAGGGGAACTAGGTTCTTGTAGTCTGTGAGAACTCTGACCTGGTGGTCATTGTTCTGTATGTATTGTCTCCACTTCTTTAGTACTTGAACTATGGCTAATAGTTCTTTGTTGGCGACATCGTAGTTGCATTGGGCCAGTATCATCGTCTTCGATCGATAGCACACCGGGTGCCATTTTTCGTCTTTGCATTTCAGGGATAGGATCCCAGAACAGACATACTTGGATGCGTCTGTCTCGATTGTTGTTTCCCTTCGTGGGTCGAAATGCACCAGTATTGGTACTATTGTCAGTTTGGTTCATATATCGTCGTAAGCTTGTTATTCCTTTTCTCCCCATTCCGATTTGGCCTCTTTCTTCGCTACGTTATAAAGGGGTTTTGCCATCCAGCTGAAACCCTCAATAAACCTGCGGTAGAAGTTGCAAAATCCCATAAAACATAGGATGTCGGTCTTGTTGTTTGGTTTCGCCCAGTTCCATATAGCTGCTGGCTTAACTGGGTCCACTTGGACTCCATTTCCGTTGATGATAAACCCCAGGTACTTGGTTTCCTTCTTGTGGAATTCGCATTTGGAAGGTTTGATTTTCATCACTGATTTTTGAATTTCGTTCATGATGCGGCTGATGTCCTTCCTATGTTGCTTCAGGTTTCCCGAATATATGAGTACATCATCTAGATAGACTATGCAGCATATATTCAGGAACTTGTTGAGTACCTGGTTTATCCATCGTTGGAATGATACCAGCACCTTGGTTAGCCCGAACGGCATAACCAAATATTCGTACATCCCGTATCTCGTTGTGCAGGTTGTCTTCCATTCGTCTCCTTCTTTTATCCGTATGTTGTAATAGGCGTCCTTGATTTCCAATTTGGTGAAGTATTTCACCCTTCTTAACCGATCCAGGGCTTCCCCGATTAACGGTAATGGGTACTGGTCTTTCTTCGTTACCTAGTAGAGTGCTCGGTAGTCCACGCATAGTCTCATCTTTCTGTCTTTCTTTTTGACGAATAAGATTGGTGATCCTGCTGATGCAAACGAATGTCGTATCCATACTCTCCTCATATTCTGCTGAATATATCCTCATAATTCTTCCAATTCCTTTTCCCCCAGGGGGTAGAGCCTTTGGTATAGAATCTTTTTCTTTATTTTGGTTTTCTCGTCTTTTGCGATGTGGATTTCGTGGTCCACTCCAGGCCTTCTAGGTGGTGGTTTGTCTGCTTTCTTTTCCTGGAATAGGTTCGTGAACTGGTGATATTCTTGTGGTATTATGTCGTACCACTCCTTTTCTTTTCATTGCTGTTTTTGTCGTGTTGCCAGTTCATTGCTGATATTGATTCGTGCCAATTCCAGTTTTTCTTCTCGTGGATTCCATTTGAGGATTTCCGTAAGGTCTCCTCGCTTATAATATCTGCCAAATGCGTGGGCTGATATTCCTCGAATCTGTGCCTTTTTCTTCTCTCTTGGTCTTCGTGCGATCTGGGATACCGAAGCCTTTCATTCCTCTCTTGGTGTCATGAAGTGCGCGTACTTCATGCATCTCTTCATCGTCCATCCTTTCGATTATCAACTGTGCGATCCGGTCTCCTTGTCGAATCTCTTGGTCGATATCTCTTAAGTTGGTGAGTACCACCTTGACCTCTCCGGCATAGTAAGCGTCGATTACTCCTGCATTGGTAATGAGTCGTTTATTGACTGCCCATCCGCTGCGTGGTGCTATCCGTCCATAGGTACGGGGAGGTAATCCTATCACTATTCTGGTTGATATCGTCTCTTGACCCCTTGCTTGGATCGTTTTGTCTTGGTCGGCATATAGGCCATGACCTGCCGCTTGTCGGGAGCCCTTGGTTGGTCCCAGCGCCTTCTCGTGCAACTTCTTGAATTTGATTCTTCGATCCAGCTCTTATTTGAGTTGGTCGAATCGTGCCTTCAGGTTCGCTTCTTGTGCCTCTCTTTCTGGTATAGTATACACCACTGGTGAACTGTTGAGACATCCTGTCATGCATCGTTCGCTAGCGAATGTAATCTTGTTGTTGTCCCAGTCGATTGTGGGATTGTTTTGTCGTAACCACAGCATCCCTAGGACTAGCTCGTGGTTTTTCAGGTTAGCTACCTGGAAGGTTGCCTCTTTCCTATGGCTGCCGATGGCCATAGGTACTTGCACTGTATGGGTGATCGGTCCCATAGTGCTGGGCGTTCCGTCCGCCAGATAGACCTGTCTTTTCTTTCGTGTCGGTATCAGGGGGTAGTTGTATTTGTCGCAGATTTCTTTGTTGATGAAATCTTCTGTGGCTGGTGAATCGAGCATCGCATGTATCATAGTACCTTTCCTTTTCGTGTCGTATCATGTTGTCTTAATCATAATATGATCTCCTTCTTCTTCCTGTGATGCTGTATAATAATTTGCCATGGGGACCTTTTTCGTTCCATTCGTCTTCGTCTCCTCCTCGCCTATAGTTTTCCTCCCCTTCTTGTCCGCCAGGCTATCTCTTACTGAGGACCGTCTTCTCTTTCTGGTTTGTCCTCCTCTGTGGTCATCTCCCTCCTGTTGGTTCTCTTTGGCTGCCTGACCCAGTTGTTGCCTTGGATGGGTGTCATTGTCTTTTGTCCATTGTCCGCTGGGTTGCGGCATTCTCTGCTTTGATGTTTTTTTTCGCCGCATCTTAAGTAGAGACCCTGCTCTCTCCGCTTTTTGTATTCCGCATTGGATACGTTGAGGGGCCTCCTGGTTTGTGCCTTGTTGATCTCCACCTCTCGATCAACCGTAGGTCTGAAGTTTCCTTCGTAGGCCTGTGGTATTGGTCTGAACGTTCTATCCATATTCCTAGGTACTGACACTTCCTTTGTCCTTCCTCGTTTGTCCTTTTTCAGGTTCTTTATGATTGCAAGACGGGTTTCCTTCTTGATGGCCCAGGTGGCCAATTCGTCAATAGTGGTAGTTTCGGCGTCGAGATGTTCGAATTCTGTCTGTAATCTTTCTGTCATGCCTGCGTAAAGGTATTGTGATGCGGTCACATCGTCTAATAGCGCTTCTGTTTGGTAGAGTCTGAACTCGTTCCAATATTCCATCATGCGGGGGACCCTTACTCCATGTTCATGATGTGGATCCTGGCTGTGCCTCTTGGGTCCACTTCTCCAAATTGCTGTTTGATCACTTTATTGAATTTTTCCCAGCTCCTCCATCCTGTTGGTTTGTTTCCTTGCGTATATGGCGTAAGCCATGTGCTCGCATCTCCCCTCAGAAGACTTGAAACATAGACGATCCTTTCCACATTACGTCCTTCTTGCCATCCCGCAGCACGAAGGTAAATCATCAATTTGGCCATCCAGTTTGGGAGCTAGTGTCTGTTTCCCGCGTATGTCTCCAGTTGTTTGATCTTGGGTCGATGTTGTCCCAATAATACTAGGAGTTGCGCCATTTGTATTCGCGGCTCAGCTTAGGTACTGCCTCCGGTGCTGGGCCTGGTGCGGGGCCAGCTCCTCCCCCTTCATTTGGTCTTGGTCCTTCCATTCTCTTGTCTTCTTTCTCTGAGCTTGACTCCGTGTATGTTGATCATTCCTCCAGTGTCGTCGGGCTTGAGGTTCGTCCAAGTTGCGAAACCGTTCATTGTAACTCGCCTGCTACCTTGGGTAGCTCTAAGGACTGGTCCGCAAAGGTATAGTCCGTCTTGGTACCGTCCGAGTGTCACTATAAGTGATGCTTCGTAATGTTGCGATCCCTAACCGGTATTAGTTCTTAACGACAGGTAGACGATACTTCTCGCATTTTCCCTCGACGCTAGTTCTTAGGCCTATGCCTACGATAAGGTGCGAGAGACTCTCGTATCTCTGATCCCTATCGCCTATCGTACTATTTCTGCAACTTGACTCTGATCGTAGAGTCCACGCCTCGTAGGTAGGTATTCGTAAAGAGCGTAAGGGTTTTATATTCGTAAAAGCATAAAGTAATAAGCAAGGAAATAACTTAGAACGAAGCGTGCAGAGCCTATCTACTCGGACTTTTTACTTTTTTTATTTTTTTATTTTTTTATTTTTTTATTTTATTTTATTCTTTTTTATCTTCATATATTCTTTGTTTACAGTACAAGAACTTGCATGCAGCGCTAGCTATGGCATAAAGAAAAACCTTAATCTCAAAAACCCGCAGACACAAAAGAAACAATGGCAGCAAACTGTAAAATCCTCCTAACTGTGTCCGATAGCTGACACGAAATCGCAAGGAACTAAAGCAAGAAAATACGAAATCTCATAACGAAAAAAGTAAAACCAGCTGGCTGCCAAAATGGAAGGTCGGGTGGAAGGAAACGGGGTGCGAAGGCCCCTCTTCAGGGCGCAAAACCGTAAATCGGGAGAGCCGCATCAGCGGAAGTGGGAGCAAGTAGAGGGTCCCAGCACGCAGGCGGCATGCCAGGAGGAAAGCCTGTGGCGGTCACATTCAGGTACCTTGCCAGGGAGTGGAGGGCATCTTAGTCGGTCCATAGGGGGCTGTCTCTGCCAACTTCCGTGAGCCCGCAGAGGTGGCGCTCACAAGGCTCCTTGCAAGACTCGCAGTACAGGATAGCCTGAGCGAAGTCCTCCTCGTCCTCCTCACAGTGAGGGCAGAGGGGGGAGGGGTCGTCAGTGAATCAGGAGGGGTGGGCAGCGAGGTAGCTCTTGCACGAGCGCATCTGATGGATCCTGCCCTCTATGAACCTTCCCAGGCCCATGAAAGGGTGGGGTCTGAGGGACACGGCATAGGGGTAGTAGGGCGGGGGGGGGAACTGAGTAGACCAGTCCCTGAGGAGAGCGTTTCTCAGCCGAAGCTGGACTGACTGGTAAGACAAGGTTCCCGCCGCCACAGGGAGCTGGTCGGGAAGAAGGAGGCTGGGGGAGGCCACTGGCACTGGGCCCACGGGGTCGATGAACCTGATGGTCCTGTGGGCAATGGCGTCCAAGGGAAGATGTTTCCGTATGGGGGGAAAGCGTTGACAGGTTTTCCAGAGGAGTAGGGCATAGACGGATATGAAACCCCTAGTGTATCGGCGGTGGTCCACCGAAGCCTGGAAGGGGGAGGAGGTAGGGAATGACGGGTGAAGCCTGGCCATGGCCGGGTTGGTTTCAGGGTGGAGGCAGACAAGCCGAACAGCTGCCAGCCTTTGACAGTGGAGAACCAGCAGTGGGAGGGGGGGCAGGGCCGACTCACATGCCAGGATGCCAACTGGGGTGGAAGAGAAGCAGTTCGTCACCCACCTCTGGACGGCTCTCCAAAAGACGGACATCCTGTCCAGGAGGGTGAGGCTTGGTGAGAAGAGGTCCGCCCCGTAGAGGAGGATGGGGGAGATAAGTGAGGACGCCAACCGGTGGCAGAGAGAGGTGGAGAGGCCCTTGCCGGGCCTGGCAAGTCGTTTGATCGTCGCGAAGGCTCCTTGGGCCAAGCCGAGCCTCCTCGTGAAGTGAGAGGTAGTGCCTTTGTTGCACGAAGTGGATGAGGGCTCGAACCAATATTGAAGCGAACAGATCAATTTGGAGGGACGGAAGAGGTGTCCGTCTATCATGACAGGGATCGCGGGCAGGTGGACCTTTTGCGCTGGGGCAACCCAGTGCATGAGTTCTGTCTTTAGGATCGAGAAGGCCACTCCCAGCTTTCTACCCCTCGCCTGGAGTGCCTTGGTGATCCCCTGGAGCCTCAGGGCGTTTCTGCGATATGAACCAGAGGCAACCGTGACAGCGAAGTTGTCCACGTAGGAAAGGATTAGGCCATGAGGGACCAGGAAATGCAAGGAGGAAATGCAGTTCACAAACAGGAGGGGGGAGATCGGTGACCCTTTTGGGGTGCCGAGAGAGACCAGTGAAAAAACCTGGGGGGCCCCCTGGAAAACCAGGCGGCAGGAGCGGCCGTGGAGGATGGACCTAATGTACGAGACCATGTACGAGTTGACCGCCTTGGTGGCAATCCTGTCGCATAGAATGGGGGCCGAGACATTGTCGAATCTGCCTTTGATGTCAAGAAAAAGTGTCTAGACCTTGAGCTTGGGGCGCATGAAAAGCTGAACTTCGTGAGAGAGGGTTGCCGCTGCATTGAAGGTACTCAGACATGGAAGGGAACCAGTTTGGTGGGGGGACAAGAGGCCCAGGAAACGGGCGAGGGCAGAGAGGCAGGAGGCCATGACCCTTTCCAGGATCTTGGACATGATCTCGAGGAGGATGATGAAGCAGAATGACGCCGGCGTGTCGTAGGAGGGTTTCCCTGGTTCATCGAGGACTATCCCGTTTGCTCTCTTCAGGGAGGGGGGATGGTGGCCATGCCGGACGAGGGGGCCAAGGATGGAGGGGAGGATGCTGGGGTTCAACGTGTGGACCCTCTTCCAGACAGAGTATGGGATCCAGTCAGGGCGGGGAGCGGAGGACGAGGAGGAGCTCCGGAAAGCAACTGTAATCGCCTCCGCCGACAGTGTGGGAATATCTTTGAATTCGCGCAAAATCGCTGGGGGGCCCGAAGACTGTTTCTGCGGGAAGAAGTGGGAGAGAAGGGCTGTGTTTATGTCCCCTGGGCTTTCAGCCCCAGGTAGCTGTGGGAACCTGTCTGGGAGCCTTCTAAAGGCGTTGTGCTTTGCCGTCCAGAGAGTCTGGCGAGTGGCTGTCTTCAGGAAATTGTTCTAATAATCGGTTTTGGTCCTCTTTATGGCCTTGAAGTATAGCAGGCGGGCCTCTCTGCACTGCTGTTTTGATGAGGGGAGTGTATCCCGTCACGCTGACCGCACCGTTGCGTGGAAGGCAGCCCTTTGAGCCCTAAGGTCAGTGGTCCACCAGGGCTTGGATCGGGGGGAGGGTCTCTTGTCTGGGGTGTGTAGCCTGAGGGCAGTCCTAAGTCTTCCAAGGGCAGTGTCAAACTAGGGCGAGAGGGTATGGGGCGTGGGAAAGGGGGGAGGGGGGCCGAATCTCAGGGCTTTAATCGTATTCTCGAGGGAAAGCCAGTCGGTCTTCTTCCACGCAGGGGCAAGGGGGGGAGGGCGGGCCAACGGCTGGGAAAGCACAATGAGGATGGGAACATGGTCGGAGCCTGTCAGGGGCAATGGAGTCTCCCACGACTGAAAGTTGGAGGACAAGGAGGAGTTGGCAAATGCAAGGTCTATGACCGAGGGGCGAAGGTTGGGATCGAAGGGGAAATAGGTGAGTATGCCAGGGGTGTTTAGGAGGCAGAAGCCTTCTGCCGCAGCTGTCTCAAAGTAAGTGGCCGAGGCGCCCAGGTCCGAGATCGAGAAAAGGCGGCCCGGGTCAGCTGAAGGGTGGTGTATATTGAAGTCTCCGACAGCTAGCATCGGTGTAGAGGTGTGGAGGAAGGCAACCTCTGGAGTGATGTTTCGGCGAAAGGGGGAACCATCCCGCGTGCTATAGAGGTTGACAACCCGGAACTTGGTAACAAAAGACTCAAAAAAGCCAATGGAGGAGTAAAAATCAACAGCCATCCAGTCCCTAGTGTCCGTAAAGACTGGGAGGACCGAAAACTGCTGAGTGGTGGAGAGATGGAGATAGCAGGCCACTCTGGGCTTACCACCAGTGGGGCAAGGGGGGAGAAAAGGTTTGAATCCTTGGAACGACGGAGGTTTGTTCCAGTGCAGTGCGGGGTCTTGGAGGGCAACAAGGGTAGGGGGGTGATCCAGTAGGGAAAATGAATTAAAGAGGGAGAGAAACACATCTCAGCTTCCCAAGCAGTTGTGTTGTAGAACGGATATCGGGCTACGGGAGTCTGC
Organism: Tuber brumale; assembly: GCA_014065205.1. Lineage (NCBI taxonomy): Eukaryota > Fungi > Ascomycota > Pezizomycetes > Pezizales > Tuberaceae > Tuber > Tuber brumale. The sequence goes on from JACCEG010000475.1 coordinate 13,777, forward strand.
CGCCGGCGTGGAACTCGGAGGAGAGGTGTGACCAGCCATTACACGCCTTCCGGCGTCTCAGGCTGGAGTAGAGGAGTGGGAGATTCCTGGCGTGTGGGATTTGGCAGGGCACCTCCTTGGGTTTTGGGGCAGGAGCGGGGGGACGTGTTGGGGGGGCATCACCACGCCTAGGGCAGGTGTTTCAAGACCAATGGGGGGCAGGAGGGATCGTGAACCAGTTGAAGGACCCTCGCCAGAGTCGTTCGTCGTGTCCATAGCTTCCTCATCCTGTGGAACAGGGGACTCCCCGCGGGCAGGAGGGGGGGAAGGTCTCGATGGGGACTCTCTAGCGAACGCCAGGTGTCGACCTCTGCAGATCCCACACATCGAGGGAGAGGTTGGACAGCAGTCAACCAGAGCTCTGAGGTTACCGCCCTTGGGGAAGGTGGGGTTCTGGCACCTGTGTGCCTGTTTTCGATGGGAGAGGGTACAGATCGTGCAGACGGGATGGTCAACCTTGCATCTAGCTGAGTGGTGGCCATATTCCCAGCAGTTGCAGCACTGAGTGAGGCTGTTAGCCGTGTATGCTCTCTCGATCTTGCATTCAGAGGAGAAAAGGTAAGCGTTGCCCCGCATAGAGGCCTCATTTTCAGGGGCAACTATCACAACAACGGAGGTCACTCTCTTGAGGACCGTGGAGGCTCTGTCAGGGTTCAGGTAATGGGCGGAGAGGATCCGAACGTTCTTGACGTTCAGGATGGTGTTGCTCAGAGACTGTAGGAGGTCGTCGTTGTCCTCAGAAAGGTAGGCGATGGGGAGGGAGTGTATCGCCAGCCGGACCTCGTTAGGAGCTGGGCGGAAAGGTAGTCACGGAGTGTCCCCCGTTGGGAAGGACTGGTTTAGCTTGGTGGAGAGAGCGTCGTAGTATGGGGCATAGGCAGTAGAGGGAATGAATGGGGAGAGGGCAAGAAGCGTCACCGCCCCTCTGTCATTAACCCTGGCAGAGAAGAATAGGGGTAGAGGGAAGCCCGCCTCAAGTAGGACCGAGGCGGCAATGTCAGGGAAGGAGGCAGCTATCTGGTCGGACTTAGAGTGTGCGAAGAGGGAAGACCTAGGGGCGAAGAAACATCTCTCAGCAGCTGGGAGGCTCCTGGGCCCTTTTGAGGGGGCCAGAGGTGCCAAGCCAGGCGCAACCTGGGCAGCCGTGGGGGCTTTCTTCGCTTTGCCCGGTTTTCCTTTATTTTTTCCCGCAGCTGTAGTGGCCTGGGTGTAGGAGGGGGCACCGGCCAGGGCCGAAGCGCGAGGTACCGGGTGGAACTCCGAGAGGTGGGGGTACTTTCCCTCCCTGTATGTCTGGGCCTCCCAGGCGCAAGAGAATTTCGCCGCGTACAGGGCCAGGTCGCCGTACCATTTCTGGTCCTTTGTGCTGTAACAGGGGATGTCCGTGTCGCCCCCACCCTCATAGAGGGGGGTAAGCTCATCGGCAAGAGTTGAAGTAGGGAGGGACGTGGCAGGCTCTTTACCCTTCCGGGAAGGAGCTGCATGAGCCGTGTGGGTGCCAGGCGCTGCGGGCGTTGGGCGTTGCGGTGGGGGTTGTTGGTGGCGTGCTGGTTGGGGAAGTGGGGTGGTCAGACGGGATGCGAGGTCCCTCACCGACAGTTGTAGGGTGGAGAGCGGCGCTGCCATCGCGTCATTTTAGCTGGGGGGAGAAGGAGGACGCTGGGGCTTCTCTCTATGGGAGGAGAGCTCGTCAACCTGCCCTGAAAGGTGGGCGACCTCGAGGGCCAGTTCATCGCTTTGAGTGGAGATCGACCTTGATGCTAGGAGCGAGGTGCTGAGGAGGGGAAGGATGACTGCCTCCCCCGGGGAGAGGTCGTCAAGCTCCGTTGAGCTTATCGCTGGGAAAAGCTTGTTGGAGATCCCCGCGTCCGTCGAGGACCTTTCGAGGAGCTCCAAGAGGAGGGGGACATGGGGGCGAACTCCTGACACAGAGGAGTGCTCAGAGCGGGGAAGGGGAACTGTGGAAGCCATGCCTGACTTGACAGGGAGGCCGCTACCTGGTTTTCAGGATAGCGAGATCGTGAGGGCAAACCGGACGCAGATGGTGTTGAAGGCTAAGTGAAAATGTAGGGGGGGGGGAAATAGCGGAAGCGGAGTATAGCCTATCTACGCGGACTTTTTTCTTTTTTTTCTCTTCATATATTCCTTGTTTACGGTACAAGAACTTGCATGCAGTGCTAGCTATGGCATAAAGAAAAACCTTTATCTCCAAAAGTCGCAAACACAAAAAAAACAATCGCACCAAACTATAAAATCCTCCTAAGTGTGTCCGATAGCTGACACGAAATTCCCAGGAAGCAGAACAAACAAATTCAAAAATCATAACAAAAAATAAAACCACCCGGCTGTGAAAGCAAGTGTCTGGCGGAAACAAATGGCGGGGGGGGGCCCATGTTCAGGGCGCAAAACCGTAAATCGGGAGAGCCACCTCATCGGACGTGGGAGCGACCGGGGGGTCCCAGCACGCAGGCGGCATGCCAGGAGGAAAGCCTGTGGCGGTGAGATTCAGGTATCTTGCCAGCGAGTGGAGGGAGTCCTTGTTGGTCCATAGGGGGCTGTCTTTGCGGAAATCTGTGAGCCCCCGGAGGTGGCGCTCACAAGGCTCCTTGCAAGACTCGCAGTATAGGATGGCGTGTGCGAAATCCTCCTTGCCCTCCTCAAAATAAGGGCAGAGGGGGGAGGGGTCGTCAGTGAACCAGGAGGGGTGGGCAGCGAGGTAACTCTCGCCCGAGCCCATCTGATGGATCCTGCCCGCTATGAATCTCGCGAGGCCCATGAAAAAATAGTGTTTGAGGGACGCAGCGTAGGGGTAGTAGGGCGGAGGGGGAAAATGAGTAGACCAGTCTCGAAGGAGAGCGTTTCGCCGCCGTAGCTTTACTGACTGGTAAGATGGGGTACCCGCCGTCACAGGGAGCTGGTCGGGAGGAAGGAGGCCGTGGGAGGCCACTGGAATGGGGCCTAAGGGGTCGATGAATTGGATGGTCCTGTGGGCAATGGCGTCCAACGGGAGGTGTTTCCATATGGGGGGACAGGGAGGAGAGGTTTTCCAGAGAAGCGGGGTGTAAACAGATATCAGACCCCTAGTGTATTGGTGGTGGTCTTCCAAAGCCCGGAAGGGGGAGGAGGTAGGGAAGGACGGGTGAAGCCTGGCCGTCGCCGGGCTAGTCGGAGGGGGGAGGCAGACAAGCCGAGAAGCCGCCAGCCTTTGTCGGTGGAGAACCAAAAGCGGGAGGGGGAGTAGGGCCGACTCCCATGCCAGGATGCCAACCGGGGTGGACGAGAAACAGTTCGTCACCCATCTCGGGACGGCCCTCCAAAAAATGGACATCCTGTCCAGGAGGGTGAGGCTTGGTAAGAAAAGGTCGGCTCTGTAGAGGAGGATGGGGGAGATAAGGGAGGACGCCAGACGGTGGCAGAGAGAGGGGAAGAGACCTTTGCCGAGCCTGGAAAGGTGTTTGATCGCCACGAAGGCTCCTTGGGCCAAGCCGAGCCTCCTCGTGAAGTGGGAGGTAGTGCCTTTGTTGCAGGCAGTGGATGAGGGCTCGAACCAATATCCGAGCCAGCGAATCAATTTGAAGGGGCGGAAGAGGAGCCCGTCTATCAAGACAGGGATCGTGGGAGGATGGACCTTTTGCGCTGTGGTTACCCAGTGTATAAGCTCTGTCTTCGGGATCGTGAAGGCTACACCCAGCCTTCCAGCTTTCGCCTGAAGAGCCCTGGTGATGCCCTGCAGACTCTGGACATTCCTCCAGTAGGAGCCAGAGGTGACCGTGACAGCGAAGTCGTCCACGTAGTAAAGGATTAGGCCACGAGGGACCGAGAAATGCAGTGAGGATACGTAAATCACAAACAGGAGGGGGGGGATCGGAGACCCCTGGGGGGTGCCGACAGAGACTGGCAAAAGATTCTGGGGGGCCCCCTGGAAAACCAGGCAGCAGGAGCGACCGTGGAGGAAGGACCTGATCCACGAGACCATGTACGGGTTGACCGCCTGAGTGACAAGCCTGTCGCAGAGAATGGGGGCTGAAACATTATCGAATCCGCCTTTAATGTCGAGGAAGAGTGTTGAGACCTTGAGCTTAGGGCGCATGAAAAGTTGAACCTCATGAGCGAGGGTTGCCGCAGCATCAAAGGTACTCAGACCTGGAAGGGAACCGGTCTGGTGGGGGGACAGGAGGCCCAGGAAACGGGCCAGGGCAGAGAGGCGGGAGGCCAGAACCCATTCTAGGATCTTGGAAATGGTCTCAAGGAGGACGATGATACGGAATGACGGCGGCGTGTCGTAGGAGGGCTTCGCTGGCTTATCGAGGACTATCCCGTTCGCTCTCTTCCGGCAGCGGGGATGGTGGCCATACCGGAGGAGGGGGCCGAGGATGGAGGGGAGGATGCTTGGGTTCAACATGTGGACCCTCTTCCAGACAAAGTATGGGATCCAGTCAGGGCCGGGAGCGGAGGACGAGGAGGAGCTTCGGAGAGCAGCTGTTATCTCCTCTGCTGATAGCGGAGGAACATCCTTGAATTAGCGCATAATTGCTGGAGGGCCCGCGGACTGTTTCTCCGGGAAGAAGTGGGAGAGAAGGGCTGTGTTTATGTCCACCGGGCTCTCAGCCCCGGGTAGATGTGGGCACCTGTCTGGGGGCCTTCCAAAGGCATAGCGTTTCGCCGTCCAGAGCGTTTGGGGGGTGGCGGTTTTCATGAAATTGTTCCAATAATTAGTTTTGGCTCTTTTAATAGCCTTGAAGTATAGCAGGCGGGCTTCCCTGCACCGCTGTTTAGACGAGGGGAGTGGATCTCGCTGCACCGACCGAACCGTTGAGTGGAAGGCAGCCCTTTGAGTTGTGAGGTCATGGGTCCACCATGGCTTGGATCGGGGCGAGGGTCTCTTGTGCGGGGTGTGTAGCCAGAGTACGGTCCTAAGTCGGCCCAGGGCAATGTCGAACCAGGTCGAGACAGTATGTGGTGTGGGAAGAGGGGGAGGGGGGTCGAACCTCGTGGCCTGGATCGCATCTTCAAGGGAGGGCCAGTCGGTCTTCTTCCATGCAGGGGCAGGGGGGGGAGGGCGGGCCAACGGCTGTTGAAGTACAATGAGGATGGGGACATGGTCGGATCCTGTAAGTGGCAACAGAGTCTCCCACGACCGAACGTTGGGGGAAAGGGAGGAGCTGGCAAACGCAAGGTCTATGACCGATGGGCGGAGGTTGGGATCAAAGTGGAAGTAAGTGAGGATACCCGGGGTGTTTAGGAGGGAGAAACCTTCTTCTGTAGCCTTTTCAAAGTAAGGGGCCGTGGCGCCCAGGTCCGAGATCAAGAAATGGCAGCCCAGGTCAGCGGAGGGGTGGTGTATGGTGAAGTCTACGACAACCAGCATCGGTGTCGAGGTGTGGGGGAAGGCACCTTCTGGAGTGATGGCACGGCGAAAGGGGGAACCATCCCACGTGCTATAGAGGTTCACAACCCGAAACTTGGTAATAAAGGAATCAAAAAAACCAACAGAAGAATGAAAATCAACAGCCATCCAGTCCCTCGCGTCAGTCAAGACCGGTAGGACCGAAAACTGCTGAGTGGTGGAGAGATGGAGATAGCAGGCCACTCTGGGCTTGCCACCAGTGAGACAAGGGGGCAGAAAGGGTTTGAATCCTTGGAATGATGGAGGTCTGTTCCTGTGCAAAGGGGGGTCCTGAAGGGCAACAAGGGTAGGGGGGTGATCCAGCAAAGAAAACCAGTTAAAGAGGGAGAGAAACACATCCCAGCTTCCCAAGCAGTTGTGTTGAAGAATGGATATCGGTTTACGGGAGTCCGCTGCCGGCGCGGAACTTGTAGGAGAGATGTGACCAACTATTACACGCCTTCCAGCGTCGCAGGCTAGGGGAGAGGAGTGGGGGATTCCTGCCATGTGGGATTCAGCAGGGCACCTGCTGGGGGCTTTGGGGCAGGGACGGGGGGACATGTTAGGGGGGCGTCGATACGCCTCGGGCGGGGTGTTTCAGGACCAAAGGGGGGCAGGACGGATCGTGAACCAGTTGAAGGACCCTCGCCGGAGTCGTTCGTCGTGTCCAGAGCTTCTTCATGCATCGGTGGAGGGGACACCCCATGGGCAGGAGGGGGGGGGAGGTCGCGATGGGCATTCTCTGGCGAAGGCCGGGTGCTGACCCTTGCAGATCGCACACATCGACGGAGAGGTTGGGCAGCAGTCAACCACAGCGCTAAGGTTACCGCCCTTGGGGCAGGTGGGATTCTGGCACCTGTGAGCCTGTTTTCGGTGGGAGAGGATGCAGGTTGGGCAGACCAGGTGATCAACCTTGCACCTGGCTGAGTGACAGCCGTACTCCCAGCAGTTACGGCACTGAGTGAGGCTGTTAGCCGAGTATGCTCTCTTGATCTTGCATCGAGAGCAGAAAAGGTAAGCATTGCCCAGCATAGAGGCCTCATTTTCAGGCGCAACCGTCACAACAACAGAGGTCGCTCTCTTGAGGATCCTGGAGGGTCTGTTGCGGTTCAGGTAGCGGGCGGAGAGAATCTGAACGTTCTTGACGTTCAGGATGGTATTGCTCTGGCACGGTAGAAGGTCGTCGTCGTCCGCAGGAAGGTAGGCGATGGGCTGGGAGTGGATTGCCAGCTGGACCTCGGCAGGGGCGGGGCGGAAAGGGAGCTACGGAGAGTCCCCGGTTGGGAACAATTGGTTTAGCTTGGTAGAGAGAGCGTCGTAGTAGGGGGCATAGGCAGTAGAGGCAACGAACGGAGAGAGGGCAAGAAGCGTCACCGCACCTCTGTCATTACCCCTGGCAGAAAAGGATAAGGGTAGAGTGCAACCCGCCTCTTGTAAAACTGAGGCGGCAATGTTGGGGAAGGAGGCAGCTATTCAGTCTGATTGGGAGTGCGTGAAGTGGGAAGACCTGGGGGCGAAGAAACGTCTCTGAGGAGCTGGGAGGCTCCTGGGCGCTTTTGAGGTGGCCATAGGTGCCGGACCAGACGCAACCTGGGCAGCCGTGGGGGCATTCTTCACTTTGCTCGACTTTCCCTTCTTTTTTCCTGTGGCAGTAGCAGCCTGGGCGTAGGAGGGGGCGCTGGACTGAGCCGCAGTGCGGGGGACAGGGCGGAACTCCGAGAGGGGCGGGTACTTTCCTTCCCTGTACGTCTGGGCCTCTCAGGATCCAGGAAATTTCGCCGCATACGCAGCCGGGTCGCCGTACCATTTCTGGTCTTTTGTGCTATAACAGGGGATGTCTGTGTCACCACCACCCTCATAGAGGGGGGTAAGCTCACCGGCAAAGGTTGCGGTAGGGGGGGATGTGGTGACCTCTTTACCCTTTCGGGAAGGAGCTGCTGGAGCTGTGTGGGTGCCAGGCGCTGCGGGCGCTGGGCGTTGGGATGGGGGTTGTTGGTGGCGTGCTGGCTGGGGAAGTGGGGTGGTCAGATGGGACGCAAGGTCCCTCACCGACAGATGGAGGGCGGAGAGCGACGCTACTTTTGCGTCACTTTGGCTGGAGGGGGGAGGGGGGCGCTGGGGCTTCTCTCTGCGGGAGTAGAGTTCGTCGACCTGCCCTGAAAGGCGGGCGACCTCTAGGGCCACTTCATCAACTTGAGTGGAGATTGACCTTGACGCTAGGAGCGAGGTGCAGAGGAGGGGAAGGATGACAGCCTCCCCTGGGGAGAGGTCGTCAAGCTCTGTTGAACTTATGGGTGGGAAAAGCTGGTTGGAGATACCCGTGTCCGTCGAGGACCTCTCGAGGAGCTCCAGGAGGAGGGGGACATGGGGGCGAACTCCTGACACATAGGGGAGCTCAGAGGGGGGAAGGGGAACTGTAGAAGCCCTGCCTGTCGTGACAGGGAGGCCGCTGCCTGGTTCTTAGGACAGCAAGATCGTGAGGGCACACCGGACGCTGATGGTGTTGAAAACGAGGAAGAAATGTACGTGGGGGAAAATAGCGGAAGCGGAGCGTGGCCTATCTACTCCGACCCAATGTCCTTCTTATGTAGTTACCCTTCACGCCCTTGTGACTCATACCTCAAGTTACACGCCTCATATTACTCACCACTCGTGAGTCATATAAAAACATCATAAACTAGTCATATGACCAAAGTGGTCACATGCGTAATACTCATGACCTCTAATGAGGTCATGTGCGTAACATAACATATCCTCATAACCCTATCATATGACCTAAATTGTCACATGCGTGAAACCCATGACCTCTAATGAAGTCATGTGCGAAACACAACATACCTATGACTCATAACTATGAGTCATGTGAAAACCCTTTCCTCGCTAAGCCACATTCGTGACAGCTACCTATATCTGGTGGTAACATGCGACGTCAGGGGTGTCTAGTGGTAACAGGGGATGTCTGGGGCGTCCGGAAGATATTTTAAGTAAGGAGCCCCACTTGGCAAGCCCCATTTCTGCATCTGGTTACTCTCACACAGGGGTGATACTTGCATGGCTAGAAAAACAAGAATTAGACACTACTGGTGTGCTAGCCCTGGTAAGAAAAAAACAACCAGCCTCTCAGCAATAAAGCTAACCTTTATGTAGCAGCAAAAATAGGAGACATGGCAGGAAATCTATTTTAGGATCCAGAAAGGTTGTTGAGCGAAAATGCTCCAAGTTCTGACTGGAAAACCAGGTGATAGAGTTCTACTGATTATGCCCGAGCCTGACCCCGGCAGGTCAGGTGAGGATTATTTTCCTACCAGTGGCACTGGTCAGGCAACCATACAACATCTCTGTCCTCACTTACCTTCACTAACGGCTAAGGGCTAACCTTTATGCCAGATTCCTTCAGAGCTCTTTGGCCAGAGTATGCAATGCTTTGGTACCTAGACCTACTTGGCGTCGGCTTTCCAATGGTGCAAAGGATGTCTACTTGACAACAATATCCATAGAGTTACACTCTGGCGAGCCTTTGATTAGGTACTGATTTGACGCCATATTCCTTCCAGGTCCTTTGGATGCAGCATGCGATACTTTGGTACCTAGACGTACCCGACGCCAGCCTTCCAATGGTGTAAAGAACATCTACTTGATGCCAGTATCTATGGAGTTACTGGCTGTTATAGAAGTGGTGTTCCTTGGCGATATTTTGACTAAGTCCTGACCTTGACGCCAGATTCCTTCAGAGCCCTTTGGACGCAGTATTCATTGCTTTGGCATCTAGACCTACTCGATGCCAGCTTTCCAATGGTGCAAGGACCGCCTACCTGACACCACTATCCATGGAGTTACAGGCTGTTATAGAAGTGGTATTCCCTAGCGAGTCTTTGACTAAGTACTGATTTTGATGCCAGATTCCTTCAGAGCCCTTTGGATGCAGTATTGAATGCTTTGGCACCTAGACCTACTCGACATTAGCCTTCCAATGGTGCAAAGAATGTCTACTTGATGCCAATACCCATGGAGTTACATGCTGTTATGGAAGTGGTATTTCCTGGCTAGGCTATAGTTAAGTGCTGACTTAGACGCCAAATTGCTTCAGAGTCCTTTGGATGCAGCATTTAATGCTTTGGCAACTAGGCCAACTTGATGCCAGCTTTCCAATTGTGCAAGAAACGTATACTCAATACTAATATCCATGAGGTTACAGCTTGTTATAGAAGTAGTATTTCCTGGCGAGGCTATAGCTAAGTGCTGACTTTGACACCAGATTCCTTCAGATTCCTTTGGACACAGCGTTCACCACTTTGGTACCTAGGCCTACTCGACACCAGCCTTCAAACGGTGCAAGGAACGTCTACTTGACACCAATATCCAGGGAGATACAAGCTGTTATAGACGTGGTATTCCGTAGTGAGGTTTTGACGAAGTACTGACTTTGACGCCAGATTCCTTCAGAGCCCTTTAGACGCAGTATTCAATGCTTTGGCACCTAGACCTACTCGACGCCAGCCTTCCAATGGTGCTAGGATGGTCTACTCGACGCCAATATCTATGGCGTTATAGGCTGTTATAGAAGTGGTCTTTCCTAGTATAGTTGTACTTACTGCTTCCTTATATTAGCTTTAATAATAAAAACAATTTCAGTATATGCAGTTTTTGTGACCCAGGTCAGTAGTACAGTGAGTTCCACTCTTGTGTCTAAGTCCGATAAATCAGGTAGTTTGGTAGATATCTCCAGACGCCAATGCGACATCAGGAGACGTCCTTGAACTTTGCTTGTGACATCTGGTTGCGTCCTGTGTGTTTAGTTGCTACATCTGGTTGCGTTCTGTGTATTTGGTTGCTATGTCTGATTGCGTCCTGTGTATCCAGGGCTTGGGTGGCTGCGTCCTGATACTGGTTGCCATGCCTGCTTGCGTCCTGGATCACGATTCATGTTCTGGTATTCTGTGCGTCTAATGCACAGAATGCACAGGATCGGAAGATTAATTTTTGCTGATGTGATGCCAGAAAGGATAGGAAGCTTTAACATTGTAAACCTCCTATCCATCTCATTATCTACATCCATATCCAAGTACTTGAGATATGATGATGTTATGTGCCAAGGTTACTTTCTATAGGAGAATTTATGTTTGCACTATGCAGGGATAACCTACTATCTACAATGATTTAAATTATTTTAGCATACTTTATTCTACCAACTATAGAAGATTTTACCTGGATTGTATATCCATAAATTTCTGGTCTGATTTCCATGCAATTTCAATTCATGGATACATTGCGACAAGTGAATCAAACAGGCTCTTAATTATTATTCCTATTTTAACTGGCAAGATTTCAATGTCAAGGATCAGTTCCTGTTTGAAAAATTAACTAACAGCAGATACAAAAGGAATAGTAATAAAGGTACTTTTACAAGTACCTAGAGGTAAGTACCAGAATACAGGAGGCAGGTATTATCAGGCTAGGGCATGACTGCCAAGTAGGCCAGTGTTAGGCGGACGTCTATCTCTAGTATAACTGGGGGACGTAGGCCAAAATCTTTGTTGGGAGAATGTATCGAGGAAGGCTCATCTCGATAAAGTAAAAGTAACATAAAGATTTATGAGGTAAACAATTTTATATTGATAAGATCTATTCTCTACTGCTTGATGATGTCTGTAAAGCTCAGGAGGTACTTCAATATTTATATCCAGCATCTGAGTGTTCGCGGACTACTTCTAACTAGTATGCTTCCGAAGTACCACTGTGGCTTTAATGTACAAACGTCCAGAATCTTGTAAGTGCGAGCACCGTTTGACCCTGAAACTTATCACACCCTTTCGCAGACACGGAATAGTATTCTTCCGTTGAGATGACTGCGCTATTTGTAAATCCAAACAGCAGTTTCTAACTTAGATGTCCGCATAGACTATTATATTACTTTAGTCATGTGGACTATTGTTCCAGTAGTCTCTTCGGTCATGTAGTGATCAAGTTCATGCCGGTCCACCTAGTGCCAAGCGAAAGTCCGAGCCTAATGTGTCAACGTCTGGAGGGTCTCCGACTTATTTAGGTCTTCCTTTCTGCGCGTGCTTCCACTTGGTCCACCGGCCTCAGTAGAGGAGCCCTATCACTAGGACCAACCAACCTACAGCTGATCTCAGAAGCGTATGGGCGGATTCGGTATACCTTTAGTAGCTTCCACTACTAGGATATCCTCTTGGAGTATTTCAACAAAAACGTCCCGTCACCTGCGGCCCATAGTTAGGAAGCCTAACTATGAAGCTTACTATCTTAATGCGCCTCCGACGGATTTCCTGCGTTCCACTTCCCCGACGTCGCCAAAGGTCCACTCTCATCTATCCTGTGAACAGCATGCGGTCGGACAGACGGCCGCGATGTATATGGAGTTATGAAGTGGGCTTCATTAATGTGACATTTTAGTTATGGGACGCTTCTCTAGAAATCTCGCTAATGACGTGTGGGCCCTATAAGGGGGCCGGAAGGGGGTGTTGGCTCCAGTGAATTGAGGATCTGTGCGCAGTTACCCTACCGTGGGTCTGAGCACATGTCTCGGATTTCCATATACCTAACATGAGCTTCCTCCTACCAGACTTCACCTCGAATGCCTTTATAACCCTTTTATAATCTTCTTCTAAATACATTTTAAGACTCCGCGTGGTCAGGGTGAAAATCCTCATGTGTTTACTTGGCCACGGTAGGAAAACCGTTTCCTCACTCTCTTACTTCTGCCCTTCCTGGCATGTCCGGATTTTCGTTATGAAAATTCTCCGCAACTTCCTCCACGTTTTCCATACCGGTAGCAGGCTCCCATGTATTCTCATTTTCTGAACACCATTGCCACTTAAGGAAGTACCACAGTTCCCGCTTCTCCTGATAGCACCCGCGTACTCGTTTTCTGTAAGAACGAATCTCGCTTCTTACTATTTTCTCAACCTCCCATTGCAGATCAGCGTCAATGTCCTTCGGCTCTCTAGGGCGTTGCTGACGATTGTCATAAAAGGATTCACGATAGGGTTCCAAGGGTGCGGCATGGAGTACAGGGTGAATGTGCCATCAATCGGATATGTTGCGCTTGAAGGCTTGTGATCCGAGTCTTTCTATGATTTGAAAAGTACCGTATAGCTTGGGACTTAGTTTCTTTGATTTCCGTCTGGTACGAATGTTTTTTGCATTTGACATTACTTTATTCCCGATCTTGAAGTCCGGCTGTTGTCGAGCTTTCCGGTCTTAATATTTTTACATTCCTTCCCTTGTCCTTTCTAGCGACCCTCTTGCTTGTTCGTGTATCGTCTTAATTCAGTTTGCAAAAAGCGTTGCTCCGGGATTTTGAGCTTCGCGCTCCTTCATCCACTCTGTCTGTTGATGGAAACCGTAGTTCGCATAGAATGGTGACATCCCCTGAGCATTGGTTGTGGAGTTGTTATAGGCAGGTTCAGCTAGCAGTAATAGCTGATACCAGTCGTCCTGATCATAGTTGACAAAACTTCGCAGGTATCATTCCAGCAATTGGTTGCTACGTTCAGTTTGTCCATTAGTCTAAGGGTGATATGCCGCCGACATTCTTCTCTTGATTTCCATCGCTTTGCAAAGAGATTCCAAGAATTCTCCCGTGAACTTTGAGTCCATGTCCGAGACGATTTCAGTTGGGAGACCGTGCAGCCTCCATACTTCTTTTGGGAATGCGTTTGCGACATCCTTGGCCGTAGCCGAGGTCTGAAGTCCGTTGAAATGTGCCATCTTTGTGAATCGATCGACTACTACCATTATCTGAGTGCATCCTTGTGACTCTGGTAGTTGGGTAATGAAGTCCACTGAGATGGATGCCCATGCTGCGTAGGGTATTTGCAGTGGCTGCAATAGTCCGTACTTCGCGTGTCTAGGCGGTTTGTTATGTTGGCATTCATCGCAGGATCGTACGTAATCATTGACCTATGCCCCAAGTCTCTTCCAATAAAAGTCTCTGATGATTATTTCCAAAGTCTTTTCTTGTCCAAAATGTCCTGCAATCTTTGCATTGTGACATCCTTCCCCATTCTTAGTATATAGGACCTGACTATCTGCTACAAATAGTCTTTGCTTATAATATAGTAGATCGTCGGTTAAGGTCCAGTCTGCAGGAAAATCCCTTCCTTCGTCTCGTAACCTAATAAGTTCTTCCCTTCGTTGTCTCCATGCTGCGTCTATTCCGATAGCTGCCCGTATTTCGTTTAAGAATTCAGGGTTAAACTGCTTCATACCTTTCTGCAGGATAATAGCATTTGACATTTAAACTTTTTCGGGTACTTCTGAAATATCGTACCAATGTTCGTTGTCTTTAACTGATGCCTGTAGATAGCTGATGCTAGGTTCCTGTTCCTTGACAATCAAGGATCTTGTCGCTATATCGGTGCTTCCAAATCCCACGGCTCGTCTTTCCGTATCTTCCAAGTCGTCTACTTCCATCATGTGTGAGGTGTTGACATTTTCTACCCCTAGTTGAGCTATACGATCGCCCATTTTTATTTGGAAGTCCACATCCTTATGGTTGAAAAGTACGACTTTGAGTTCGCCGGTGTAATCAGCATTGATTACTCCTGCACCAGTAGAGATTCCGCTTCAAACCACTAATCCACTTCTTGGAGCAATTCTTCTGTAAGTTCTTTCGGGTAGCACCACAGCTATACCCGCCCTTATTAATGCTTGTCCATATTTCAGGACAATGTCATCCTCTATGGCATACAGGTCATGTCCTGCCGCCATTGTTGAGCCCTTTGTTGGCAAGTATGCCTTTTTGCTCAATCTTTTGACCCAAATCACGGGTTCCTTTCCACCTCTTCGAGGCTCCAAATCCAAATCCTTATCTCCATCCCAATCTTCTCCTTCATCGCCAACCCTCGCTACTAGCAATACCAGGAAATTTTCTTGTTTCAAAATTTTCTGTTCGCGATGCATAGCTCCCTCCTCAGGGCGGTACTTCGGCCGTCTGCTTAATGCATCAGGTTTTCCGCCCTTCGTGCCTGGTCGGTATAGAATGCGGAAATTGTATTCTACCAACTTCTGTGCCCATCGAATTTGACGGCCGCTCAAGACTTTTGATGTGAGGAAGTATTGTAGGTTTTGTTGGTCGGTCAAAACTGTAATCGGTTTTTCCGTTCTGATTAAGTAGTGTTTCCATTCCTTAAATGCTTCGAGGATTGCGAGAAGTTCTTTATCATGAATCTCATAATTGGGCTCCGCCGAATTTAATTTTCTAGAATGGAAAGCTACTAGCTTTAACCTTTTCTCAAAGTATTGAGAAAGGACGCAGCCGAGTGCAAAATCTCTAGCGTCCGTTTCTACGCCTTTTTCCCTTTCTGAGAAAAAGTGGTGGAGTATGGGGGCTGTGGTGAATCGGTCCTTTAGTTCTTCGAAAGAAGTGTCCTGTTCAATTCCCCGCTTAAAATTCGCAGGATTTCCTTGTAATGTCTCGGTTATTGGTTTGCAAATAGTGGAGAAGTTTTTTATAAATCGTCGGTAGAAGTTAGCAAACCTCATAAAGACTAGTACTTCTTTAACCCACTTAGGTGCTTTCTAGACCATTCTGGATTCCACCTTTCGGGTGCTCATAGACACACCATCGACCACCACCATATAGTCGAGGAATTCTACCTCCATGGCAGGGAAAGTCGATTTCTTTGGCGAAACCGCTAATTGAAAGTCCGCTAGACTTTGTAAAACTTTCTTGACAGCCTCAATATGTTCCTTCTCATTTTTTGAATAGATGAGAATATCATCAAGGTAGCGTACGACTCCAACGTCAAGGTATTCCCGGAGAACTTGATTCATCATATCTTAGAAAGTTGCCGCAGCATTGACGAATCCAAAAGGCATAACCTTATATTCGTAATGTCCGTATCTTATACGCAACACCGTTTTCCATTCATCTCCTTCCTTTATCCTAATTAGGTGGTAACCGTCTTTAAGGTCTAACTTAGTGAAGATCTTGGCCGCGGCCACACTATCTCGGAGTTCGGACATTAGTGGAAGGAGATGTTTGTTGAGCATCGTAATCCTATTTAGATTTTGGTAATCCACAACTAGGCGTAGTCTGCCATCAGGCTTAGGTACGAATAGTATGGGTGCTCCTGCTGGCGATTGGCTCCGCGTGATGTTTCCTTGGTTGATTATCGTCTACAGGTATTCTCGTAAAGCCTTAAGCTGTTTTAGGATAGCGGGTATATCGGCCCCCAGGGGGGAGTTGATCCTGGAATCAACTTAATTTCGTGATCGAATATCCGTCTTGGAGCTAATCTTTCTACTGTCTGGGCTTCAAACAAATATTTATAACGCCCGAATTCTTTCAGTAATGATTCCAGTTCTACCGTATTTTCGATGGCTACGATTCTTCCGTTGCGACAGGCATTAGGATCCCTAGCACCGGATTCATCATATTCGCACATATCCGCTATTCCTTCATCTTCCTCCACACAGTTTTCGCCACAGTTTGCGGAGAAAGTCCAATTTTCTGCATCTTCTATGTGAGACACTGGGTGTTCATGATGCCACCAACCAAATGGAATTATCATTCCCTAGTGACCTGCCTTAGCCACTTCGCATGACACTTCAGAGATGTGTCGCTTTTTCCCTATTTCCAATTTAATAGGGAGAGTGTAACACTTCCCTCCTGAGGCTGCTGACAATCCGGCAAAACCTAAGATATCAACTACATTACTACGTTCTACTGTAAGAACGCGAAGGTCTTCAACTAGCTCCTTGTTGATAAGGAACACAATGGATCCCGAGTCTAACAAGACTTTAACTTTGTATCGCTTATCGTCTATATGGATGTCGGCGATCCCCTGCGGACAGTTGTATCGTTTTGGTTTTGGAGCTTCTAACTCCATGCGCTTAGTGCGGATAAGATTTTCTTGGTTCTTTTGTTTAGGCATCGTTGGTATTGTGTGTATGCAACAAGATATTTGTTACTCCACCTGCGTAGTTTCGACCATTGAGGTTTCCTCAGACAAACTAGTAACTCTTTAGCTCTAACAATCTGGGTCTACATACTTTGTGGGGTTTCACCGATACGCAATTTTGCAAGACCAGTTTTCTGGCTAAATGCCTTATCCCGACACACCAAACCTAGGCTCATAGCAGCTTTGCAGGCGGTTATTAGCTATTTTACTCCCCTGATTTTGGGGTTCCTGTTTTCACCGTGTCCTTTTCCTTAGGACATCGGTTATCCGGCCAGCTACCTCAGAGGGGCCTTGCGCACCAAAGTGGTCCTTCCCTATTCCACACTCTGGCCAGAAGGCAAGATAGTACGTACGTATAATACGACTCAGACTCGTGTGGTAGGTGCAATAGCCCGTGTCGGTTGTCCTCCTATCGTGTATTGTTATCAGGTAGATCTTGCATTGCTATGTCCCAACTTCTTCGGTATAGTAACTTGCTTGCACACAGGTAGCAGGTAACCACCAGGTGACTCCTGGAACTTCGTACTGTTGACTCCCGGGCTGTGTGGGCATGTTAACTATGCTCTCTTTCGATCGAGACTCTCCATATATTGATTCTTGTTTTCGAGCTCGCAAGTCCCTCATGGGGTCCCTTCACTGAGAGCCTACTTGCATTGATCCTGAAAGGAGAGACTCGCTTCACGAAGCTTTGATCATTTTGTATTTCGATTCCCGTAGTTGCACACGGAATACCTGATCCCCGTCGTGGTAGGTACCCAATACACCCCAGCCAAAGGGGGTTCCCATTTCGATTCCAGCTCCATCAGGACACTGAATACCCGAACGCTGTCCCTGTTGGTGCCAATGAACTGACCTCGATCAGTTCTTCGCCGTCCACCAGTTCCCAGATCTTATTGACTTACGCTAGGTTCTGGACAGTTACGACCTTACGAGCTAATTTCGGCTTTACAATAGCCGATCTCGCTCGTCGAATCCCCATTTTTATCGGTCTTGAGCTGACTGTTGCTGCCAATATATGGGCTTCTCCCCAACACGTCTGTTAGGTGTGGTTTTTCTTCGCACAATTTGTACAATCTCCATCTCGACTTCGAGTATCTATTACACTCTGCGGGATACCAGTATGGGCCTGAGCAAAGATCGTGTGGGTGGTCTTTGTCGCGCCTCCCAACCTTTTCCTGAGCTTCTCCAGTTCATCGTCCCTTTTTCGCTTTCGGGGTGGGGCTCCACCTCCTTTGACATATGGTTTAGTATCCCGTTGTCGCCTTGATTTAGAGTCCCGTTGGTCTTCTCTTTTGCCCTCTTGGACTAAGTTAGGCTTGGACAGTTGGTCACACCCAATTTTCTTCCTAACTAGCAGTCCTTCTTCTGACCGTCCGCATAGCCTTAGTGCCTCTTCCCATTCTTGATCCGTTGTATATTGCAGGGCTGACAACATGCAGACAATTTGTTCAGGAAGTTTATCTTTGACTTCCTGTCTCCCGGACTCCTCGGTCATCCGTGCACGAATGTTATGGTTGTGCATGATTGTCAGATAGCATTTGATACTGACGTCGTACGTGACTAGTTGCATTGCTCGCAGGCCTAGTCTTGCAGCTTCTACTGGGGCAAATCGCTTGATCATATTATGTTCAAAGCGGGTCCATGTCGCCAGCTCTGGTTGCTGAGTTTCCCCTTGAAGTCCGTCCATAGCCTTCTGGTACCATATGGTATAAGGAAGGATTATCTCTCCTTTTGTACGGCTGAGCGCATATATGACCTGTTCCCAGGCATCGTCCTAGATTCGTGGATTCCGCTCGAAATAGTCGGTGCATTGTAGGATTCAAACATATATATCTAGTGCGGGTTTATCCTCAAAGAATGGGGGTGAATCTGTTGGTCGCTTGATATTTAGCACTATCGCATAGGCAAGCGTTTCTGCTATTCCAGGCTTTTCTGGTGTTTGTCCTTGCCTTCTCTGGCTAGGACTTCCTCTGCTTCTTCCTCCCTCATCATCATCGTCATCATCGTCCCTGGGATCTCCAGGGTTGCCTCCCGGGGCACTTGAGGGGGATGCATCAGCGGTTTCGCGACCATTTCCCTTGTCCCTGTGTGTAGGTAGAGCGTAGAACTCCTCGTCGTCGGTTTCTTGGACTGCGGGTAAGGGTGTGGGTGCTGCAGCTTCGGGACTTGGTGCGGCAGCCAACATTCTGTTTATCGACTGTGTCAACACCTTCAGGGTATTGTTAGTCTCGTCATTTTGCTGCTACTGTGGGTCCTGAGATCAGGGGATTTCTGCCTGGCGAGTAGTCTTATCTAACCGCATCTGTCCTAGGGTAAGGTTGACATCCCTTTCACGCATGGTGCATTGGGCACGGAATTCTACGAATTGCGCCCATAGACTGAGGACCATTTGTTCCAAAGTCTGATCTCCGGCTAATGCTGCTTGGCTTTCTTCCCCAAGGGTTCCATGGAACCTCGTGGTTACCTCTTCATGTTCCTGTTGACGCTCATCTTGAGCGTCTATTTTCCTTGCCACTTCGCCTATCATTTCATCTTGGATACCCTTAACTTCGCTTTCCACGCCTGCTAGCTGCATCAACAAGATTGCAATATGGTTATCTTAGACATGTTGTCCTTTGGCTATTTGCGGTTGAACCTTAATTAGTTTTAAGGTATTGTCTTGGGTAGCCCCCTTCAAATATTTGAAGGTGATATTGGCCTGGTCGAGCGAGGTATCTATATCCTGCCTTATTCGACCCAAGGTTATTCTATGACTGGCAGCCAACCTTACTAGATTTGCGGCATGGTCTCCTCCTAGTTTAGGCGTGGGGGCCCTTGATATCCGATGTGTACTTGCGATACTGGAGGATCGGTGAGAGGGTATATTTCCTCTCCGAAATGTGGGTTCATGAGGTGTTGACGGGGAGGGACTCCATATAGCCGAAACATCAGTTTTATCCGTCATATTGGGGCGAGTGTCCATGGGTTCACCCGCCGTTATCCGTTTTCTCAGGTCTTGAGGTATCTCAGCCATTGTGATGCTTTCCAGGTATGCTAATTGCTCTAATAGCCCTAAATGAGGGATTACTTGTACTTCGTACCAGAGTTCTTGATATCCTTTAAAAGGTTTAAGGAATCGTATGTAAGGTATCCAACGTTTGAGACACTCTAGAGGTGTAGGTATAAAAGGGTTCGGTTGGTCCGACTCTGGACTCAAAACCTGAATCTCCTTTTTCTCTAGGTTTAAGATGTACTTGTAGTACATATAATGATATGTTAGGCCCAGGCCGAGGGGATGTCTGATCCACGGATGACTGTGCCTGATTTTTTGTCTCGGGAGTACTGGGTACTCTAGTCGACAAGGTCTTCAGACTCGGTGGAACTCCATGCAAAGTTCGAACCGTGCCAGGTGTGGTATATGTGATTGAATTGATCTGTTAGGCATATGGAAATCCGAGAAAGGTGCACAGACCCACGGTAGGGTAACTGCGCACAGACCCTCAATTTACCGGAGCCAACACTCCTCTCCGGCCCCCTTATGGGGCCCGCACGGCATTTGCGAGATTTCGCGAGTTGCCTCCCATAACCAAAATGTCACATCAATGAAGTCCGCTTCATAATACTATATACGTCGGCGTCGTCCGTCAGACCGCATGCTGTTCGCAGGTTATATGAGAGGGGACCTTTGCCGACATCTGAGAAGAGGAACGGATGAAATCCGTCCCCGGCGCATTGAGATAGTAGGCTTCAAAGTTAGGCTTCCTAAACTATACCCCGAAGGTGATGGGACGTTTTCGGAGAAATACTCTAGGAGGATATCCCAGTAGTGAAATCTATCAGGGGTATACCGAATCTACCCATACCCTTCTGAGATCAGCTGTAGGTTGGTTGGTGCTAGTAATAGGACCCCTCTACTGAGGCCGGCGGACCAAGGGGAAGCATGCTCAGAATGGAAGACCTAGATAAGTCGGAGACCCTTAAGATACTCGCACGTCGGGCTCGGACTTGCGATAGGCACTAGGTGGTCTGGCATGAACTTGATCACTTCATGACCGAAGAGACTACTGGAATGATAGTCAACCAGACTAGAGTAAAATAATAGTCTATGCGGACATCTAAGTTGAAGGCCACTGTTTGGCATAACAAATAGCGCAGTCATCTCAACGGAGGAATACTACCCCGGGTTTGTGAAAGGGTGTGATAAGTTTCAGTGTCAAACGGTGTTCGCAATTATAAGATTCTGGACATTTGCGTATTAAAACCCGAGTGGTACTGCGAAGGCATAGTAGTTAGAAGTAGTCCGCGAACACTCAGACGCAGGATATAAATATCAAAGTGCCTCGCAAGCTTTAGAGACATCATCAAGCAACGGAGAAGAGATCTTATCAATATAAAATTGCTTATCTGATAAATCTTTACCTTACTTTTATTTTATCGAGACGAGCCTTGCTCGACAGATTCTCCGAACAAAGATTTTCGCCTATGTCCCTCGGTTACATACTTGAGTTTGGCGTCCGCCTAACAGTATAGTGATAGTTCTCCTGTTACCAAGGCTCACTATATGAACTAAGAGTTCACTTCCAATTCCACCCTCACCTCAGACTTTAATTACAGTTTTCGATGGACGTCACTGTCCTATCTATATTCAGACATTCGAAGAAGTCATCGATAGTGAGCTGTTCGTAATCGAGGAAACATATATGCAAGAACCCTCGTAGTTCACAGTACCTTTCGGCATCCTAACGCGGGATTAATTCAATAGCATATATTGTATCTGGCACAGTTCGGATTTTGAGTGGAATTCGACCGAGTCAGAAAACTTCGTAGACTGGAGCACCCTGTGCTCTTTACAGACCGTAGAGAAGATAAAGGAAAACTCAGGCACCGTCATCTGAGGATCAGACATCCCCTCGGCCTGGGCCTAAGCAATCCTTACATGTACTATAAGGACATCCTAAACCATGAGAAAAAGGAGATTCTGGTTTTGCGTCCAGAGTCGGACCAACCGAATCTTTTTATACATACACCTCTAGAGTATCTCCAGCGTTGGATACCTACATACGATGCCTTAAACCTTTTAGAGGATATCGAGAACTCTTGTACGAAGTACCAGTAATCACTCATCCAGGACTATTAGAGCAGCTAGCCTATCTGGAAAGTATCACAAGGGCTGGAATACCGCAAGACCAGAGAAAAAGAATAAGGGCGGGAGAACCAAGGGATACCCGACCCGATACGACGGATAAGACCGATGATACAGCCATATGGAGTCCTTCCCCGTCAACACCTCATGATCCCACATTTCGGAGAGGAAATATACCCTCTCACCGATCCTCCAGTGTAGCAAGTACACATCGGATATTAAGGGCACCCGCGCCCAAATCAGGAGGAGACCATGCCGCAAACCTAGCAAGGTTTGCTGCCCATCTTGGGATAACCTTGGGTCGAATAAGGCAGGATATAGATACCTCGCTCGACCAAGCCAATATTGCCTTCAAACATTTGAAGGGGGCTCCCCAAGACAATTCATTAAAGCTAATTAAGGTTCAACAGCAAATAGCCGCAGGACAAGATGTCCACGATAACGACTTTGCAATATTGTTGATGCAGCTGGCAGGCGTGGAAAGCGAGGTTAAAGGTATCCAAGAAGAAATGATACAGGAAGTAGCAAGGAAAATAGACTCTCAAGATAAGCGTGAACAGGAACATGAAGAGGTAACCACGAGGTTACATGGAACTCGCGGGGAAGAAAGCCAAGCGGCATTAGCTCAAGATCGGACTTTGGAACCGATGGTCCGCGGTCTACGGGCGGAATTCGCAGAATTCCGCGCCCCATGCACTACGCGTGAAAGAGAAGTCAACTGTACCCTAGGTCAGATGCGTTTAGATCAGACTACCCGCTAGGCGGAATTCCGCCGATCTCAGGACCAGCAGCAACAGCAAAATAACGAGACTAACAATACCCGGAAGGTATTGACACAGTCGAGAAACAGAATGTTGGCTGCCACACCAAGTCCCGAAGCTGCAGGACCCGCTCCTTTACCTGCCGTCCAAGAAAGGGACGATGAGGTGTACTACGCTCCACCTACACGCAGGGAAAAGGGAAAAGGTAGAGAAGCTGCTAATGCATCCCCCTCGGGAGCAAAGGGAGGAAACCCCGCGGATCCTAGTGACGATGACGATGATGATGATGAGAGAGGAAGACAGAGAGGCAGTCCTAGCCGAGGCAGGTGAGGACAAACACCAGAACAGTCTGGTATGGCAGAGACAGTTGCCAACGCGATCGCAGTGAATATTAAGCGACCGTCAGAGCTACCCCTATTCTTTGAAGACAGACTCGCACAAGATATATATGTGTGGAGTTTGCAATGCACCGACTATTTCGCAGGAAACCCGCGAATCTGGGATGAAGCGCAGGAAGGTGTCATATATGCGCTCACTCATGCGAAAGGAGACATGGTCCTTCCTTATACCATATGGTACTGAAAGGCTATGGACGGAATTCAAGGGGAAACCCAGCAGCCAGAGCTGGTGCCATGGACTCGCTTTGAACCTGATATGATCTAGCGATTCACCCCTGCGGAAGCCGAAAGACTAGCCCTTCACGCAATGAAACTAGTCACGTACGAGGACAGCATTGAAAGCTATCTGACAGTCATGCACAACTATAACATTCGTGCACGCATGATGGAGGAGTCCTGGAGACAGGAAGTGGAAGACAAACTTCCGGAACAAATTGTCCGCAAGTTGTCGGCCCTGCAATATACGACGGATCAAGAATGGGAAGAGGCAATAAGGCTATGCAGACGGTCAGAAGAAGGACTCTTAGCCAGAAAGAAAATTGGACGAGACCAACCATCAAGGCCCAAATTAGTCCAAGAGGTCAAAAGAGAAGACCGACAGAACTCTAAACCGCAGCTACAAAGGGATACTAAACCTTATGTGAAGGCAGGTGGAGCCCCACCACGAAAACATAAAAAGGGGCGAGGAACTGGAGAAGCCAAGGAAAAGGTTGGGAGGTGCGACAAGAACCACCGACACAAACTTTGCCCAGGCCCATACCGGTATCCCGCAGGGTGTGATAGACACTCATAGGTAAGAAGCAGATTGCACGCGTTGGGGAAAGAAAAACCACACCTATCAGACGTATTGGGGAGACGCCCATATATCGGCGGCAATAGTCAGCTCAAGACCGTTAAAAATGGGAATTCGACACGCAAGATCGGCTATGGTAAAGCCTAAATTAGCTCGCAAGGTCACAACAGTTCAGCGCCCAGCCTGAGTGAATAAGATCTCGGAACTGGCGGACGATAAGGAACTGACCAAGGTCAGTTCATTAGCAACAACTGCGACGGCGTTTGGGTATTCAGTGTCCAAAGGGAACTGGAATTGAAATTTGAACCCCCTTGGGCTGGGGTGTATTGGGTACCGACCCCGACGCGGATCGGGTAGTCCGTGTACAACTACGGGAGCCGAAACTCAAAATGATCAAAGCGGGGCAAAGCAAGTCTCTCTTTTCAGGATTAACGCAACTAGGCTCTAAGCGAAGGGACCCCATGAGGGACTTGCGAGCGTGAACACAAGAATCACTATATGGAGAGTCTTGAATGAAAGAGAGGATAGTTAACATGCCCACATGGCCCAGGAGCAAATAGTACAAAGTTCCTGGAGTCACCTGGTGGTTGCCTGCTACCCTTGTGCAAGCAAGTTACTATACCGAAGAGGTTGGGACATAGCAAGGCAAGATCTACCTGATAACAATACGCGACAGGAGGACAACCGACGCGGGCCGTTCCACATACCACACGAGTCTGAGTTGTATTATACATATGTAATATCTTGCCTTCTAGCCAGAGTGTGGGATAGGGATGTAACGCTTTGGTGCGCAATGCCTCTCTGAGGGAGCTGGACGGATAACGGAAATGCTAAGGGAAAGGACTCAGTGAATACGTGAACCCTACATCAGGGGAGTAAAATGTCTGATACCCCCCTGAAAATCTGCCATGAGCCTAGGTCTGGCGTGTCGGGAGAAGGCATCCAGCCTGAAAACTGGTCGTGAGCAATAGCGTATCGTTGAAACGCCGCTTAGTATGTAGACCCAGAGTGTTAGAGCTAAAGAGTTACTACTTTGTCTGAGGAGACCTCATGGGTCGAAACTACGCGGCCGTAGTGACAAACATCTTGTTACCTACACCCAACACTGACAATGCCTAAACGAAATAACCAAGGAAACCTTATCCATGCTAAGCGCATGGAGTTGGAAGCTCCCGAACCAAAACGATACCACTGTCCGGAGGGGATCGCTTACCTCCATATACACGATAAGCGATACAAAGTTAAAGTCTTGTTAGATTAGGGATCCAACGTATTCTTTATCAACAAGGACCTAGTTGAAGACTTTCGCGTTCCCTCTATAAAACGTGACAATGCAGTGGATATCTGAGGCTTTGACGGATCGTCAGCCGCCTCTGGAGGGAAGTGTTACACTCTCCCAATAAGATTAGAAATAGGAAAAAACTGACACATCTCTGAAGTGTCGTGTGAAGTGGCCAAAGCAGGTCACTATGGAATGATAATTCCTTTTGGTTGGTAGCATCGTGAACACCCAGTGTCTCACATAGAAGATGTAGAAAATTGGACCTTCTCCGCAAAATGTTGTGAAAACTGTGTGGAAGATGATGAAGGAATAGCGGATATGTTCGAATATAACAAATCTGTCGCTTGGGATCCTAATGCCTGCCGCGTCAGAAGAATCGGAGCCTTCGAAAATACCGTGGAACTCGAATCATTATCAAAAGAATACTGGAATTACAAACACTGGTTTGAAGCCCGGATGGCGGAAAGCTTAGCTCCAAGGCCGACATTCGATCACGAAATTAAACTGATTATAGGATCAACCCCCCCATGGGGGCCGATATATCCACTGTCCGAAAAACAGCTTAAGGCTTTACGCGAATACTTGGAAACAATGATCAAACTAGGAAAAATTACATGGAGCCAATCGCCAGCTAGCACACCTATATTATACGTACCTAAACCAGATGGTAGACTACGCCTAGTTGTGGATTATCGGAATCTAAATAAGATTACTATCCTCAACAAACATCCACTTCCACTAATGTCCGAACTCAGAGATAGAGTAGCCGGCGCAAAGATCTTCACAAAGTTAGACCTTAAGGACGGCTACAACCTGATTAGGATCAATGAAGGAGATGAATGGAAGACCGCGTTCCATACCAGATACGGACACTACGAATATAAGGTTATGCCTTTTGGATTGGTCAACGCTCCGGCAACATTCCAAGATATGATGAACCAAGTCCTACAGGAATACTTGGACGTCGGAGTCGTGTGTTACCTTGATGATATTCTCATCTACTCAAAGGATGAAAAGGAACACATCAAAGCTGTCAAGAAAGTTTTACAAAGTCTATCAGACTTTCAATTAGCGGTATCGCTAAAAAAATCGACTTTCCAAGCCACGGAAGTGGAATTCCTCGGCTATATGGTGGCAGTTGACGGGGTGTCTATGAGCACCCGAAAGGAGGAATCCATAATGGTTTGGAAAGCACCGACGTTGGTTAGAGAAGTACAAGTATTTATGGGATTTGCTAACTTCTACTGACGATTTATCAAAAACGTCTGGGCTATTTGCAAACCCATAACCGAGACATTACAAGGAAATCTGAAAAATTTCAAATGGGGAGATGAGCAGGATACAGCTTTTGAGGAGCTAAAACACCGCTTCACAACAGCCCCCATACTCCACCACCTTTTCCCGGAAAGAGAAACAGTGGTAGAAACCGACGCTCCTGATTTTACACTCGCCTGCGTCCTTTCCCGATACTTTGAGAAAAGGTTACACCCAGTAGCTTTCCATTCCAGAAAATTAAATTCGGCGGAGTGCAATTATGAGATTCATGACAAAGAACTTCTTGCAATCCTCGAAGCATTCAAGGAATGGAGACACTACATAATCGGAACGGAAAAACCGCTTGCAGTCTTTACCGACCATCAGAACCTACAATACTTCCTCACATAAAAAGTCTAGAATGGCAGTCA
The DNA here is from genome assembly GCA_014065205.1 of Tuber brumale. Classification (NCBI taxonomy): domain Eukaryota; kingdom Fungi; phylum Ascomycota; class Pezizomycetes; order Pezizales; family Tuberaceae; genus Tuber; species Tuber brumale. The sequence continues at coordinate 40,171 of JACCEG010000475.1, forward strand.
AATTAGATGGGCTCAGAAGTTGGTAGAATACAATTTCCGTATTGTATACCGACCAGGCACGAAGGGTGGAAAGCCTGACTCATTAAGCAGACAGCCAGAGTACAGTCCTGAGGAGGGAGCTACGCATCGCGAACAGAAAATTTTGAAAGTAGAAAATCTTTTAGTGTCGCTAGTGGCGAGGGTAGGCAATGAAGGAGAAGACTGGGATGGAGATAAAGATTTGGTTTCTGAACCTCGAAGAGGTGGAAAGGAATCCATCATTAGGGTCAAGAGATTGAGCAAAAAGGTATATTTGCCAACAAAGGGCTCAAGAATGGCAGCAGGACATGACCTGTACGCCATAGAAGATAATATTGTCTCGAAATATGGAGAAGAATTAATAAGGGCGGGTATAGCCGTGTGGCTACCCAAAGGAACATACGGAAGAGTGGCCCCAAGAAGTGGATTAGCGGTCCGAAGCGGAATCTTTACCGGTGCAGGAGTAATCGCTGCTGATTATACCAGCGAACTCCAAGTCGTACTTTTCAACCATAAAGATGTGGACTGGCAAATAAGAATGCGCGATCGCATAGCTCAACTAGTGGTAGAAAAGGTCCACATGTCGGACATGATGGAAGTCGATGACTGGGAAGAAACGGAGCGAGGAACCGCGGGATTCGGAAGCAGCGATATAGCGACAAGATCCTTGATTGTCAAGGAACAGGAACCTAGCATCAGCTACCTACAGGCATCGGCCAAAGACAGCGAACATTGGTACGATATTTCAGAAGTACCCGAAAAGGTTCTAATGTCAAATGCTATTATCCTGCAGCAAGGTATGAAGCAGTTCAAACCCGAATTCCTAAGCTAGATACAGGCAGCAATCGAGTCAGGCACAGCTTGGAGGAAACGGAGGGAAGAACTCATCAGGTTAAGAAATGCAGGAAAAGACCTTCCCAAGGACTGGGTCTTGACCGACGATCTACTATATGATAAGCAAAGACTATTTGTACCAGCTAGTCAGGCGCTATATACCAAGATCGCAGAAGGATGTCACCATGCAAAGGTTGCAAGACATTTCGGACAAGAAAAGACTTTGGAAATAATCATGCGAGACTTCTACAAGAAAGGACATGCGGCATGGGTCAACGACTACGTACGATCCTGCGATGAATGCCAACATAACAAATCACCTAGACACACTAAGTACGGATTATTACAAGCACTGCAAATACCCTACGCAGCATGGGTGTCCATCTCAGTGGACTTCATTAGACAACTACCAGAGTCGCAAGGATGCACTCAGATAATGGTAGTAGTCATCGATTCACAAAGATGGCACATTTCATTGGACTTCAGACCTCGGCTACGGCCAAGGATGTGGCAAACGCATTCCTGAAAGAAGTGTGGAGGCTGCACGGCCTACTAACCGAAATCGTGTCGGACATGGACTTAAAGTTTGCAGGAGAACTTTGGGAATCCCTTGGCAAGGCGCTGGAAATTAAGCTAAGAATGTCAACGGCATACAACCCACAGACTGATGGACAAATTGAACGTACCAATCAAGTGCTGGAAGATTACCTGCGAAGTTTTGTCAATTACGATCAGGATGACTGGTATCAGCTGCTATCGCTAGCTGAATATACCTATAACATCTCCGCAACCAGCGCTCACGGGATATTGCCATTCTATGCGAACTACGGATTCCATGCACAGACAGAATGGATAAAGGAGCGTGAAGCTCAAAATCCTGGAGCGACACTTTATGCAAACTGGATTAAGACGATACATGAACAAGCAAGAGGGTCACCAGAAAAGACACAAGAATGGATGTCAAAATATTAGGACCAGAAGGCTCGACAACAGCCGGACTTCAAAATCTGGGACAAAGTAAGCTTAAACGCCGAAAACATCCACAACCGATGGAAATCTAAGAAGCTAAGTCCGAAGCTATCCGGTCCCTTCCAAATTATGGAAAGATGCGGATCCACTGCCTTCAAGCTCAACATATCCAATCGATGGAACATTCATCCGGTATTCCATGTCGCACTTTTGGAACCCTACCGCGAGTCAGTTCATGGCAATCGCCAACAACCACCTTGAGAACCGGAGGATATTGACGGCAATCTGCAATGGGGGGTTGAAAAAATTGCAAGAAGCGAAATTTGTTCTTACAGGAAACGAGTACGCGGTGGCTATCAAGAGAAGCGGGAACTGTGGTACTTTGTTAAGTGGCATGGGTGTTGGGAAGATGAGAACACATGGGAGCCTGCTACCGGTATGGAAAATGCGGAGGAAGTTGTGGAGAATTTTAATAGTGAAAATCCGGACATGCCAGGAAGGGCAGAAGTAAGATAGTAAGGAAAAGGTTTTCCTACTGTGGCCAAGTAAACGCGGGAGGTTTTTTACCCTGGCCACCCTGAGTCTTAAAATGTATTTAAAAGAAATCATAAAATGGTTACAAAGGCATTCGAGGTGAAGCCTGGTAGGAGGGAGCTCATGTTAGCCATATGGAAATCCGAGACAGGTACACAGACCCACGGTAGGATAAGTTCGCAAAGACCCTCAATTTACCGGAGCCAATACCCCTCTCCAGCCCCCTTATGGGGCCCGCACATCATTTGTGAGATTTCTCGAGTTGCGTCCCATAACTAAAATGTCACATCAATGAAGCCCACTTCATAACACCATATACGTCGCCACCGTCCGTCCAACTACATGCTGTTCGCAGGTTATATGAGAGGGGACCTTTGGCGACATCTGGGAAGTGGAACAGAGGAAGTCTGTCTGAGGCGCATTGAGATAGTAGGCTTCAAAGTTAGGCTTCCTAAACTATAGGCCGAATGTTGTGGGAAGTTTTCGGAGAAATACTGTAGGATGATATCCCAGTAGTGAAATCTATTAGGGGTATACAGAATCCACCCATACCCTTCTGAGATCAGCTGTAGGTTGGTTGGTGCTAGTAATAGGACCCCTCTATGGAGGCCGGCAGACCAAGGGGAAGCATGCTCAGAATGGAAGACCTAGATAGGTTGGAGACCCTTAAGACGCTGACACGTCGGGCTCGGACTTGCGATTTGCACTAGGTGGTCTGGCATGAACTTGATCACTTCATGACCGCAGAGACTACTGGAACGATAGTCAACTAGACTCGAGTAAAATAATAGTCTATGCGGACATCAAAGATGGATGCAGCTATTTGATATAACAAATAGCGCAGTCATCTCAACGGAGGAATACTGTTCCCAAGCCGTGAAAGGTTGTGATAAGTTTCACGGTCAAACGGTGTTCGCACTTATAACATTATGGACATTTGCGTATTAAAACCAGAGTGGTACTTCAAAGGCATAGTAGTTAGGAGTAGTCCGCGAATACACAGATGCGGGATATAAATATCGAAGTGCCTCCCGAGCTTTACAGACATTATCAAGCAACGGAGAAGAGATCTTCTCAATATAAAATTGTCTACCTCATAAATCATTACCTTACTTGTATTTTATGGAGACGAGCCTTCGGCGACAGATTCTCCGCACAAAGATTTTGGCCTACGTCCCACCGTTATATACTTGAGTTTGGCGTCCGCCTAACATCATCTCTTGCTGGGATCCCGAAAGGTATGTTGAACCACGAGGGTTCTGTGACAAACTCTTATTCAATTTCGAATAACTCGCTGTCGAAGACTTCTTGGAAGGTTTGAATATAAATGGGGCAGTGCGGTGCTTCAAAAATGTAATCGAAGTCGGAACTGAGGGTGGAGTTTGAAGTGAACTCGTAGTTCATATAGTGAGCCTTGGTAACCGGAGAACTATCAATATCCTATTAGGCGGACGCCTATCTCGAGTATAACTGAGGGACGTAGGCCAAAATCTTGGTTCAGAGAATGTGTCGCAGAAGGCGGGTCTCGATAAAGTAAAAGCAAAGTAAAAATTGATGAGGTAAACAATTTTATATTGATAAGATCTCTTCTCCGTTACTTGATGATGTCTTTACAGCTCCTGAGGCACTTCGATATTTATATCCCGTATCTGAGTATTCACTGTCTACTGCTAACTACTATGCTTCTGAAGTACCACTCTTGCATTAATGCGCAAACTGTTAGGCAGACGCCAAACTCAAGTATATAACTGAGGGACATAGGCCAAAATCTTTGTTCGGAGAATCTGTCGAGGAAGGCTCATCTCGATGAAATAAAAGTAAGGTAAAGATTTATGAGGTAAACAATATTATATTGATAAGATCTCTTCTCCATTGCTTGATGATGTCTGTAAAGCCCGTGAGGCACTACGATATTTATATCCCACGTCGAAGTGTTCACAGACTACTTCTAACTACTATGCCTCCGAAGTACCACTCTGGTTTTTATACACAAACGTCCAGAATCTTATAAGTGCGAACACCGTTTGACCCTGAAACCTATCACACCCTTTCGCAGCTTCGGAATAGTATTCCTCCATTGAGATCACTGCGCTATTTGTTATATCAAATACCGGCCTCCAACTTAGATGTCCGCATAGACTATTATATTACTCTAGTGTGGTTGACTATCGTTCCAGTAGTCTCTTCGGTCATGAAGTGATCAAGTTCATGCCAGTCCACCTAGTGACAATCGCAAGTCCGAGCCCAACGTGTCAGCGTCTTAAGGGTCTCTGACTTATCTAGGTCTTCCATTCTGAGCATGCTTCCCCTTGGTCCGCCGGCCTCGGTAGAGGGGTCCTATTACTAGAACCACCCAACCTACAGCTGATCTCGGAAGGGTATGGGTGGATTCGGTATACCCCTAATAGCTTTCACTACTGAGATATCCTCCTCTTGTATTTCTCTGAAAACGTACCCTCACCTGTGGCCCATAGTTTAGGAAGCCTAACTTGGAAGCCTACAGTCTAAATGCGCCTCCGACGGATTTCCTCCGTTCTACTTCCCAGATGTCGCCAAAGGTCTCCTCTCATATAACCTGCGAACAGCATGCGGTCGGACGGAGGGCGGCGACGTATATGCTGTTATGAAGTAGGCTTCATTGTTGTGACATTTTAGTAATGGGAGGCAACTTCTCGAAATCTGGCTAATGACGGGCGGGCCCCATAAGGGGGCCGGAGGGGGTTGTTGGCTCCTGTAAATTGAGGGTCTGTGCGCAGTTACCCTACCGTGGGTCTGTGCACATGTCTCAGATTTCCATAAGGCTAACATGAGCTCCCTCCTACCAGGCTTCGCCTCGAATGCCTTTATAACTAATCTTATAATTTCTTCTAAATACATTTTAAGACTCAGTGTGGTCAGGGTAAAAAATCTTCCTCGTTTACTTGGCCACGGTAGGAAAACCTTTTCCTCACTATCTTACTTCTACCCTTCCTGCCATGTCCGGATTTTCATCAGGAAAGTTCTCCACAACTTCCTCCGCATTTTCCATACCGGTGGCGGGCTCCCTTGTGTTCTCACCTTCCGATCACTCTTGCCATTTAAAGAAGTACCACAGTTCCTGCTTCTCTTGATAGTGGCCGTGTACTCGTTTCCTGTAAGAACGAATCCCACTTCTTGCGATTTTTTCAACCTCCCATTGGAAATCGCCATCAATGTCCTCCGGTTCTCAACTGGGTAGTTGGCGATTGTCATGAACTGACTCACGGTAGGGTTCCAATACTGCGAGATGGAATATGGGATGAATGTTTCCTCGATCGGATATGTTGTGCTTAAATGCTCTGGACCCGAGTTTTTCTATAATTTTGAAGGGGCAATATAGCTTGGGACTTAGCTTCTCGGATTTCCGTCGGGTGCGAATGTTCTTTGCGTTTAACTTTACTTTCTCCCGGATCTTGAAGTCTAGCTGTTGTCGAGCTTTCCGGTCATAATATTTCGATATCCCTTCTCATGTCTTTTCCAGCGACCCTCTTGCTTGTTCATGTATCGCCTTAATCCAGTTTGCATAAAGTGTCGCTCCAGGATTTTGAGCTTCATGCTCCTTCATCCGTTCTGTCTGTGGATGGAATCCGTAGTTCACTTAGAATGGCGACATCCCGTGAGCGTTGGTTGCGGAGTTGTTACAGGTGTGTTCAGCTAGTGGGAGCAGCTGATACCAGTCATCCTGATTACAATTGACAAAACCTTGAAGGTAACCTTACAGCACTTAGTTGGTACGTTCAGTTTGTCCGTCAGTCTGAGGGTGGTATGCCGTTGACATTCTAAGCTTAATTTCTAGCACCTTGCAAAGGAATTTCCAAAGTTCTCCTGCAAACTTTGAGTCCATGTCCGAGACGATTTCAGTTGTTAGGCTGCGGAGCCTCCATACCTCTTTCACAAATGCGCTTGCGACATCCTTGGCCGTAGCCCAAGTCTCTAGTCCGATTAAATGTGCCATCTTCGTGAATCGATCCACTACTACCATTATCTGAGTGCATCCTTGCAACTCTGGTAGTTGTGTAATGAAGTCCACTGAGATGGACGCCCATACTGCGTAGGGTATTTGCAGTGATTGCAATAATCCGTACTTAGCGTGTCGAGGCGCCTTGTTATGTTGGCATTCATCGCCGGATCGTATGTAGTCGTTGACCCATGCCGCAAGTCCTTTCCAGTAAAAGTCTCTGATGATTATTTCCAAAGTCTTTTCTTGCCCGAAATGTCCTGCAACCTTTGCATCGTGACACCCTTCAGTAATCTTAGTATATAGGGCCTGACTATCTGGTACAAATAGTCTTTGCTTATAATATAGTAGATCGTCGGTTAAGGTCCAGTCTTTGGTAAAATCCTTTCCTTTTTCTCGTAACTTAATGAGTTCTTCCCTTCATTGCCTCCAAGCTGCGTCTGTCCCGATAGCTGCCTATATCTCATTCAAGAATTCAGTATTGAACTGTTTCATACCTTTCCGTAGGATAATAGTATTGGATATTAGAACTTTTTCGGGTACTTCTGAAATATTGTACCAATGTTCGTTGTCTTTAGCCGATGCCTGTAGGAAGCTGATGCTAGGTTCCTGTTCCTTGACGATCAAGGATCTGGTCGCTATATCGGTGCTTCCGAATCCTGCGGTTCCTCGCTCCGTCTCTTCCAAGTCGTCGCCTTCCCTCATGTCCGAGGTGCTGACCTTTTCTACCAATAGTTGAGCTATATGATCGCCCATTTTTATTTGGCAGTTCACATCCTTATGGTTGAAATGTACGACTCTGAGTTCGCCGGTGTAATCAGCATCGCTTGCCCCTGCACCGGTAGTGATTCCGCTTTGGACCGCTAATCCACTTCTTGGAGCAACTCTTCCATAAGTTCCTTCGCGTAGCCCCATGGCTATACCCGTCCTTATTAATGCTTGCCCGTATTTCGGGACAATGTCATCCTCTATGGCATACAGGTCAAGTCCTGCCGGCACTCTTGAGCCATTGGTTTGCAAGTATGCCTTTTTGCTCTATATTTTGACCCTAATCACGGGTTCCTTTCTACGTCTTTGAGGTTCCAGATCCAAATCCTTGTCTCCATCCTAATCCTCCCCTTCATCGCCTACCCTCGCTACTAGCGATAGCAAGAAATTTTCTTCCTTTAAAGTTTTCTGTTCGTGATGCGTAGCTCCCTCCTCAGGACGGTACTCCGGCCATCTGCTTAATGCATCAGGCTTTCTGCCCTTTGTGCCTGGTCGGTATACAATGCGAAAATTGTATTCTACCAACTTCTGAGCCCATCGAATTTGACGGCCACTCCAGACTTTTGAGGTGAGGAAGTATTGTAGGTTCTGATGATCGGTAAAGACTGTGATCAGTTTCTCCGTTCCGATCAATTACTGTCTCCATTCTTTAAAAGCTTCTAGGATCGCGAGGAGATCTTTATCATTAATCTCATAATTGCGCTCCGCTGAGTTTAACTTTCTGGCATGGAGAGCTACTGGATGCAATCTTTTCTCAAAGTACGGAGAAAGGACGCAGCCGCGTGCAAAATCACTAGCGTCCGTCTCTACCACCGTTAATCTTTCTGGGAAAAAGTGGTGGAGTATAGGAGCTGTGGTGAATCGGTGCTTTAGGTCTTCGCAAGCACTGTCCTGTTCGATTCCCCCCTTGAAATTCTTAGGATTTCCTTGTAATGTCGCGGTTATTGGCTTGGAAATAGCAGAGAAATCTTTTATAAATTGTCGGTAGAAGTTAGCAAACCTCATAAAGACTTGTACTTCTCTAACTGACTTAGGCGCTTTCCAGACCATTTTGGATTCCACCTTGTGGGTGCTCATAGACACCCCATTGACCGCTACCATATAGCCGAGGAATTCCACCTCTGTGGCAAGAAAAGTTGATTTCTTTAGCGATACCGCTAACTGCAAGTCTGATAGACTTTGTAATACTCTTTTAACAGCTTCAATATGTTCCTTCTCATTTTTTGAGTAAATGAGAAGATCATCAAGGTAACATACGACCCCAATGTCAAGGTATTCCTGAAGAACTTGGTTCATCATATCTGGGAAAGTTGCCGGAGCTTTGACCAATCCAAAAGGCATAACCTTATATTCGTAGTGTCCGTATCTCGTACGGAATGCGGTCTTCCATTCATCTCCTTCCTTTATCCTAATCAGGTGGTAGCCGCCCTTAAGGTCTAGCTTGGTGAAGATCTTTGCGCCGGCTACTCTATCTCTGAGTTCCGACATTAGTGGAAGGGAAAGTTTGTTGAGGATAGTAATCTTATTTAGATTCCAATAATCCACAACTAGGCGTAGTCTACCATGTGGTTTGGGTACGAATAATATAGGTGAGCCTGCTGGCGATTGGCTACGTGTGATTTTCGCTTGTTTGATTATCGTTTCCTAGTAATCTCGTAAAGCCTTAACGTGTTTTTCGGACAGTGGATATATTGGTCCCCAGGGGGGAGTCGAACCTGGAATCAATTTGATTTCATGATCGAATGTTCATCTTCGAGCTAATTTTTCTGCCGTCTGGGCTTCAAACAAATGTTTGTAATTCCAGTATTCTTACGCTAATAATTCGAGTTCCACCGTATTCTCGATGGCTCCAATTCTTCAGATGCGGCCGGCATTAGGGTCCCAAGCGACAGATTCGTCGTATTCAAACATATCCGCAATTCCTTCATCTTCTTCCACACAGTTTTCGCAACATTTTGCGGAGAAGGTCCAATTTTCTGCATCTTCTATGTGAGACACTGGGTGTTCACAATGCCACCAACCAAAAGGAATTATCATTCCATAGTGACCTGCTTTAGCCACTTCACACGACACTGCAGAGATGTGTCGGTTTTTTCCTATTTCCAATTTTATTGGGAGGGTGTAACCCTTCCCTCCAGAGGCGGATGACGATCTGTCAAAGCCTAAGATATCAACTGCATTGTCGCATTCTACAGAGGGAACGCGAGAGTCTTCAACTAGGTCCTTATTGATAAGGAATACATTGGATCCTGAGTGTAATAAGGCTTTAACTTGGTATCGCTTATCGTGTATATGGAGGTAAGCGATCCCCTCCGGACCGTTGTATCGTTTTGGTTTTGGAGCACTTAGTTCCATGCGCTTAGCGCGGATAAGACTTTCTTGGTTCTTTCACTTAGGCATTGTTGGTGAGGGGTGTAGGTAACTAGATGTTTGTTACTACGCCCGCGTAGTTTCGACCATTGAGGTCTCCTCAGACAAACTAGTAACTCTTTAGCTTTAACAATCTGGGTCTACATGCTAAGCAGCGTTTCACCGATACGCTATTGCTCACCACCAGTTTTCAGGCTGGATGCCTTCTCCCGACACGCCAGACCTAGGCTCATAGCAGATTTTTGGGTGGCTATCGGCCATTTTACTGCCCTGGTGTGGGGTTCCCGTATTCACGCAGTCCTTTCCCTTAGGATTTCAGTTATCCATCCAGCTCCCTCAGAGGGGCCTCGCACACCAAAGCGGTACATCCCTATCCCACACTCTGGCCAGAAGGCAAGATAGTACATACGTATAATACGACTCAGACTCGTGTGGTAGGTGGAACGGCCCGCGNGGTAGATCTTGCATTGCTATGTCCCAACTTCTTCGGTCTAGTAACTTGCTTGCACACGGGTAGCAGGCAACCACCAGGCGGCTCCAGGAACTTCGTACTGTTGGCTCCCGGGCTATGTAGGCAAGTTAACTATCCTCTCTTTCGATCCAGACTGTCCATATATTGATTCTTGTGTTCGAGCTCGTAAGTCCCTCGTGGGGTCCCTTCACTTAGAGCCTACTTGCGTTGATCCTGAAAGGAGAGACTTGCTTCGCGCCGCTTTGATCATTTTGAGTTTCGACTCCCGTAGTTGCACATGGACTACCCGATCCCCATCGTGGTCGGTACCCAATACACCCCACCCAAGGGGATTCCCGTTTTTATTCCAGTTCCCTTAGGACACTGAATACCCAATCACCGTCGCCGTTGGTGCCAATGAACTGACCTAGGTCAGTTCCTCATCGTCCGCCAGTTCCCAGATCTTATTGACCCGGGCTGGATTCCGGACGGTTGCTACTCTGGGAGCTAATTTATGCTTCACTGTAGCCGATCTTGCTGATCGAATTCCCATTTTTATCAGTCTTGAGCTAACCGTTGCTCCCGATATATAGCCATCTCCCCAACACGTCTGATAGATGTGGTGTTTCTTTCCACCACGTGTGCAACCTCCTTCTTTCTTTCGAATGTCTATCACACTCTGCGGTATCCCGGTATGGGCCTAGGCAAAGTTTGTGTAGGTGGTCTTTGTTGCACCTCCCAACCTTTTCCTTGGCTTCTCCAGTTCCACGCCACTTTTCTTTTTTCGTGGTGGGGCTCCACCTCTCTTGAGATAAGCTTTAGTATCCCTTTGTCATTGCGGTTTAGAGTCCCATCGGTCTTCTCTTTTGACCTCTTGGACTATTTTGGGCTTGGACGCTTGGTCTCGCCCAATTTTCTTTCTGGCTAGTAGTCTTTCTTCTTACTGTCCGCATAGCCTTAGTGCCTCCTCCCATTCTTGATCCGTCGCATATTGAAGGGCCGACAACCTGTGGACAATCTGTTCAGAAAGTTTTTCTTCCACTACCTCTCTCCAGGATTCCACAGTCATGCGTGCACGAATGTTATGGTTGTGCATGACTGTCAGCTAGCGTTCAATACTGCCGTCGTATGTGACAAGTTTCATTGCGCGGGGGGCTAGTCTTTCGGCTTCTACTGGGACGAATCGCTTCACAATATCATGTTCAAAGCGTGTCCATGTCACCAGCTCTAGTTGCTGGGTTTCCACTTGAAGTCCGTCCATAGCCTTCCAGTACCCTATGGTATACGGGAGGACCATTTCTCCTTTTATACGGCTGAGCGCATATATGATACATTCCCTCGCGTCATGCCAGATCCGCGGGTTTCGCTCGAAATAGTCGGTGCATTGAAGGATCCAGACATATATGTTTTGAGCGTGTATATCCTCAAAGAATAGGGGAGGCTCTGATGGTCGCTTAATATTTAGCGCCATCGTGTTGGCCAGTGTTTCTGCCATGCCAGACTGTTCTGGTGTTTGTCCTTGCCTGCCTCGGCTAGGACCTCCTCTTCGTCTTCCTCTCGCATCATCATCATCATCGTCATCGTCACTAGGATCCCCTGGGTTACCTCCCGGGGCACTTGAGGGGAATGCATCAGCGGCTTCTCTGCCTTTTCCCTTTTCCCTATGTGTAGGTGGAGCGTAGTACTCCTCGTCATCCGTTTCTTGGACTGCAGGTAAAGGGGCAAATCCTGCAGCTTCGGGACTTGGTGCGGCAGCCAACATTCTGTTAATCGACTGTGTCAATACCTTCAGGGTATTGTTAGTCTCGTTATTTTGTTGTTGCTGCTGGTCCTGTGATCGGCAGATTTCCCCCTGGCGGGTCGCCTGATCTAAACGCATCTGTCCTAGGGTACGGTTGACCTCTCTTTCACGTGTAGTGCATTGGGTGCCCAATTCTACGAATTCCGCGCGTAGACTGAGGACAATTTGTTCCAAAGTCTGATCTCGGGCTAATCCCGCTTGTCTTTCTTCCCCGCGAGTTCCCTTTAACCTCGTGGTTACCTCTTCATGTTCCTGTTAACGCTTATCTTAAGCGTCTATTTTCCTTGCCACTTCCCGTATCATTTCTTCTTGAATACCCTTAACTTCGCTTTCCACCCCTGCCAGCTGCATTAAAAATATTGCAATGGCATTATCGTGGACATCTTGTTCTTCGGCTATTTGCTATTGAACTTTAATTAGCTTTAAGGTATTGTCTTGGGTAGCTTCCTTCAAATTTTTGAAGGCGATATTTGCTTGGTCGCGCGAGGTATCTATATCCTGCCTGATTCAACCCAAGGTTATCCCAAGATGGGCAGCCAACCTTGCTAAGCTTGCGGCATGGTCTCCGCCTGATTTGGGCGTGGGGGCCCTTGATATCCGATGTGTACTTGCTACACTGGAGGATCGGTGAGAGGGTATATTTCCTCTCCGGAGTGCGGGTTCATGAGGTGTTGATGGGGAAGGACTCCATATGGCCATATCATCGCTCTTATCCGTCGTATCGGGTCGGTTATCCCTTGGTTCTTCCACCGTTATTCTTTTTCTTGGGTCTTGTGGTATCTCAGCCATTGTGATACTTTCCAGATAGGCTAGCTGTTCTAGTAGCCCTGGATGAGTGATTACTGGTACTTTGTACCAGAGTTCTCAATATCCTCTAAAAGGTTTAAGGAATCGTATGTAGGGTATCCACTGCTTGTGATACTCTAGAGGTGTAAGTATAAATAGATTCGGTTGGTCCGACTCTGGACTCAAAACCTGCATCTCCGTTCTCTTGAGGTTTAGGATGTACTTATAGTACATATAAAGGTGTGCTTAGGCCCAGGCCGAGGGGATGTCTGATCCTGGGATGACTGTGCCTGGGTTTTCCTTTTTTTTCTCTTCTATCTTTAAAGAGCACTGGGTGCTCCAGTCGACGAAGTTTTCCCACTCGGTCGAATTCCACTCCAAATCCGAACAGTGCCAGGTACGATATATGCTCTGGAATTGATCCCTCGTTGGGATCCCGAAAGGGACTGTGAACTACGAGGGTTCCTGCATATATTTTTCTTCGATCTTGAATAGCACGCTATTGAAGACTTCTTCGAATGTCTGAATAAAGATAGGACAGTGAGGTGCTTCGAAAATGTAATCGAAGTCTGAGGTGAGGGTGGAATTTAAACTGCACTCGTAGTTCATATAGTGAGCCTTGGTAACAGGAGAACTATCAACATACTGTTAGGCGGACGCCAAACTCAAGTATATAACCGAGGGACGTAGGCCAAAATCTTTGTTCGGAGAATCTGTCGAGGAAGGCTCGTCTCGATGAAATAAAAGTAAGGTAAAGATTTATGAGGTAAACAATGTTATATTGATAAGATCTCTTCTCCGTTGCTTGATGATGTCTGTAAAGCTCGGGAGGCACTTCGATATTTATATCCTGTGTCTGAGTGTTCGTGGACTACTTCTAACTACTATGCCTCCGAAGTACCACTCTGGTTTTTATACGCAAACATGCAGAATCTTATAAGTGCGAACACCGTTTGACCCTGAAACTTATCACACCCTTTCGCGGCTTCGGAATAGTATTCCTCCGTTGAGATGACTGCGCTATTTGTTATATCAAATAGCGGCCTCCAACTTAGATGTCCGCATAGACTATTATATTACTCGGGTCTGGTTAACTATCATTCCACTAGTCTCTTCGGTCATGAAGTGATCAAGTTCATGCCGGTCCACCTAGTGCCAATCGCAAGTCCGAGCCTGATGTGTCAGCGTCTTAAGGGTCTCCGACATATCTAGGTCTTCCATTCTGAGCATGCTTCCCCTTGGTCTGCCGGCCTCCGCAGAGGGGTCCTATTACTAGAACCAACCAACCTACAGCTGATCTCAGAAGGGTATGGGTGGATTCGGTATACCCCTAATAGCTTTCACTACTGGGATATCCTCCTAGAGTATTTCTCTGAAAACGTCCCGTCACCTTCGGCCCATAGTTTAGGAAGCCCAACTTAGAAGCCTACTATCTCAATGCGCCCCCCACAGACTTCCTCCATTCCACTTCCCAGATGTCGCCAAAGGTCCCCTCTCATATATCCTG
>JACCEG010000475.1:59801-110055 GCA_014065205.1 Tuber brumale
GGCGAGATGTGCGGTTAGGCCCATACCAGAGGGTCTTGGAGATACGGTCGGGCCGGGCGGAAGGACGAATGGGGATTGTTTATGCCATAGCTAGCGCTGCATGCAAGTTCTTGTACCCTAATTAACAACTAATACTTGTCAATTAAAAAAAAAAGTGGAAAAAAAAAAAAAAAAAAAAAAAAAAAAAAAAAAAAAAAAAAAAAAAAGCGACACTGTAGTTAGCTCTTCACGCAATCACTTAAATAACTCTACTACGCTTAAGGGATAGGCCTTCGGGCCCAAGACCATCCTACCGAACACCAAGACGATACGACAAGAGAGGATCCACTATCCAACGAGCAATGACAGAAGACGAACAACAGACACAGCGACTACCGGAACCATCGGTATCCGAGACTCTACGACAGACGGACGATGGCCTGTCATTCCCCATTCAGAGGATTCGAGGGCAGAACATAACAATTTCAACCAAAATCTATGCAGAAAATAGTATTTTTAAGCCTAATAGTATAGCATTATGCATGCTACTTGTAAGACTTGTATAGTCTCACCGCCTACCTGATATTTATCTACAATTTGTTTGGAAACTAGAGCACATTTTACATCTTGTAATACCAATAAACTTTTGAATTTTATATACCAGCAGTGGAAGTATTGACTATTATTTAATATGGAGAGGATAACTCTACAATGTCTGGGAGCCTATACATTTGTGATCAAAGAAAAAAATACACCTCTTGATAGCTATCAGGGTTTTATTGATAGGACATTATGGCCAATTGCAATACCAAAACATGAGCAAAAGTCTGTTTATAATGGGTGGAAAATGATACCTTGTTTGAAATATCAAACAGTTATTGCATTAGATGAAATTATTGTATATATGAGTTAGTAAAAGGTAAAATCCATGATTCTATAGTATGGAGAGAGTGGGATATCAGAAATATTTAATGCTCATATTTATGCTCCTGATGAATTACTTTTACAAGTATATAGTGATTGAGCATATGGTGTTAGTGACTATTTAATATCACTATTTGGTAGAGCAAGTAGTACAGCAAATAAGAGAGCCTGGGACACATTTGTGTCATGTGTTTGAATTGCTATAGAATAGTACTTTAAAGAGATTCTACAACTATTCATAGCTCCAGATTTCATATGAACTCGATGTCTTTTAGTTTCTCATCTCGAACTACAATATCTTTTTATATAATGCACATATTTGCCTACACAATTCTCAAATTCTACAATACTTTGTACAAGAAACAGAAAGACAATTCAATCTACTAAACTTAAACAACAATCCTGTTTTGCTTGAACCTCTAATATTAGAAGAATATTTTCACTTCAGGGAATAGTAAAGGAAGGTATATAATTAACCTGAATATAACTTGTATAAGTGGAAAATGGAAACTATTTCTGAAATTATTTAAAGTAAACTTTGTTATTTCGAGTGCTCTCCATCAATTTCCTGCCAGTTCTAATATTTTCCAATGTCTTCTAAAGTTCACTACAGTTTCTGACTATGGTCTGTGGTCTTTTATAATTTCCCACAGTTTCTGGCAGTTTCTGGCAGTTTCTGATAGTTCTTGGTAGTTCATGGTAGTTCCTGGTAGTTCCTGGCAGTTCCATACAGTCTCTTCTACTCTCTGCTGTTCTCTGCAGTCTCCTGCAGTGCTCGACCATCCCCTGTAGTTCTCTATAGACTTCCACACTCTGCCACAATCATCTGCAGTCTCCTGCTATCTCCCACTCCCCACTACCACTCTCCTATCTTCTGCCATCCTCCGCTATCTCCTGCCATCTCCTGCTATTCTCCACAGTCTCCTACAGTTCCCCCTATCTCCTGCAGTCACCAACTATTCTAAGCCATCTCCTGCAATTTTCTGCAGTCATCCACCATCTCCAGTAGTCTTCCGCCATCTCCAACAGTACCTTGTCAGCTCTGGCAGTCATTTGCCATTTCCAGCAGTCCTCCACCAGCTCTGGCAGTTTCCTGCTATTCTCAGAAGTCTCCCGCCATTCTGGGCAGTCCATAGTTGCCCCTACCCAGTCTCAGACCATTTCTCAGCAATTTTGAGTGAGTATATATAACTAGGTGAGCCATCGAACAAGTGGATGAGTAAGTGAGTAAGTATGTGAGTGAGTAAGTGAATAGGTAAGCAAGTGGGTGGGTGAGTGGGTGGGTAAGTAACTGAGTATGTGAGTGGATAGATGAATGAGTAAGTGAGTAAGTGAGTGAGTGAGTGAGTAAGTGAGTAAGTGAGTGAGTGAGTGAGTGAGTGGGTGGGTGAGCAAGTGAGTAGGAGATTAAGTGGATGAGTAAGTGAGTAAGTGTAAGAAAGAGTGAGTAAGTAGGTATAGTACTAGTTATACTATAAGTCATACTACAATCTTATAACTTACAATTATAAGTATTGTGAGATCTCTGTATGACTCACCTACCATGAGTCCTACTACTACATACCTTTTTTTTTTTTTTTTTTTTTTTNTTTTTTTTTTTTTTTTTTTATCTTCAATTTAATTCTGTATTTAAGGTACACCATCCACATGCAGCTTGAAATGCTATGGCAGACACACTCACCTCCTTTCCTATGCCAGTCCCCAAGCAGTCAGAAGAAAAACCGTCATGAAGCCCATCAATATTGAAGACCAGGTGGCCAGCCCATAGGCCCTATGACCTGAATGTACAAGGATCTCGCCTAGAGCTACTGGCTCTAACATTTTATGCAGTCAAAAAACTCCCCCACCCAGCAAACTTGTAGAATGCATGAATGGTAAAGACTGTAAAGAAAGAGCCCTCCAACCCATCAAAACAAAGGAAACTCCACACTCTGATGGTAGCCACAACCTGCGGTGAAAAAATCCTGCCCAAACAACCTAGACCTCAACTACACAGCTAAAGCCCTAAGCCACCTGTAATAAATGTATCTATGGCCAACAGGATATACTTGGCAAAGGTGGTGAAAGACCAAAGGGCAAGCTCAACTGGAAGGCAAAAGGACCCATGGCAAGACACAGAGGCCAATGGAATCCAGGCCAGGAAACCTGGAGATGATGCCCAAACAATGCGGAAGTAAGGATAGTAGGTGGCTGTAGGATGCTAGCCGATCTGACTGTAAAAAAGGAGTTGAAACCGAACATGACAGTATCAACTCTTGGTAATTGTGTTTGTGCCTGACTAGGTGGTCCTCAGATGGGGGGTAAAATGTTTTACCATGTCACTCATATAGTACTGAGCTCTGGTTCTATGAGAGATAGTGTTACTTAGTGGACGGGATACTACTGCATGCCGACTGAAGAGGAGGAGTGAGATTGACTAAAAAGCCTATTGGAAGTTCTCGTGTACTGCAAACCATGTTCCCAGCTGTCTGTTATATGGGAAGTGAGTAGTTGCTAACTGTAAGGGGGCCTTGCTAAGTGAGGAGGGAGGAGAGAACAGGTAGCAGAAAGTAGTACTAGAACCCAAGGAAAGAAAAGCCTCAACATGTAAAAAAGCGAAGAAGGACAGTGAGGAGAGAATGAGGATAGCCGTAACATCTAAGCCAAAGCCATCACTGGAGGAGAGGGGGGGTGGAGGGGATCGTAAGAATCCTTTGTTGAAGGTTAATTTCAAGTGCACGGAAAATAGAGGGGACAGAGGATGTCCTACTACTACATACTAATCACATAACTTATATGATTCCAAATAAGGTATGTGTACTACTATAACTTCTATGGCCTACAATTTTAAGTCATAGGAAATCCTAATACAACTTATACATCATGAGTCATATTTTAAAACATAATAAAATACTACATAACTTACAACTATGAGTGATGTACAAAACCTATATGATTTTTAAACAAGTTATAATTATATGTAAAATCCAACCTGCTTTGCCATTCAGCCTAATACACTAATCCTAATATATACTCCTATATGTTAAATCTGAAATCTAATCCTGTCCAATATCAGATCATGTAGTACTCTGTTCTAAGCAATCATAACAGTAATATTATCCTTTTAGCAAAGCAGTTGGCTAAAACTCTTACTAAGAGAATATAAGAAATGACAATATCAGTTGAATAATCATTGCCAGTTGCAGTGTATAAAGCTAGGAATGAGCTTATAGGTCATCCTAACAGTAACCTTAACTGATAGAAACAAAGGAGTGTGAATGGGAGAAGCAGGCTATGCAATTGGACTTCACCAATAAACTCTTGTCATATGTAAAAAACTTATCATTGGACTGTTACTATTGTTGAATTTCGAGGCACTTCTTCAGAATGCCACATTCTTTGAAGCTCACATAGCACCATTTGAAGTGGTGAGAACCTTGACAACGCTAGTCAGCAAAGCATTCAATGTAGCCCCTTCCCTCCCCTCACCAGATATGACATCGTATAATCCGGGAAAACGGAACAGAACAAACTAGCAGCAGTCAGACTACTCCACCGGAAGAGAAATTGCCTCAAGAGGTAAAGTTCATCTCTCTGCGCAGCTCGGCTTCCTCCGGAGGCTAGTGACTCACACCTCGCTCCACCTTGTTTGCCCTTGCTAAGGCATTCCCGGAAGGGCTCCCTCAGGCTATACGGTATCCTATCTATCATACCTAGATTCGCTGTCCCCTAGAATTCCCGCTTAGTGCAGAACACTCGAAGACCAGCGGTTTTGGAAAACCTTGTCCGGAGGGTCTACAGAAAGCGTTGTCGGCACCCCCCCCTCCCTCCCAAGCTAGTGACCCTTGATTATCTAGGCCACCACCACCGCCTCCTCACGTCCCTTTCCTTCAGGCTATCCAAAGTGAGAGAACCTTTTAGTGTGACGTTTCCGACATGGTACTGCCAAGCTTTGGATCTCGTCCGATCTTTTGTATTCCCCGATTGACGGACTATTATCTTACAAGTAAATTCTCGGAAACGGTTCTCACTTGAATTCTGGGCCCGCTTTCGAAATGTAATCGCTAGGCCACCCTAATCCAAAACCCTTTGGGAGTCTTTTTTTTCTTTTTTTTCTGCTAGGCAGTGCGTGGAGGTCACTGAGGACCAAGCGGCGATTTTCTTAGCCTCCAAGTCCGAAGTCCTGCAAGGAAGAGTTTAAATTAAGACAGTTTAGCCTCCGGGATCCTAGACAGTGTAGCGATTTTTCTCAATCTACGGTACAGAAATCACACAGCACAATTAATCTCAACTACTCCCAGCTTCAACCGCTCTGGATTTATGGAGTTTAAAGGATCTGGGAACATCGCGTACCGCTCTCCAGATGGAGGCACATCCTATTACAAGTATTTAGATTCAATATCAGGGAGCTCTAATCTTTCGAGCGGACACGATTTGGGCGAACTTTTCTACTACTTATTAACTTGTCATAAGTCATTGCAAATGATTATGTACCATTGCACGTTTGACTTTGTGTATACGTGAAAACCGTCCAGTTCGTAGCAACACAACCCCTCTTCCTGGCAGTCAAGACAATTTATTGTTTCGTCTCGGCGTGTTACTTCATGTCTCCTGCTACGGGGCGGGATCTACCCAGAGCTTTCCCAGGCGGTTTTTACCAGGGGATATGGGGCCAGGAATGAAAATAGAAGGAAGCAACACTTAACCGCCAGACGACCCCCCCCCCTCAAACGCATTACACCCCATTACCGATCTAGCGGTTGGCTGGTCGGAGTGGGAGGAAAACTAATTTCGGGTCAAGGGAGAGAGAGGGCGTAACAATCGAAGAGTCGAATCTCTATTTAGTGAATATGCCCGGATCCTTCCTACCGGACCGAACAGCTGCTGGGATCATCTCCCGGCGAGATTGAAAACTATGGCGGGGATATTGTATAATAAATTATAGAGTGATTTATTTAGCCCAAGCCCCACAATAGGTCTTGAGGTTCTTTACCCAACCCTGATCTTAAACAGTTTGAGATAGGTCTGGTCCGCAATCTTGGAATTTAGGCTGGATGTGTGGGGTGGATACCATACTCAGGGGGCCCAATAGGCCCATGAAGTGAGCAGTTGTGCCAGTTGGAGGAATATTGCGCCCTCGCCAGCCTTGAACCGATCAAGTACATCCGCTGGCTTGAATTCTTAATTCAGGAGATGGGGGGGAAGTATCGTTCGAGGTCACGAAAACTTCCCAGTTATCACGCTACACTCCTCCTCGAAGCGCCCACTAACCACGCCCAATAGCGCTCGGCCCCTTTCTCCTCCTCCCTCCCCTTTGCTTGGAGATATTTTGGTCAGAGGTTCGCCTCGTTTTCATTTACTCACTGACCATTCGTTCTCTAAAGAGTCTTCTTCCGCCCACTGTTCTAGGCTTCCCCGACCATTGATTTAAATGGGCTAATTCCCTCTATCAAAACATTAGCGTCCCCCCTTCTCACCCCTTGTTAAACCCCCCTCCGCAAGAACGCCTTGGATGAATTCTGTTAAAGAAGCAAAAAGCACCTCCTCGAAAACTCTAGGGAACCTTTACGACGATTCTAATGACCCTTACCTCTTCGCCATTGAACCCCCCGGATAGCATCACAGAACTCTCCGGGAGTAGCACCAGTCACCTCTGATAATGAGGACTATTGCCCCCATGTCGCACTTAAATTTAACAGTGATTCCCTCCATATTCCCAAAGTCAAACATCGACAAAAGAGCACATGGGTTAGAGAGCCCTTATGAATTTTCGGTCACTATCAACCCCGTCCTATAATAGAAGCGTTTTGATACTCCCGGACCTCCATTCACACCCACACCACTACGTCAGTGAACTGTGGTAGTGGACACCAGAGCAAAGGTTATGTGCGTGTTTTTTGCCGAACCCGGGTCTTGCTTGGGTTGGGCCGTGTCGGGCGGGCCTGCTCTTATTCTAGGTAGTGGTTTCTGGGGTCGCCAATTTATTGCCCAGGTCGGTCTGGCGTGGAAGGCATTCAATATCATACAGTACTAGCATCAGGTCTTGCAAAAGCTAGATCTGGTTAAATTCCCGTACGCCACTTGCAATAGCTTAGCTTACCTGACTCCATTCTCCAACAAACCTGAACCCACCAAAGTGAACAGCTGCCTCATCTGCCACTTTAGAACGTTGAGAAATTGACTTGACTGAAAGCTCGTACCTCGCCTGATCCCTCACCAGCGGTGATCTCCCTAGCTATATGTGATGCCTACCGTGCTACTTACCCCCTTTCCTACCTCCCTCTAAGTTGACAAATAAAGTAATTCCATCTCGTAGTACAAGATTACGCAAACTTAGACTCTAAGAAAGACCCCTGCCTAGTTGTATTTGAAAATTTGAGGACATTTTTAGAGCCAAAAGACCAACCTAGGCAATAACGCACAATAAAATAATTGTACCATAATGAGACGTCCGGTCTGAAAATAATGGATCACCAGATCTCACACGACCAGATTCATTCACATCCACGACAAAACAACAGTCTTCCATCAGGTATTGTATTGCATTCCGAACTAGGCTCAGTAAATTAGCTCCCCGCGCATTTAACGTACTCGAGTCTCAGAAAATGTAGACTTACCAATAGTCAAGTATATATCCTACAATGAACAACCTTTGATATCGAGTCAGTGATTGCTCCATTAGGCATAATTTCTGTCCCCGAGGTATAGCTGCTGGAGGGGTCACAGCAATCCCCCAGTGGGCAGGCCCGGTGGTAGTAGAGATATACCAACCGGCAAACTTACCTTCCCTCCCGTACGCCAAGCAGCAGGGAAAACTGTTCCCCTGAAGGTGGTGAGGGATAGCGACAACGTAATTATTTCAAACCAGGTTTGGCGTCGTGGGTTCCCATGCGTCAGTGAGTAAATCTCGGATCCAGACTCTCCAGCAAACCCCAAAGTTGTGGCAACACCCCACCTCAGCAGCAGAATTTTTTTTTCTCCTCCTTCTCCGGTTGAAGTTCTAGACTAGGCCCAAATACTCCCAAATACCGAGTCTCTCAACCAGCCCAGCCACCGCCCCCTGCTCTTAGAAAATACCCCATTTCCTTGCATGCTGCGAGGAACACATCCACCATCATAAAAGACTTATTCTACCCCCGCCACAGGACTAAACTTCTCGAGTCCACCGACTAAGGCTATGCTTCAGGATAGCTCCTTTCGGATCAGACACTGGGGGATTATATGGTGAGACCATCGTGTTCAGGAGTAGGGGTAGGACTGCTAGTCGCTACAGGGGGAGGTTGGGGGGGGGGATGAACGATGGCGGTTGGACAGTGGCTAACCAGCGGGCTCATCTTATCATAAAAGGCCCTGGCCCATGGCTTTTCCGGTCCTTAACATGTCCCGCGTTAAGGCCTCCTAACACAAGACAGTCAGGCGGGCTGCCATACATAGCCTCTGTCTCCAAGACGGACGAACTAGGCAGTTGGGAACAGTGCGGGCAGGGGCCATAAATCCCCAGCGACCCGTGACAACCCCAGACCGCACGCCTGAATCACAGTACCTTCAGCGTGGACAACTTATAGTGTGAATATTTCCCCCACCAGAGATACAAATATCCAGAACTTGACCCTCATGATCCTCCCCAGTGAGTAGGTAGATGTGTAACTCTATCGCGAAACCCATTTAAAATTTTCTCAACTGAGGAACGAAACTCTGCTCAGCAGTTAGTGCAGCAAAACAAGCATCCATCCGGATTATATCTCATGGATGAGCGGGTGGAGGATAGTTTACCTATCCTACAAAGTGAGTACCTTATCCTACCTATCAGACCTGTAATCAGTTAGCCGCCCAACTTAAATGACAAGTGCTAAACCATCACTAGCCGGAACATCCCTTGGTCGCCTAACTCCTGGTGTATCCGGGATCCAGTCTCGATGAGATAATATTGTGACAATGAGGCACCAATGCGCCACGTTCCCACCAAGACCAGAAGTTGCACATGCGATCATTTCCATTTCGCCTTGTGTCACCTCTTTTCAACTGGTGACACTGGCCAGCCCACCACCATCACCACTAGAACTAGCAAACAAAACAGAAACGATAGCAAAAATGAAAACAAAACTAACGAAGCCACAGAAGAGATTTTCGCAAGTTGCTAGCTATTTGACAGAAGATATGATATTCTTGAAAGAAAAGGTAAGATAAAAAGACGTAAGTTGAGATTGTAAAGTTAGTCAGAGTGCCATACGCACTAGAAAAATGACCACGCTGCGATTTCTTGTTTCGCTTTTTTGTGCCTTTAATTTAGCTATCATTACACCAAGGTTTTACACAACCCTCGAATCCATCAAAACAATCACAGCCATCAAAATCGACAAATGAATACCGTTAAATGTTTATTACACTGCTAAAAGTAGAGTGAACCTAAATTTGAGGATCAGATATAGAAAGAGGGGGGAAGGTGAGGGGAAAAAAGGACAAAAAACTTTTCGAAACATGAAATACAAGATGCCTGTTGAAATAGACATCTACTCATGAAATATAAGTATCATAAAAACACATCAGCAAAACCCAATGATAGGGCAAACAGTAACTCTCCAGCTTTGGGTATTATTTGTGTATAGGCCTCGGTCTGTTAGCCTCACAGGTAAATAGTTAGAAGAGATCGGGTAGGGTAGGGTGGAGGAGGTTACTGTAAAGCTTTCGGATGCCAAACACCTAATGACCAGAGTCACCTTCATCACAACTATGGATTAGGTGATCTGCATCCTCAGAGGTATCCGCATCGTCCGAGTCTTCCTTGGTCTCTTCCTTATCATGCGTATCGCCGCTGCCGAGGGCCAAAGGCTCGGGAGACCCGTAATCGTCAGTGACATTCCCGAAATACCACGCCCTAGGCAAGGCCTGGGTCCAGGTCTCGGGGAAGATGGTCTCAAAAGCGGCAGCGACTTGGGCGGCCGCCCATCCAGACGAAAACTCTCCCGTGCCCTCGAATCTCCCCAACGTCTGAAGATGGGCTCCGGCTTCCAAGCCTTCTTTATCATGACTCCAACATTTCACAAGCTCCTGGTACTGGTCCTCGAGTTTTTGAGCAAAGTCTTTAGGATCGGCCCTCCAATCCGCCGCAACCCAGGCGGCGTAATCGACAACGGCCCAGTATACTGGCACCCCTTTATGGCCAATCGGCGGTCCTCCGACGACACCACCGTCGCTGCGACCGATAAGGGGAGAATAGACACAATGGGTATGCAAGTGAATCACGTCTCTGAAGGACTGCTTGATGGTCACCACGTCCCTACGAGTGAATTCCTCAAATGGCTTACGAGGAGGGTAGCCCATTTCCGACATCAGGTGCTCGATGCGGCAGGACTCTGCGCGGCGGAAACGTAGATGAGAGATGAGCTCTTCAGCTTGGATGGTGTTGAGGCCGCCCCTGGTGTGAGTGTTGATAAGTTCCCAAACGCGGTCGTTCTCCGGAGCTGCGTCGTATGCCGACTGACAGGTTCTATACCACTTTAGAAGTGGGTTAATGAGCGATTCAGGCCCGTGGATTGTGGCCGAGGTGATGGATACAGCGGGCATAACGAGTGTCGGTCGGTGGGGCACACTGTTTGCTGAGAAGTTGGATCTTGGAAAATTTTACCGAGGTGATATTCCGCAAGGTTACAGTGGCGGGAGCAGATGGGGGGGGGGGGTAGGAAGGGAGAGACTGGGGTGAGGTGGGGAGTGAGGGACTGGATTGAGGTGGAGTATAAGAACTACGCAGAAGATGGGACTATGGAAACAAATTGTGTGTGGGAGAGGGTTTGTTGCGGGTTCGGGCAAGAGACTGTTGCGGGTTCGAGCAAGAGACTATTGCGGGTTCGGGCAAGAGATTGTTGCGGGTTCGGGCAAGAGATTGTGGGGAGGATGATTAAAGGGCCTAATATGGGAGTGAGAGTGTGTGTGTGAGGATATAGCTTTGGCGTAGATTTTCTTACGAGGACAGCAGTCAGAGAGTGGAAAGCAGCCCCAATCTATAGCTCCCGCTCGCGCTTCCGTGAGGAAAAATAGCCTAACAAAAACCAGAATTCAAGGAGAGCTTAAAGAGTGTAATGATAGGCGAGCAGAGAGCAGGCGAGAGTATGATATAGGATCTATCCTTGAAATGGTTTTGAGGTGGCCATCAAGAGAGAACCCTTTTGAAATAAGAAAGCAGCGTCTTGTTCTATCATTTCCCCCTCCCCTCCCCGGCAAGAGCCAACCAGATCTCTGGCACTGAGGAAACCAAGGCTCCCACCTACTCCCAGCCCACGATGCCGTTCGTCCATGTCGAATCTATTTCTCTGGAAAAAAGAACTTCCAACCTAATCACACACTTTACTCCTATCTTCGCTCATCAATTTACTCTTCCCTCGTACCCAGAGCACTACTCCTATACCTCAACTCGGTTTACAGATTCAAAGTTTCTACATTGTACCATACGGTCCCACCAGTCGCTTCAGGAGAAGCAGGAATAGTGAGATCGCGCTGTAAGCACAGTCACTATCCATCAATCGTTGTTGTCTCCCTTATCGACGGTTCTTATCAACAATCATGTTCAGGCAGCCACATTAGCGAAGCACGGGAGGCGCGAATCCCTGTCCACCCAATCAGCCATGCGCCATGGAAATTTCTGGCGCAAGCGGCTGAAGGAGAGTTTGCACCTTTCATTTCAAAGCCTTCCTCGAGAAAATAAAACACCACGATACGGCACCTACACTCTATGCCCCACTCCCCTATCTTCTCCCCGCAGCATGATAATATTATAGTGTTATTTACCGGCATGCCGACTTTCGAGAACACCAAGTACAGTGAATATACGGTCAACCTGACAAGCTCTCTTTACAATTGCCCACTCACTTATCCTCAAAACACAGCCTTCACGCTTACTTTTTAACTCACCTCTCCCTCCAGAATGACCCCCAGCCACCGCCGAGCGCCTACTCTCCCTCTATGGCGACCTAGAACCCTCTTCGGCACAAGCCAAACCGTATCCTACCTCCCCAGCCAGACAACTCCGGACTCGGGCACATCGTCACTAAACTTCCGATCGAGTCCATGGAAACTCCTGGCGTCAGACATAAAGCTAGTTTTCACGCTCCTCCTTTGGGTTCCCCACATTTTCCTTCCCTGGCGAAGCACAAACCCATATTCCGAATTATACCCGTCATGGAAGAACATGCGCGATTTGGGGCTGCACATTGTGCTCGGTTTACTTGGCTTCTTCTGGCTGATCATTGTTGTTCCTGTATGGATAGCAGCGCCCGGGCTGGTGTTTGCACTGCTTATGTTGCTTTATTGTGCGCTCACAGCGCTTTTTTGCGTGCCGCTAGACTACGGGCCAAGAGTTGTACAAAGTCGGATTCAGCACGTGAGTGGCCCGGAGATTTGGAATCATGAGAAATGGGTGTTTGTCAATGGAGTTGCCGCGGGAAATCATTGGCTGCAAGGTATGTTTATTTTTGACGTCAGTGCGGGCTAGAATATGTAGGTTGGACGAGGTGTAACTCAACGGACGTAGCAAATGTCGATATGATCAGTGAAATATTTGGTCGGCCGGTGACTGGGATACATAATCGGACATATGGAACTGTGTTCGATCTCGTCGAGTGCTTGATTCAACGGTGCTTCTCGTATTCTACAAAGGATACTCGAGTTCTGTATGACCATCTGAAAAGTGTACTTCTAAACAACAACATACATAAATGTGTTGTCATTGCGCATTCCCAAGGGGGGATCATCCTATCCACCGCCCTGGACTGTCTTTTCGCAGATGTGCCAAGCGGAGCATTCGAAAAAATGGAGATATACACATTCGGGTAACCATATATATATACCCTTTTGTTTCTCACCACCCCCATAGTCTCCCCCCTATCTAACATCTTCCAACACAGCTGCGCAGCGAACCACTTCAACAATCCTATCCGCTTTGTCCCCTCCCCCTCCCAACCACAAACCCCGTCGGCGGATCCCCCGGCGCCGGAGCGGCTGATTAAGTATATAGAACACTATTGTAACGAACACGACTTTGTCTCTCGCTTCGGTGCCCTGCACTTCTCGAAGGATAATCTGTCAAATCGCTTCGCCGGCAAGGTATTCGAGAACAAAGGCCACGGAGGTCACTTGCTCAATCAGCACTACCTCGACCGTATGTTTGCCGGTGACAGCTCCGACTTTCTCGAGATGGTTGTGGAAGCGGGAGAAGGCAGAGCTGCGCAGGGAGCTCAGGTTTCTGGCCAGGAAACCACCCAGGAGGAGCTGAGGTCGTCGAGGAGTTGGCCACCCGCCCGGACAGAGTTCCGGATGGCATCTGTCGCGGTACCCAACGATCTGGAGCAGACGAGAACCTTGGGGAGGAGCATTTCGGCCCCGGGCCCGAGCACTGGTTGGGATTTTGCGGCTGGGACAAGGGCGAAGGCATCGGCGGAAATTCAGAGTGGTAAAACGATGATGGACCTTAGCCGGTTGTGGAAGTATAAGAATGGGGAATCGCCGGACTAGCTATTCTACTCGTACCAGCACATATGTTAGTTATCTATCTTGTTTGGAAATATGTAGGACAAGTCTGTGGAGTTCTTGTTTCCTCCTTTTTGGTTTTTTTTTTCCCCCTTTTCATTGATTGTAGATACTAGAAACTTTAATTAATGATACGACACTAATGGCTACCTGACTGAATAAACCCCCGCGACAGATGATTTCCTTTGCATAAAAAAACTCGATCCAACCATCCACGCTAAACATGTGCTACGTCACCACCCTTAAGGTAACTATATAGGGTACAGTAAACCACACTCGGGTACCTACAGATTAGGAGGTATTAAAGCTTAAGTTATATCATAGCCGTTTGAGACATCATAGCTATAGCAAATTCACTTCCCTATTCTCTTCTGAGGTTACAGTATCAACGGTCAGGCCCCCAGAATTCTCAGGTGCTCGGTCACCCATGTCCATACTCGAGATAACACCTCTGCTGCAATACAGGGAGAGTACTGCTCAGGCGCGGTATCACCCGTGAACCCCTCCGCACTCTCGTAACTCCGTGAAATGGCCTTCGCGGGGAGAGGATGAAACTATGGGTCCGCGAAGAGCAGTTTTGAACGCTCGGAGGGCACGGTAAGGTGCGGAGGTTGTGGGAAGAGTTGAGGATGGCGTTGGCTATAATGTTGCTGGTTTGGATGTCAGTACGGAAGGTGAACTGTGTTGTGAGAGCCAGGAGGGTGGAGATGGAGGCTTCCCAGAGGATCTTTTGGAGGAGAGGGGGGAGTATGGCTAGGCAGAGGGCCAAGCGAGGGTGCGAGTTTGGCGAGAGGAGGAATTGGCGGGGCAGAGGGGTGGAGGTTGACCGCGGCGGGAAAGAGGAGGACAAAAAGGGGGGTGGGGGGGGGAGAATTTTGTAAACTGGGGGGGAAAATTGCGGCGAGATGAGAGATGAGGAAGAGGGGGCCTGTGAAGAAACTCGAAATCTATCTGGTTCCTAGAAGAATAACCCAGGCTCAACCAGCAGAGCCCTGCAAGAGCACAATCCCCTGCGAGTGAGACTTTGTGAAACGACCCCGCTCACTAAAGCTGAGAGAATTGACAAAAAACGTACAACTGTATGGGGCATAGGATTTTCTCCAGAGCGGTCCTATTACAGGAAAAAATGTTAAATCAGTCCTGCAGGTCAGATACGCACGGACGTAATGGAAGAGACAAGAAAGGCTCTCACCGGATTCGTGGCTAGTAAAGGATGGGTCTGGTACACGAAGCACTGCCATAGAATGCCACAACAATGGAGTGAGTACGGTACCGGTATGGGAGGAGCAAAAAGGGAAGGGAATAGTTATCTTACTGGACAGGGAGTCAAAGAGCAAATATAGGAAGGACATAGGCTCCTGATCTAGTTTGAAAGAGGACAGGGGGTTGTCGGAACGTCTGTCGAACTCATAGCAGCAAATTGCTTAGTAAACTCCGCCAAGAGTTCACCAGACTTACCCACAACCCCCTGAACACTATTTACCGAGTATTTCACTGACACCTCACTTAGAGCCAGCACGGGAGAATACAGAGCCAAAGTGGGATGTTTTAGTCCTGGAGGGGAAACCATCATGATAGGTGTATGGAGGGTGCGGTGGTTTTTGTGAATAGGAATGGGATTTCTTTCAAGTGTTTTTCCCACCCCACTGTGGCACGCCTGAAAATGTTGACCGTTTGGGTCGTTGTCAGTTGGGTATGATTTTTATGCTTGCGATGCGACCTGGGGTTTCAATGTCGCAGCCTAGCGGCGGTATATCGCAGTGGTTTCCTTCAACACTTTTGGAAAATGAATTGTCTACCGGGACGTTTTTTGCCCACAAATCTTGCACTTTCACCGTTCCTGTCGATGTGCAACTTGATTCCCAGAGCGGAATTTCCGGCGGAGGTAATATCGTGGCTCGGGCTTTTTCTACGGGATGGCACTGGAGAGTGTCTGGGGCTAGTACGGGCAGTGTCGAGAATTGTGATAGCTCTTCTGCTCCTTAATGACAAAAGTATCTAGCGAGCAGAAGAAGTCATTAGAGTCATAGTTTCTACTAGATTCTACTTCTCTACCCAAGTTGTCCCTAATGCTATGAGGTTTTGTACCGTTTTTCACTTGTGGCTGCAGGTGTGGAGTCTCTACGAGTACCGGCAACTGCGCCTGCTGCTGCAGCCTGAGAAACGGGTATCATAATGGAGAAAATTCTCCATTAAACCTTGTTCTGGCTGCTAGTTTTCCTTGTCAGTAGTGAGAATTTTAGTAATCTTCCCAAAGAGGTTATGTGTCCTCAGCCTATTCATGATGGGAGGGACCCAGGGGTTTGTTTGCCTTCCTTTAAGGAGATGGTTCAGCAAATCCCCACGGCATAGCAGGTTGCTTCTCTGGCTCGTGGGTAGCTTGCTTCGCTTGCTCTCTCAAAATTTGCTTCTGCTGGGCTCTCCGTTTTCAAAGCGAGGGAGAAGGACCATTTGGATGGGGGAATGGAACGGAAAGGTTGCATCCAAACAGGCCCTAATGGTAGTAGTGGTGCGTTTGCGTAGTGACTGAGGATGCTGCCATTTTTATTTTGTTTCGTTGGGTCGCATAGTGAGGCGAGATGTGTAGGGCTTCTCTTTTGGCAAATGCGGAGGGTTTTTTCGCCTTGACGGTAGGGCTTGGAAACCAGTCATAGTGATCATTCCCTAGGAAGTACAGGAAAAGATTTGTGTGTGTTTGCTTTTCCCTCTTCCCCCTCTGGACCGCATCCACTAGACCCATCACTCTACTTTTAGTACCAACATTCACTTGTTGGCATTTTCCCTTGTCATTGGCCTCCCATTCCCCTCCGTGAGATCGTGGTATATGCTTTCCCCATTCCTAGTTAGCAGGACAGCATTGACAGATCATGATAGGCAATCAAACATGCCTCGTGTCAATCGCTCAGCATGGCGTGATACATATGTCTACACTTCTAACAATCCTACTAAGGTACTTGGAGGCCTCAGGACTGCACCCGGGGTTACGAACAACAATTTTTATTCGATGATCGAGATATGTTGCATATTTACAGCTCCATTCGATCTGCACGATGAACACGGACAGTTAGGTGGGAGGGATGGGCAACAGCTCCAACCAGGAAACTACTATATTGCCACAGCTGGTAGGTTTTTCCTATACTCTCATCACCAGCCATTACTCATTCGGAATAGGTTCCATCACTGAAACCGACGAAGCGCTTCTAACTCGTACTGGACCGGGGACCGCTATCGTGCCGAATCATTCTGTAATGCTGTGCATATGCGTGATCGGGGATGCGTAATTACTGGCAGGGCAGCACGGCTTGAGCGCTATAGTAATTGGGACATGTTCGAAGCGGCTCACATATTTCCTTCGGCGTACCAGCAGCAGTGGGTTGATGGGAACTTCTGTCGTTGGATCACCGTCTCCCTCGCTCGTGAGTCTGACGGAACCAGCAACTCTATACAGAATGGGATCTTGCTCGGAATAGATATACACAGGTTGTTTGATTGCTATAAATTGACAATTAACCCGATGTATGAGTGGCTAGATTTATCTATCGTAATCATGGCTAATAATTGTGTAGGATGACTACAAGATCGTGTGCTTCGCACCTGATACCCTCGACTATAACATCGCCGGTCGTCATCTTGACCAGACCTTCCTTAATAATCCACTTCGGCCCATCGACCAGATTCTGCGCTGGCACTTCCGCCAGGCAGTACTCGTTAATATGAGGGGGGCCGCTGGAAAGTCTTCTTATGAGACCGGTTTCCCACCTGGCTTAGACATGATGGCCGAAACCATAGAGGGTGCGAAAGCAGAAGAGAGAATGGAGTTCGAGCTATTTAGCCGTTTTAATGCAATGGGGAATTGTGCCTGAGGAAGGGTTAGGCTACCAACCTGTGTGTACGTAGGGCATAACAGCATTACATATGGCAAGTAGGTTTGGGGCCAATGTTAGTTCTTAAGTTCTCTTCGAAATAAGGAGAGCGCTGCTGTTTTAAGGTTCGTGCCATTCAAAACCTGCACCAGGAATTCCAAAACCTTTAAATTGACAAGGCTTCACTACAAGTGGCATTATATGGGAAACAAAACCTCATGGTTGAAGAGAAAGAGATGGAGAATAACCGTGAGGTTTCGTTTTATTTTTCTAGTCCATGGTTGGAGAGCCTTGCATTTTCGAAAAGTTGTACTTTTGGTGAGAATGAGAGAAAAATGTTACAACAGCCACAGTTTAAATGCTTAGTAATAAGCAATTTATTATTCGGGGAATAGGGTTTTGGTTTAAATTGATCATAATAGTACAAGGTTTACCGTAAAAACTCGCTAAATCCACCATCGGCAATCTGGCCCCCAGCCTTCGCAATCCGAGACAAAGTATCCTGAGAAGGAATAGTGTTATCCAGACAGAGTATAGCTTGGGGAGGCTGAGCTTGTTGGATCTCATTAACTGGTATTCGTAATTTTGTTAACCTACTCTGTTAGGCCTATTGCGGTTTAGACAGTGACTTCTGTTGAGATCTCCGATGGTGGATTTAGCGAGTTTCTACGGGTAGTCTTCCGTAGATTTACATAATGATTGAATTTATTCAACGGCAAACAGCTCGGTAACCGTGCCAAGGTTGTGGCAGAGCCACAACCCACTGTTGCTTTCGCAACCTTGGGCACTCTCTTCCAGAGAGTGCCCAAGGTTGCGAAAGCAACCGAGGGTTGTGGCGGAGCCACAACCTTGGCACGGTTAGGAGCATGCAACCACGAGTAAAATCTAGACTGATAAGTTACCCGTGCCAAGGTTCCCACCACTTCGAAAGACACTAAGCGACCTTCGAAGACGGTGGCACTCCTGTAGAGTGCCAAATGGCTCAACAAAAGAAACAGCGCAATGAAAGATTTAATTTACATGACGATAAAAATCAACAACAAAGTACCCAATTTCATGACAAAAAAGTTTCTGTTGCTTTATTTGTCAGTTGTGATCCTTTACTGCCTTGTGCATTTACTTTGAAATTTCCTTCCACTCTTTTTTAACTTTATTCTCAGCAGTTTTCATCACAGTATCAAGCATATGCTGTGCCTTTTCGAGTGCCTTTTCGACCATTTCCTGTTCTTTTTGAAGAACCATTGCGCGTGCCTCATGGGCATATGAAACACCACCTTTCTGGATTGTGCGTCTACTTCTTCTTTTGACATGCTGCTGGGGTGAGTTCTGCCACTTTTGTGTTTTGGAGATCCACTGGAGCTTGTGCCCTACTCTGGGCTTGAGCAAGGCTCCCTTTCAGATACCTCTGAAGACTTTGATTAGTGGTTGGGGAAAGTTCACCAAGGTGAAGAGGTAAAGACTCAGCACAGCACTTGAGTTGGCAAATTGTTTGTGGCGCTAACAGAAGTATTTCATCATCAAAGTAGGTGTTTGGATTTTGTAGTACAGACTCAGGTAGTTTGCTCTCTCCAATATCAAAAAGCTTTTCTACTACAATATCTGAATTGTAGGGAATCAACCCAGTCTGCTTAAAAGCAGACTTGATTGTCATATCCTTAAACATTTGAGATCAAATTGAATCAATTGCTGTGAGAAATTCTGCTTTATCAAATTCTGAGCACCCAGACCATGTAGCAGTATCAATGGCCTCAGTGTGGTAGTGTTTATAAGGCTGAAATACTACCACATCCAAGGGTTGTAGAAGGTGAGAAGAATGAGGAGGAAGACAAAAGAGGAGGATTTTCTTTATATCAAAGAATTCAATAAATTCCCAAGTGCAATGCAAATGTATCCATTTATGTTAGGCATATGGAAATCTGTGACAAAGTGCACTGACCTCATGGTAGGGTAACTGCTCACAGACTCTCAATTTACTGAAGCCAACACCCTCTTCTGGCCCCGGTATGGAGCCCACACATCATTAGTGAGATTTCAAGAGTTGTGTCCTATAACTAGAATGCCATATCAATAAAGCCTACTTCATAATACCATATACATCGCCACCATCTATCCGACCACATGCCGTTCGCAGGATATATAAGAGGGGACCTTTGGTGAAATCTGGGAAGTAAAACGAAAGAACTCTGTCAGAGGCACATTGAGATAATAGGCTTCAAAGTTATGCTTCCTAAATTATAGGCCGAAGGTGACAGGACATTTTCAGTGAAATACACAAAGAGGTTGTTCCAGTAGTGGAGGCTATTGAGGACATACCGAATCTACCCAGATGCTTCTGAGATCAACTATAGGTTATTTGCTCCTAGTAATAGGACTCCTCTTCAGAGGCAGGCAGACCAAGTTGAAGCACGCTCAGACCGGAAGACCTGGATAAGGCAAAGACCCTTAAGATGTTGACACATGGGGCTTGGACTTGCAATTGGCACTAGGTGGCCCAGCATGAAACTGATCACTTCATGACTGAAGAGACTACTGGAATGATAGTCAACAAGACTAAAGTAATATAATAGTCTATACAGATAACTAAGTTGAAGACCGCTGTTTGGTATAACAAATAGTACAGTCATCTCACCTGAGGAATACGATTCCATAACCGTCGAAGGGTGTGAGAAGTTTTCTGGTCAAACAGTGTTCGCACTTAAAACATTCTGGACATTTGCATATTAAAACCAGAGTGATACTTTGAAGGCATAGTAGTTAGAAGTAGTCTGCGAACACTCAGATGCGGGATATAAATATCATAGTACTTCCTGAGCTTTACAGACATCACCAAGTAACTGAGAAGAGATCTTATCAATATAATATTATTTTATGCTTTAAATCTTTACCTTACCTATTTTATCGAGACGAGCCTTTCTCTATATATTCTCTGATCAAAGATTTGGCCTACATCTATCAGTTATACTTGAGTTTGGCGTCTGACTAACAATTTAAGAGAAAAAGTCTCCATACTCCCACCTGACGTCTTAATGAATTTCATTTAAAATAATACAGCCATTTTATAGTTAACATATCATTAGAATATCCAGACTCAGAAATACTCAAGAGGACATCGTCGGGAAGATCAGTTTTAGTAAATCAATTTTGTATAAGGACAATGCTAGGTACAGTAATCATTGGTGGTGGAACTCCTCCAAATTCCACTACTTGTTTCAATAACAGTTACTAGCTCTTGATTACATGAGCTTGCAAATGAGAGAGGTTGTTCTGGTTCTTGTATGACAATCTACTGATCTCTACCGATTCCGATCCTGAATCCTGTTTCATCAAAATTATAGAAGTCATTTGCTACAATTCCACCTTTTTCTTTTACTTCTTGATACTGAGAAAACCTGGATTGAAGATCTTCAATACAGTGAGACTGCTTTCGCTCAACCTCTATTGTCTTCAGCTTTTGAACATGGTATTGGAGGTACTTCTAGAGAAATTGTCATATCTACATATGACTTACGGTTAGGTGTGGTAAGGTGGAATCAATAAGGGAGCGTTCCAAAATGGAATTGATGTCGGAACCAATCTTGTGATATTGTGGTGGAAGACCTATCTCATCCAACCTATCAAGAAACTAGCAAAAAGCCTGTTCTTAGTCTGGAGACAATTTCTCATTTCGTGGCATATGTGCCTGGGATAATTGACGTCCATTGAGTCATGCACAATATCTCTGGCCTAGAAGATTAAATTCACATACAATAGCGCCAATGTTGAACTTTTCTTTTACAGCAATTTTATCTGTAGCTTATTGTATTCACTTTTCAATTTGATCATAGGTTTTGCTGGACATAATGAGGTTGGATGGTGCCTTTAGGTCAATCGAGTATGGATAAACTAAATGTCCAAAAGAGTCTTTCATTGTGCGGTTACTTTTGTTGAGAGGTTTGGCACTCTACAGGAGTGCCACAGTCTTCGAAGGTCACTTAGTGTCTTTCGAAGTAGTGGGAACCTTGGCATGGGTAACCATTGCTGAACCGACAGCACCCGTGACAATATTGGCATCTGTAACCGGTACTAGTTACTGGTTTTGGAATTTTATGTATCCGTTGATACTGTTTGAGTTTTGAATTTGTTTCAAGAAATGAGGTGTGCCTCTAGCCTGATAATATAGGGTTCGATACTCTATATGTTTTATGTTTGGTTTCGAGTATTGGTTTGATACTCTATATGTTTTATGTTTGGTTTCGAGTATTGGTTTGATACTTTATATGTTTTATGTTTGATTTCGAGTATTGGTTTGATACTTTATATGTTTTATGTTTGGTTTCAAGTATTGGTTTGATACTTTATATGTTTTATGTTTGGTTTTGAGTATCGGTTTGATCCTCTATATGTTTTATGTTTGGTTTCAAGACTACAGTTTAAGAGTCTTATATGTTATCAGAATAAGGCTCCCGGTAGCCCATGAAGTGTATTTAAGACCTGCTATTCTTCTCATTAGAAGGAGCAGACTTCGACAGATAGAGTTTTCAATATACTTGGTTGAACAGTTACTCTCTTCAATTTACGTCAAGAATCTTTAGTTTGAGACCTACCAAACATCTCGGAGACTTCAGTAGTTGTGATATAGTAAGAAGTCTAGTCAACAACTTCGTTAAAGCCTCTGGACTTTGTTTCGCTAGTTACCACCTTCGGTAAAGAACAAAGCCCGTTAACCCTACGTTTACTGCATCTCCCGAGAGGCGGTTACATTTTTTTTTTACTTCTACAAGTTATCAAGATAGAAGGCGTTCCAGGACCAAGTAAGGGCAAGGCCCCTGAGAAAGGTTCTCAACAGCGCGCCAGAGATTCCAAAGGACGGTTTACAAAGACTGCAGCTTCGAAGTAGGCAGCAAGCAAAGGAGCTGCTAGACATTTAGCTAAAGACGCTGCGGAACAATCAACAGGAGAATCATCACAACCACCACTGGAACCGCCAACCACTACTCCCGGAGGGTACCCAGAATCCCCAAGAAAGCCTACAGGTACACGAGTACCTCCAGCACCACCTAGTAACGATCCAGATAGCTCTAATAGCGACAAGGGATCAGACGACATGGCTTCAGAAGCAGGACCCTCGGGGTCTGGTGTGCCAGCACCCGAGGTCCTAAGACCACCAACACCTAGGCCTAACCCAGCTATTACAGCTAAACTCAGTATCAAGGTACCTTCGCCCAGTAAGTTTACTGGTGAAGGAGAAGACCTCAAACCAGAAGCATTTGATAGATGGTATAATTCAGTATAGTTATACCTATGGATTAACGGACTATACACTAGCGAGGCCAGAGGAGGAAACGATTGGATCTTCTATACTGAAGGACGAGCTCAAGCAGCAGCTTTCCAAGCAGCAGAGTATTTCGGTGAAGACATGACCAGAGAAGACCTTGTTGGATTCCAACGAGAAAGATTTCAATCTTCGAAACAGAAAGATGATACCTATTGCAAGTTTCATGAAATCACACAAGTGTATAATGGCAAGATACAGAGAATATCAACTATAGCAACTGACATGCTAATGTTTTGATCACGTCTACCTGCAAATACCATAAGCGACTATGCCTTCATTCAACAGTTCTTCAAGAGCATGCACCCTAGACTACGGCAAGAAGCGGAATTACGGCATGCTGAAACTGACACTGTTATAAACGTCATACAAAATGCGGAGAGTATAGATGCTACCCTAAAAAGCACTGGTGCTTATGGGAAGGAAAGGTTCGAAAAACCAGCAAAAGAATTCATTTCCAAACAAGAAGGACGGAAGGACAATCAGAAAAAAAGCAACAAGCCCCACTCCAAACCTAAGGAACGAAAAGAAAAGGGCCTTTGCTATACCTGCAGAGGTAAAGGACATCTAGCAAGAGACTGTCCTAGCAAAGATGACAAGAGCAAAGGCAAGGGCAAGGCTAAAGTGAAGAAAGAAGTCACCTCCAACAGAATGGAACAAGAACAACTAGCGGAAGAGGTGTTTATCAATGGTATGGAAATAGAGGAAGAAGATAAAGACATCATCACAATGGCCGCTAGATCAACAAACGTCAAACCCCATGATTCTCTCGAAGGAATGATGCACATCAATGGTAAAGAAGCCAGAGTCCTGTTTGATACTGGGTCAATAGGAGCGAACCTAATTAGTGCTACCTTTGTCACTACGCACGGAATTCCTTGTCAAGAATTGAAGACTCCGATCAGAATACAGCTAGCTATGAAAGGATCACGATCCGAAGGTCATAAAGAATGTTCAGTCAATATATCAGCAGGAAAGTTGAGTGCACCAGGAGCTAGGATGTTGGTTGGGAACCTAGCAAAATACGATGCACTAATAGGAATGCCTTTCCTAGAACAACATCAAGCTCAAATCGAATGTGGCAAATTAGCTATCCTGTTTCCTAAACAGAATGTTCGGATTATTTGCACACCTACTAGCGGCATAATCCGAGCAGCAGTGCTTAGCACTGAAGATGTTATGGACCAATACCGGGAAAAGTATTTCCCGAGGAAATACCAGAGAACCTGCCGCCTCTAAGGAAAATAAATCACAAGATCGACCTCCAGCTAGGAAAGGAGCAGCGCTCCTTACCCACCTACTCAATGCCGGAACGATGGGCAACAGACATGAGCATATGGCTAAGAGAAAAAGAGAAAGCAGGAATCATCAAACAACAAGCAGTCTCATCGGCAGCACCCATGTTTGCGCAAGAGAAAAAAGACAAGAAACAAATGAGGACATTAGTAGATCTCACAGTGACGAATGAGATCACAATCAAAGATGTTGAAACCATTCCAAACCAAACGATGATCCTGAATGCTCTAGCTAGGGCGAGATACCGCAGTAAAATCGATCTTAGCGATGTCTACTTTCGGACAAGAGTGGAACCAGAAGATGTAAGCAAGAATGCTTTCAAACCACTATTTGGATGTTTTGTTAGCCAGGTTATGCTACAAGGAGATATGAATTCCCCAGGGACTTTCATGCGCATAATGTCTGATTTATTCGCCGACTACTTGTGACAATTCATGTAGGTATATATTGATGATATACTCATTTTTTCCGATACAGAGTCTGAACATTTGAAACACATATCCTTGATTTGCGACAAGGTCAAGGAAGCACGATTCTATGCAAGCAGGAAGAAATCAGAATTTTTCGCTACCAGGATAGAAGTGTTAGGCCATGTTATCAATGATAAAGGACTCTCACCAGCACCGGAAAAAATAGCGAAGATCGAAGAATGGACTACGCCACAGACCAAGAAACAACTACAGGAATTTTTAGGAACGGTTAACTACATCAGCCAGTTTTTGCCACACATTGCAACCATTACATCACCCCTAACAGAACTCACCGGAGTTGTAGAATTTGTGTGGACCGCCACCCAAGACTAAGCCATAGATAATGTTAAGTGAGTTGTTTCAAAATACGAGGTTATGAAACCACTACAATATGATTTGTCACTCCCAATATGGTTGATAACTGACGCATCCAACACAGGCATGGGAGCCTGGGTAGGACAAGGAGAAACCCCAGAAAATGCCAGACCTGCTTCGCTTCATAGCAGGAAATTCTCTAATGCCCAAATGAATTATGGCACAACCGACAAGGAAGCACTAGCGATAGTCGATGCACTGTCGGCATTTCACCACATACTTGCAGGAAGCAAGTTTACTATTGTCACAGATCGTCTACCTCTGATGTACCTCAAGATGAGCAGAATACCCATCAAGAAACAATTGCGATGGAGAGGCTTCATTGGAAAATACGACACCGAAATAGTGTACAGACCAGGAAAATGGAACTATTTAGTAGATGCTTTATCCCGCCTTTATGATGAGAACGACAAATACTCACATACTGCAAATGATCCCACATCACAAGACGATTCACCTAGTTCCTCACTTATTTCATCCTTTCTTTCTTGCGAAGAGCCTATTATTAAACACCAAATGTCGCGATTCGAAGCCCTCACAGTTGAGCACATTGGTGCTCATTCAGAATGCGGAAGCAACTGCAGCTTGGAGCAAGCACAGCTAGACAAAAACGATTACTGGAATAGCAAACCTCTAAATGATTGAGGAGATCATCGAAGCTATACTAGTGGAAGGAGCGAGGAGGAACTTGAACATGCATCAATGCATTGGGTGTTCTGCGATATACCCTTCTGCCCTGACCACGAAGAACTAAAACCTAAAACAAGGACCTATGCCGGATCTCCTAAAAGAAGCCCGCCAGCTATCAATATGCCCCCTAACACCAACGATGATCAAAATGACAAAGATACCCATTCACCACGCCCCCGCCTTGATATCCAAGCCATCAACGAGCATGTCAAAAATGCATTAGGTAGTGGATCCCCTCTTACCAAAAATAACGATCTCGAACTCCCTGAGCATTCCCAAAACAAGCCCCTCTACGGAGGCCCTCTCGCATACCTGAACGAGGTGCCGGTAGTGGAACCACCCTCCCTACCTCATGAGAAACCCGAGATCTACAAAGGTTTTGAAACGCCTGGTGAGGAGGAAGAAGTAACGGTATTAGAAAGTGTGGTGGATGAGAGGGATATCATCCAAGGAGTGGACGATATGAAGAATATTTGGAGGGAACAGATGATCAAAGGATATAGGAATGACCCTATCTACTAATTAGCGAAAGATTCCAATAACACTTCACGAAACGGAATGATGCAACATTACAGTATACGCAACGGTCTACTCTACGCTACTACAAGAGGAGGAGATGCGTGCCTATATATTCCAAAAGGTCATAGAGTGAATGGAGAAATGCTAAGAGAACGGATGATAGGAGAGATACACAACCAAGGACACTATAGCGCTGATCGAAATCTCCGGTATGCAACGGAATACATATACTAGCCAGAGATGAGGAAGGACTTCAAAGACTATGTCTAGCAATGCGACATATGTCAACTGAATCAGGAAAGGACTACATTACCAACCGGCAACACTCTTTCGCTATCCTCTCCTTCCGAGATATTTTCGAGCTATGCCATTGATTTCAAGGGTCTTTTTACCAAATTAAGAGGACATGACTCAGTATTGGTGGGAGTAGATAGAGCGGTTGGGTTCAGCTGGCTGATACCAACAACAGTAAACGCTACTGCGAATTCGACTATGGAGTTACTCCGTCACCATATTTTCACCCCTCATAGAATACCTAGGTCAATTGTTAGTGATGCTGATCCTCGGTTCACCTCACGGTTTTGGAAACAAACATTGAAGACCATTGGAGTCGAACACATTATGGCTACGCCTGGCCACTACCAGACTAATGGACAAGCAGAAAGGAAGATTCGAGAACTGAAAACAGCATTAAGGAATGTTGTGAATGCCGGCCAGCCCAACTGGCTTACCTCCCTCCCTGAAGTGACAGCTTACTCCAATGCAGGTCACTCCGATACTATTGGAATGTCTTCATACAAGGCTGTATATGGACGAGAATACCAACTGCTCGATACCTATAAAGTCAATGCTACAACAGTACCCGCATCCGATGGTTATTACAACCGACACCAGGAGATCCGAAATGCGGCATACCAAGCGTTACCATTGGCTAGAGCAAGGTCAAACAGAGTAGCAATTAAGAGGAGGAGCTCACACAAACCTGTCGAGATTGGGGAAAGGATTATAGTTTTTGGGGAACAGTTCGCAACGGAATATGGCAGATCTCGGAAATTGCAGCCATGCTGGCGAGGCTCTTTTACAGTACGCGAGTTTGATGAACACACCCAGAACTATACGGTTAGCATGGATGCTAGAATGTACCGAAGGAAGAAAGGAGTTTTCCACTGCTCAGTAGTCAAACCTTACCACCCTAACGACGATTTCCGATTTCTAAGACGAGCATTTGCAAAGCCGGTACCCATTCTCATCAACAAAGAACAGGAATAGGAAGTTCAATCAGTCATCGATTACAGCCAACGATATGAAAAAGGACAGTTCTTGATTAGTTGGAAAAGATATTCAGCAAGCGAGAATAGTTGGGAACCAGTGGAAGGATTAGAACATGCGATAGATTTGGTTCAGGCATGGTGGACAGATAACATGCCAGAAGATGAGTTTCCTACGGTATTTTCTGGGTTTCTTCCTATGTGTTATTCTCCTACTAAGGATGGCTTTGAGAGCTATCAAATTGTACCCCCGGTTGATAGAGGTTTTTGGGATCCTTACTTGAATTCTGATTATGACAGCGAGGGTTAGGAATATTCTTGTTATGTTTTGAAATAAGGGTTTTATTTTGTTTTCGGGGAGTAACTAGTACTGGTTACTGGTTTTGGAATTTTATGTATCCGTTGATACTGTTTGAGTTTTGAATTTGTTTCAGGTAACGAGGTGTGCCTCTAGCCTGATAATATAGGGTTTGATACTCTATATGTTTTATGTTTGGTTTTGAGTATTGGTTTGATACTCTATATGTTTTATGTTTGGTTTCAAGTATTGGTTTGATACTTTATATGTTTTATGTTTGGTTTTGAGTATCGGTTTGATCCTCTATATGTTTTATGTTTGGTTTCAAGACTACAGTTTAGGAGTCTTATATGTTATCAGAATAAGGCTCCCGGTAGCCCATGAAGTGTAATAAAGAACTGCTATTCTTCTCATTAGAAGGAGCAGACTTCGACAGACAGAGTTTTCAATATACTTGGTTGAACAGTTACTCTATTCAATTCGCTTCAAGAATCTTTAGTTTGAGACCTACCAAACATCTCCAGACTTCAGTAGTTGCGATATAGTAGGAAGTCTAGTCAACAACTTCGTTAAAGCCTCCAGACTTTGTTTCGCTAGTTACCACCTTCGGTAAAGAACAAAGCCCGTTAACCCTACGTTTACTGCATCTCCCGAGAGGCAGTTACAGCACCTGTCATAGATTGAGATTTGTATTAGTAAGCCTGTGCCAATCTAGTTGATATATTATGCTGATTAGTTGCCATCTTAGATAAGACGACTATCTGGTAGGGTAGAGTTTTGCACACTCGTGGGCCTTTCACCACCCACAACTCCATTTGTAGAGGGCTTGGCATCCAGAATTATCTGTATATGATATAAGCAACCTTTCACTTTCCTTAAGTAGACAAGTGAAACCATGCCCCAGACGACTACCAATAGGCAATGATCCCACTGCGAGTACCAAACCCATGACTGACATAACTGGGCTACTTGCAGGCATCATACCCCCCTGATCTGCACCCACTGGTGAGCACAATCCTCTCTTGTTTTGCATGATTTTGTTCTCCATCTCCAGCTAGAACACCAAAATTGCAAGAGCAAGATAGATTTCCAAACATGCAGCCACTCAATCACCCACCCTGGCACAATATCTACATCTACGCCTCCGACAATGGTTCTACTGCGCTCCGAGGCCTCTGGGCTGCCAAAGGTATTACGAACGCCAACCCCTATTTCATGCTGCAAGTTTTCTGCTTCTTTACTGATTCTTTTGATCTACGCAACAGTAGTGAACACTTGGTTGAGAGGGATGGGCAACAGCTTCAACCAGGAAACTACTATATTGTCACTGCTGGTAGGTTTCCCCGGTGCTCCCACCACCGGCCACTACTTGCCCTAAATAGGTTCCACCACTGTCACTGATGAAGCCGCGCTACCCCATGTGACTTGGTTGCCCTCCGGAACCCGAGTTGCATCATTCTCTAATGCTGTGCATTAGCTAGACTGGCTGTATATCATCACTGCGAGGCCAGCACAGTTAGCACACCTTGGCAGCTGGGATACCTTCAAAGCCACTCATATATTTCCTATGGCATACAAGGAGTTCTGGAATGATTGCAAATACAGTCATTGGATCACCATTCCTCCCGCCAATGAGTCTGATGGAACCATGAATTCTGTACAGAATGGGATCTTGCTCGCAGGAGATATACACAGTTTGTTTAATTCCTATAAATTGACAATTAACCCTGATGTATAAGCTGCTAGATTTATCTATTGTCATCGGGGCTAATAATTGTA
This sequence comes from Tuber brumale, assembly GCA_014065205.1. Taxonomy (NCBI): domain Eukaryota; kingdom Fungi; phylum Ascomycota; class Pezizomycetes; order Pezizales; family Tuberaceae; genus Tuber; species Tuber brumale. The sequence continues at coordinate 89,072 of JACCEG010000475.1, forward strand.
TAGGATGACAAGAAGATCATGTGCTTCACATCTGATACCCACGACTATAACATCGCTGGTCGTCATCCTAACCAGTCCTTCCTCAATATTTCACTTTGGCCTGTCGACCAGATTCTGCACTGGCATTTCCACCAGGCAGTGCCCGGTAATATTAAGGGTGCTGGAGAGGCTTGTTTTGAGGCAAATTTCCCACCTGGCTCAGACATGATCAGTAAAATCATCAGAAGTGCGAAAGCAGTCCAGAGAATGGAGTACGAGCTATTTAGCTGTTTTAATGCGAGGGGAATTGCGACTGAGGGAAGGTTAGGCTACCAACCTGTATGTACATAGAGTACGACAGCATTCCATATTGCAGGTAGGTTAGGGCCGATGTTGGTTCTTGAGCTTTCTTCGAAATAAGGCAAGCTCTGGTGTGTGATATTAAAAAAAGTACTGGGGATTGAAGTCCTTCTACGTAGGTAATTGTTGTCTCTGTTTACTTGAGTTGGATTGTTGAATAGAGAGTGAGTGATAAGCACCAGCATACGCGAGCAGGTTACTAGGGTTGGGCACAATCACGATCTAATCAAGAGCTTCTTATGATCATATTCTCTATGAAATTAGGGGGCCGTGATTGAGTGACTGATCATGGCCACTGCTCAAGTAAGATCGAGTATAGCTGATCACCATCGATTGTGATTGAGTATAATCTGTCTCACATGTATCAGGGACAAAGGGTTTGCTTAATTTTGTTGCCACAACCCCATATCTTGTATCCCGGCTTTCCACTACGTGTTTGATCATTAAATGACTCTCCTATCGATTACAATGGAAGTACATGTGCTAACTTCTGGGTTAGGAATATACCTCATTAACCTGTTTCATTTGCCTGCTACTGGTGCTTTGAGATAATGTAGGAGCTGAAGTAAAAAATTACCTACATTCAGGAAGAGCCCCAAACAGGGCAGGCTTTGGAAATAAAGAGTTTAGTGAAGGTGTTTTGTTCCAAATTTGAGCCAGAGTACAGGGAAAAACTCATATTCCAATGCACGACATTTTCTGGGCTGACTGGGAGTGGTGTTCGAGCAAGATACTGGCCAGTTGCAGCTCGTGCACCCAAGTTCTCAACTCTGCGGTACTTTCTGCCTGGCAGGGGCACAATCATACGTTGGTGTAGTTGATATAAGTTCCTATGAATATATTAGTCTAATAATAGTGGTTAATACACTCACCCAGTATCTTTCATCTACTATCGGTTAGCTCCCGGATTATATAAGAGCCACTATGATTTACTTGTAATACTGACCTCATCCACCCCCAGTTAGTACTCAGATTAGGTAAGCACCACAGTAATTTAACATACTCACCCAGCCAGTGTTCGCAGCTGTCCGCGGGAGTGCGCTGGACAGCATGAGTAATGCTTCTTGATACTATAATTATTCGTTCAGCAGTATGATACATGATTTCTATTAGGGCTTGTACCGGAGGTCCGAGCTCTAGGCAGAACGGTTGAGACCACTGCACCTTGCAGCCTATCTTGTGCTTAGTTCAACATTGCCTGATAGATTGATTGACAAAATGTCAATTTGGATTCTGGGATTATGATATGCTATAGGTCAGGCTTCGGGTCTTACGAGTAAATGAGAACCTGGTCTTCCATTGTGCCGGGTTCCTCATGCGGGTTTTAGTTTGCATGGAGAGCTAAGGCCAGTACTTTGTACTCTTAGAATTACGATGAATAGGGGTATTGGCTCTGGACCGATTTATTGCGGCTTTAGGAGAGTGGATTCATAATATTAGGTTTCGTCAGTAAGCTGGCCAGGCAAGATTGGGCGATCACGGTCTGTCACTTGGTGTCAAAGAAATTAGGTGTTACTAGATAATGCGCAATAACCTCATCCGGGGAGGATAGTGCTTCCATACCATCCTGTCTTGTATACTGTGCAAACACAACCTGGAGCAAAACCAGAGCCTTGGTCCAATATAAGAATATAAATCCCTGCCAACGAAAATAAAAGTAGAAGCGTGACACCCTACCATAGAAAAATGTGCATTGAAGGTAAGACCAAGAGTTGTGAAAGGAAAAGTTTTTATATATAGGGCACCTCCAGTAATATAGGAAGAATAAGGACTCTAAGTTTTTCACTCCCATGTATAGCATTTTTTATTATTTTGTTTGGATGATTGGTTAAGTGATTAGGTTTAAACAGATAACCCACCCCCCTTCAACTTGCAGCCTCTAGTTTCTTGTGTACAAGCCTTATGGGAGGATTCGTGGGCCACTCATTGCGCCATGCTCATCTAAGATAGGGTTCAAGGTTATGGCTTAGTTCGCTTGATATTTGCTTGACAACTGTCCTCACCTCTTCCCGCACCTTACCAACTGCCACCTGCTTCACTCCTTGTAATTTCCCCACTACCAGGATCACCCAACAAACTCTATCAAACAACAATACCATTAGTCACTATGATGGCTACTAGGGCTATTCAAATCCTACCTTATCTCTCTCCTTGCCTTTACTTTCCTGGTCTGATACCTCTTTTCCTTTCTGGCTCCCTGTCAACCAGTTTCCAATATCTTGTCTCTGGTTCTCCCAGTTTCAATCTTCTGCCCCTGGGACAGAAAGGTAAGGAACTGTTAGGCATATGTAAATCCGAGACATGTGCACAGACCCACGGTAGGGTGACGTCGCACAGACCCTCGATTTAGTGGAGCCAACACCCTCCTCTGGCCCCCTGATGGGGCCTGCACGTCATTAGGGAGATTTCGAGAGTTGATTCCCATAACCAAAATGTCACATCAATGAAACCCACTTCATAACAACATATATGTCCCCGCCATCCGTCCGACCGGATGCTGTTCACAGGATATATGAGAGGGGACCTTTGGCGACATCTGGGAAGTGGAACGGAGGAAATCCGTGGGAGGCACACTGAGATAGTAGGCTTCAAAGTTAGGCTTCCTAAACTATAGACTGAAAGTGATGGGACGTTTTTGGCGAAATACTCTAAGAGAATACCCCAGTAGTCGAAGCTACTAGAGGTATACCGAATCTACCCATACCCTTCTGAGATCAGCTGTAGGTTGGTTACTCCTAGTAATAGGACTCCTCTACAGAGGCAGGCGGACCAAGGGGAAGCACACTCACAAAGGAAGACCTAGATAAGTCGGAGCCCCTTAAGACGTTGACACATTGGGCTCGGACTTGCGATTGGCACTAGGTGGTCCGGAATGAACCTGATCACTTCATGACTGAAGAGACTACTGGAACAATAGTCAATAAGACTAAAGTCATATAGTAGTCTATGCGGATATCTAAGTTGGAGGCCGCTGGTTGGTATGACAAATAGTGCAGTCATCTCAAAGGAGGAATATTATTCCGCGTCCGCGAAAGGGTGTGATAAGTTTCAGGGTCAAACGGTGTTCGCACTTATAAGATTCAGGACGTTTGCGTATTAAAACCAGAGTGGTACTTGAGAGGCATAGTAGTTTGAAGTAGTGCGCAAACACTCAGATGCGGGATATAAATATCGAAGTGCCTGCTGAGCTTTACAGACATCATCAAGCAACGGAGAAGAGATCTTATCAATATAAAATTATTACCTGATAAATCTTTACTTTACTTTTACAATATCGAGACGAGCCTTCTTGGACAGATTCGCCGAACAAAAGATTTAGGCCCACCTCCCTCAGTTAGTATACTTGAGTTCAGTGTCTGCCTAACAGTATATTGATAGTTCTCCTGTTACTAAGGCTCACTATATGAACTACGAGTTCACTTCAAACTCCACCCTTAGCTCAGACTTTGATTATATTTTCGAAGCACCTGACTGTCCCATTTACATTAAGACATTTGAAGAAGTCTTCGGCAGCAAGTTACTCGAAATCGAAGATAAAATTAACAGGGAACTGTTGTGGTTCAAAATACCTTGGGGGATCCCCACATGGGATCAATTCAATTACATATACCATACCTGGTACAGTCCGGACTTTGAGTGGAGTTCCTCCAAGTCAGAAAACCTTGTTGAGTAGAGTATCCACTACTCAGATAACCAGAAACCTGGCACAGCCATCTGAGGGCCAGACATCCCCTCGGACTGGGCCTAACAAACCCTTATATCTACTACAAGTAGATATTAAACCACGAGGAAAGGGAAATTCAGATTCTAAGTCTAGAATCAGATCAACCGCACCCTTTCATACCTATACCTCTAGAGTACCTCAGATGTTGGATACCTTATATATGATTCCTTGAACCCTTGAAAGGATATCAAGAACTCTGGTATGAAGTACCAGAAATTATGCATCCACGACTATGAGAGCAATTAGCCTACCTGGAAAGTACCACAATGGCTGAAATAACTTAGGATCCGCAGAAGAAAATAACGGCGAGAGAACCTATCGATCCCTGATCCGATACGATGGATAAAACCGATGATTCGGCTATATGGAGTCCCTCCCCTTCAACACCTCATGAATCCACATTTCGGAGAGTAAATTTACCTTCTCACCGATCCTCCAGTGTTGCAAGCATGCATCGGATATCATGAGCCTCTACGCCAAAGCCCAGAGGAGACCATGCTGCAAATTTAGCAAGGTTGGCTACCCGTCTAGGGATAACATTGGGTTGAATAAGGCTAGATATGGAAACCTCGCTTGACCAAGCCAACATCGCCTTCAAACATTTGAATGGAGCTACCCACGACAATATCTTAGTGTTAATAAAGGTTCAACAGCAAATCGCCGAGGGACAAGATGTCTGCAAAATGATATTACAATCTTGTTGATGCAACTGGCAGGTGTAGAAAGCGAAGTTAAAGGAATCCAAGAGGAGATTATATGGGAAGTGGCAAAAAAGATGGACGCTCAAGAAAGGCATCAACAGGAACATGAAGAAGTTACCATGAGGTTACATCGAACGCTCGGGCAAGAAAGTCAGGTGGCAGTCACCTGAGATCAAACACTGGAACAAATGGTCATCAACCTAAGGGCAGAATTCTAAGACTTCCGAAATCAAAGCATTGTGCGGGAAAGTGAAGTTAACTGTACCCTAGGACAAATGTGCCTAGATCAGACTACTCGCCAAGTGGAGATTCGCAGGTCACAAGACCAGTAACAGCAGCCGAATAATGAGATGAACAATACGCTGAAGCTATTGACAGCGTCAATAGACAGGATGTTAGCAACTGCACCAAGTCCTGAAGCTGCAGGAACTGCACCCTGACCCGTGGCCCAAGAATCGGATGACTAAGAACGGTACGCTCCGCCTGCATGTAGGGACAAGAGGGAAAGGCAAGGAACCCACAGATGCATCCCCCTCAGGTGCCCAGGGAGGTGGCCCGCAGGATCCCAGCAATGATGATGATGACGATGATAGTGAGAGAGGAAGAAGAAGAGGAAGTCCTAGCCGAGAAAGGCGAAGACAAACACCAGAACAGTCTGGTATAGCAGAGACAATTGCCAACACGATAGCACTAAATATTAAGCGACCATCAGAGCCACCCCCATTCTTTGAGGATAAACCCGTACAAGATATATATGTGTGGATTCTACAATGCACAGACTATTGCGAAAGAAATCTGCGGATCTGGGATGATGCTCGGGAACGAGTTATATATGCACTTAGCCGCATGAGAGGGGACATAGTACTTCCTTATACTATTTGGTACCGGAAGGCAATGGACGGGCTTCAAGGGCAAACGCAACCGCCAGAACTGGCAACGTGGACCTGCTTTGAAAATGATATGATCAAGCAATTTGCTGCGGTAGAAGAAGAAAGACTAGCACTGCGAGCCAGGAGGTTAGTCGAGTATGAGGGCAGCATTGAACACTACCTTATAGTCATACACAACTATAACATTCGTGCATGCATGGCTGGGCAGTCCTGGAGGCAGGAAGTCGCAGACAAACTGCCAAAACAAATTGTCCACAGGTTGTCGGCCTTGCGCTATACTACAGATCAAGAATGGGAAGAGGCACTCAGGCTATATGGACGGTCAGAAGAAGGACTTCTCGCTAGAGAGAAAATTGTGAGAGACAAGCTGTCCAAGCCTATAGTAGTCCAAGAGGTCAAAAGAGAAGACCGAAGGGACTGTAAACCAAAGCGACAAAGGGATACTAAACCGTACGTGAAGGGAGGTGGAGCTCCAGCAAGAAAGCGGAAAAGGGACAATGAGCCGGAGAAGCTGAGGAAAAGGTTAGGAGGTGTGTTAGGCAGATGCCAAACTCAAGTATATTAACAGAGGGACGTGGGCCAAAATATTTTGTACGCAGAATCTGTCGATGTAGGCTCTTCTCGATAAAGTAAAGGTAAAGTAAAGATTTATGAGGTAAACAATTTTATATTGATAAGATCTCTTCTCGGTTGCTTGATCATGTCTGTAAAGCTCAAGAGGCACTTCGATATTCATATCGCGCATCTCAGTGTTTGGGGACTACTTCTAACCACTATGCCTCTGAAGTACCACTCTGGTTTTAATACGCAAACGTCCAGAATCTTGTAAGTGCGAATACTTTTTGACCCTGCAACTTATCACAACCTTTCTCAGACTCGGAATAGTATTCTTCCAGAGAGAGGACTGCGCTATTTGTTAGACCAAACAGCGGCCTCCATCTTAGATATCCGCATAGACTACTATATGACTAGAGTCTTGTTGACAATCGTTACAGTAGTCTCTTCGGTCATGCAGTGATCAGGTTCATGCCGGACCCTCTAGTGCCATTCGCAAGTCTGAGCCCAACGTGTCAATGTCTTAAGGGGCTCCAACATATCTAGGTTTTCCTTTTTGAGTGTGCTACACTTTGGTCCACTGGCCTCTGTAGAGGGGTCCTATTACTGGGACCAACTAACCTACAGCTAATCTCAGAAGGGTATGGGTGGATTTGGTATACCTCTAGTAGCTTCTACTACTGTGGTATCCTCTTAGAGTATTTCGCTGAAAACATCCCGTCACCTTCGGCCCATAGTGTAGGAAGCCTAACTTTGAAGCCTACTATCTCCATGCGCCTGCGACGGACTTCCTCCGTTCTACTTCCCGGATGTCGCCAAAGGTCCACTCTCATATAACCTGTGAACAGCATGCGGTGGGACGGACAGCGGCAATGTATAAGGTATTATGAAGTGGGCTTCATTGATGTGACATTTTAGTTATGGAACGCCACTCTTGCAATCTCGCTCATGACTTGCGGGCCCCATAAGGGGGCCAGAGGGGGGTGCTGGCTCTGGTAAATCGAGAGTCTGTGCGCAGTTACCCAACCGTGGGTCTGTGCATATGTCTCAGATTTATATATGCCTAACACAAGCTCCCTCCTACCAGGCTTCGCCTAGAATACCTTTATAAGGGTTTATAATTTTCTTCTAAATATATTTTAAGACTCAGTGTGGTCAGGGTAAAAAACCTCCCTCATTTACTTGGCCACGGTAGGAAAACCTTTTCCTCACTATCTTACTTCTGCCCTTCCTGGCATGTCTGGATTTTCATTATGAAAATTCTCCACAACTTCCTGCACATTTTGCATACTAGTAGCAGGCTCCGATGCGTTCTCATCTTTCAAACACTCTTGCCATTTAACGAAGTACCATAGTTCCCGCTTTTCTTGATAGTGGCCGTGTACTCGTTTCCTGTAAGAACGAATCTCGCTTCTTATGATTTTTTCAACCTCCTATTGTAGATCGCCGTCAATGTCCCCTGGTTCTCTAGGAGGTTGTTGACAATTGTCATGAACTGACTCGCAGTAGGGTTCCAATAGTGCAATATGGAATAGGTGCTGAATATTCCATTGATCGGATATGTTGAGCTTGAAAGTTCGCGATCCTCGTTTTTCCATGATTTGGAAGGGACCGTATAGCTTTGGACTTAGCTTTTTTGATTTCCGTCGGGTTCGCATGTTTTTAGCATTTAACATTACATTGTCTCAAATCCTGAAGTCCGGCTGTTGTTGCGCTTTGCGGTCACAATATTTTGACGTACCCGCACTTGTTTTTTCTAGTAACCCTCTCGCCGGTTCATGTATCGCCTTAATCTAGTTCGCGCAGAGTGTTGCTCCTGGATTTGGAGTGTCGCGCTGCTTCATCGACTCTGTCTGTGTATGGAATCTGTAGTTCGCATCGAATGGCGACATCCCATGAGTGTTGGCTGCGGAGTTGTTATAGGCATGTTCCCCTACCTGTAGTAGCTAGTACTAGTCATCCTGATCGTAGTTGACAAAACTTTGAAGATATCCATCTAGTACTTGGTTGGTACATTCGGTTTATCAGTCAGTCTCAGGGTGGTATGCCGTTGACATTCTTCCCTTAATTTCCCGCGCTTTGCAAAGGGATTCCCATAATTCTCCAGCAAACTTGGAGTCCACGTCCGTGACAATTTTGGTCCACAGGCTATGTAGCCTCCATACTTCTTGCTGGAATATGTTTGCGACTGCCTTGGGTGTAGCTGTTATCTGTAGTCCAAGGAAATGTGCGATTTTCTTGAACCGATTGACTACTACCATTATTTGAGTACATACTTGTGACTCGGGTAGTTGCGTGATAAAGTCCACCAAGATAGATGCACATGCCACGTAGGGTATTTGCAACGGTTGCAATAATCCGTACTTGGCATGTCTAAGTGACTTATTATGTTGCATTCATTGCAGGATCATACGTAATCGTTGACCCATTCCGCCCGTCCTTTTCACTAGAAGGCCCTCATGATTATTTCCCAGGTCTTTTCTTGTCCTAAATGTCCTGCAACCTTTGCATCTTGACATCCTTCTGCGATCTCGGTGTATAGTGCCTGACTATCTGGTACGAATAGTCTTTGCTTATAATATAGTAGATTGTTGGTCAACGTCCAGTCCTCGGGAAAATCCTTTCCTTCGTCTCGTAACCTAATGAGTTCTTTCCTCCATTGCCTCCAAGCTGTATCTGTCCCGATTGCTGCCTGTATCTCACTCAAGAATTCAGTATTAAACTCCTTCCTACCTTTTTGTAGGATTACCGTATTTGATATTAGAACTTTCTCTGGTACTTCCGAAAGGTCGTACCAGTACGTATTTTCTTTGGCCGATACCTGTAGGTAACTGATGCTTGGTTCCAGTTCTTTGACGACCAAGGATCTTGTCGCTATATCAGTGCTTCCAAATCCCCCGGTTCCTCGTTCCGTGTCTTCCAAGTCGTCTACTTCCATCATGTCTGTGGTGTTGACTTTTTCTACCACCAGCTGAGCTATGCAATCGCCTATTCTTATCTGGTAGTCCTCATTTTTGTGGTTAAATAGTACGACCTTGAGCTCACCGGTGTAATCGGCGTCAATTACCTTAGCTCCGGTAGAGATTCCACTTCGGACTGCTGATCTGCTTCTTGGAGCTACTCTTCCATAAGTTCCTTCGGGTAGCCCCACGGCTATCCCCGTCTTTATTAATGTTTGTCCATATTTCGCGATAATCTCATCCTCCCTGGCATACAGATCATGTCCTGCTGCCATTCTTGAGCCTATCGTTGGCAAGTATGCCTTTTTGCTCAATCTCTTTACCCTAATAATGGGCTCCTTTCCACCTCTGTGAGGTTCAAAATCTAAATTCTTGTCTCCATCCGAGTCTTCTCCTTCATCGCCTACCCTCGCTACTAGTGATACTAAGAAACTTTGTGCTTTTAAAGTTTTTCTGTTCATGATGCGTAGCTGCCTCCTCAGGATGGTACTCCGGTTGCCTACTTAATGCATCTGGCTTTCCGCCCTTCTTGTCTGGTCGGTACACAATGCGGAAATTGTATTCTACCAACTTCTGGGCCTACCGAATTTGATGGCCACTCCGAACTTTTATGGTGAGGGAGTATTGTAGGTTCAGATGGTGGGTAAAGACTGTGATTGGTTTTTCTGTTGCGATCAGGTAGTGTCACCATTCCTTGAATGCTACGAAGATCGCGAGAAGTTCTTTATCATGAATCTCGTAATTGCGCTCCGCTGAATTTAGTTTTCTAGAATGGAAAGCTCGTGGATGTCACCTTTTCTGAAAATACTGAGAAACAACACAACCGAGTGCGAAGTCGCTGGCCTCGGTTTCTACCACTGTTTCCCTTTCTGAAAAAAAGTGGTGGAGTGTGGGGGCTGTGGTGAACTGGAGCTTCAGTTCTTCGAAAGCCATATTCTGTTCCAGTACCCATTTGAAATTTTTTGGATTTCCTAGTAATGTCAGAGTTATGGGTTTGCAAATAGTAGAGAAATCTTTTATGAAGGGTCGGTAGAAGTTAGCGAATCCCATGAATACTTGTACTTCTCTAACCAACTTAGGTGCTTTCCAGACCATTATGGATCCCACTTTTCGGGTGCTCATAGACACCCCATCGGCTGCGACCATATAGCCAAGGAATTCTACCTCTGTGGCAGGGAAGAATGATTTCTTTAGCATTACCGCTAACTGAAAGTCCGATAGACTTTGTAAAACACTTTTAACTGCCTCCATATATTCCTTTTCATTTTTTGAATAGATGAGGATATCATCAAGGTAACATACAACTCCGACATCAAGGTATTCTTGGAGTACTTGGTTCATCATATCACGGAAAGTTGCCGGAGCATTGACTAATCCAAAAGGCATAACCTTATATTCATAATATCCGTATCTTGTACGGAACGCTGTTTTCCATTCATCTCCCTCCTTTATCCTAATCAAGTGGTAGCCATCTTTAAGGTCTAACTTGGTGAAGAGCTTTGTGGCGGCTACTCTATCTCTGAGTTCGGACATTTGTGGAAGGGGATGTTTGTTGAGGATAGTAATCTTATTTAGATTTCGATAATCCACAACTAAGCGTAGTCTGCCATCTGACTTAGGTATGAATAATATGGGTACCACTGTAGGAGATTGGCTCCGCATGATTTTTCCTTGTTTGATCATTGTCTCCAAGTATTCCCGTAAATCCACAAGCTGTTTTTTGGATAGTGGATATATCGGCCACCAGGAGGGAGTTGATCCTGGAATCAACTTTATTTCATGATCGAATGTCCGTCTAGGGGCTAGCCTTTCTGCCATCTAGGCTTCAAACAAATGTTTGTAATACTAGTAGTTTTTCGTTAAGACTCGAGTTCTACAGTATTTTCGATGGCTCCAATCCTTCCAATATGGCACGCATTAGAGTCCCTAGGGACTGATTCATCGTATTCGAACATATCCGCTATCCCTTCAACTTCTTCCACACAGTTTTTACCACACTTTGTAGCTAAGGTCCAATTTTCTGGATCTTCTATATGAGACACTGGGTATTCACAATGCCACCAACCAAAAGGAATTATCATCCCATAGTGACCTGCTTTAGCCATTTCACATGACACTTCAGAAATGTATCGATTTTTTCCTATTTCCAATCGTATCGGGAGCGTGTAACATTTCCCTCCTGCAGAGACTGATTATCCATCAAAGCTAAAGATATCAACTGCATTGTTGTGTTCAACTGTACGAACGCGAAGGTCTTCAACTAGGTCCTTCTTGATAAGGAGTATGTTAGATCCCGAGTCTAACAAAACTTTAACTTTGTATCGCTTATCGTGTATGTAGAGGTAAGCAATCCGCTCTACACAGTTGTATCGTTTTGGTTTAGGAGAGTCCAATTCTAATTCTACGGGCTTATCGTGGATGAGACTTTCCAGGTTTTTTCCTTCAGGCATCGTTGGTAGTGGGTGTAGGTAACAAGATGTTTGTTACTACACGCGCGTAGTTTCGACCATTGAGGTCTCCTCAGACAAACTAGTAATTTTTTAGCTCTAACAATCTGGGTCTACATACTAAGCGGGGTTTCACCAATACGCAATTGCGCACAACCAGTTTTCAGGCTGGATGCCTTTTCCCGATACGCCAAACCTAGGCTCATAGCAGATTTTTGGGCGGTTATTAGCCATTTTACTCCACAGGTGTGGGGTTCCCATTTTCACTGATTCCTTTCCCTTAGGGTTTCGGTTATCCATCAAGCTCCCTCAGAGGGGCCTTGTATATCAAAGCTGTACAACCCTATCCCACACTCTGGCCAGAAGGCAAGATAGTATATACGTATAATACGACTCAGACTCGTGTGGTAGGTAGAACGGCCCACGTCGGTTGTCCCCCTGTTGTGTATTGTTATCAGGTAGATCTTGCATTGCTATGTCCTAACTTCTTCGGTGTAGTAACTTGCTTGTACACAGGTAGCAGGCAACCACCAGGTGACTCAAGGAACTTCATACTGTTGGCTTCCGGGCCATGTGGGCATGTTAACTATCCACTCTTTCGATCAAGACTCTCCATGTATTGATTCTTGTATTTGAGCTCATAAGTCCCTCATGGGGTCCCTTTACTTAGAGCCTACTTGCGTTGATCCTGAAAGGAGAGACTCGCTTCGCGCCACTTTGATCATTTCGAGTTTCAACTCCCGTAGTTGCACGCGTACTACGCGATTCCCTTCGTTGTTGTTATCCTATACACCTCAGCGAAAGGGGGTTCCTATTTCGATTCCAGCTTTATTAGGACGGTGAATACCCAAACGCCGTTGCCGATGGTGCCACTTAACTGACCTAGGTCAGTTCCTCGTCGTCCGCCAGTTCCCAGATCATGTGAACTCGTGCTGGGCTCGGGATGGTTGCGACTTTAGGAGCTAATTTAGGCTTTATAATAGCAGATCTTGGTCATCGAACTTTTATTATTATCGGTCTGGAGCTGACCGTTGCCGCTGGTATATGGGCATCTCTCCAACGCGTCTGATAGAAGTGGTTCTTCTTTCCACAACCTGTACAATCTCCGTCTCGTCTCCGAGTATCTATCACACTTAGTGGGATACTGGTATGAGCCCAGCCGAAGTTCGTCTGGGTAATCTTAGTCGCACCTCCCAACCTTTTCCTCGACGTCTCCGGCTCGGTGTCCCTTTTCTGCATTCTTGGTGGGGCTCCACCTCCCTTGATATAAGGTTTAGTATCCCTTTGCCACTTTGGTTTAGAGTCACTTCGGTCTTCTCTTTTGACCTCTTGGACTACCTTAGGCTTGGACAGCTTGTCTCTGGCAATTTTTTCTCTAGCGAGAAGGCCTTCTTCCGACCGTCCACATAGCCTGAGTGCATCTTCCCATTCTCAATCTGTGGTGTAGCGCAAGGCCAACAACCTGCGGACAATTTCTTTTGGCAGTTTGGCTTCCACTTCCTGCCTCTAGGACTCCCGGGCTATGTGTGCACCAATGTTATGGTTATGCATGACCGCAAGGTAAGATTCGATGCTACCCTCGTACTCGACTAGCTTCATGGCTCGAAGCGCTAGTCTTTCTTCTTCCACTGGGGCAAATCGTTTGATCATATCATGTTCAAAGCCAGTCCACGTAGCCAGTTCTTGCTGCTGTGTTTCCCCTTGAAGTCTGTCCATAGCCTTCCGATATCAAATAGTATAAGGAAGTACTATGCCTCCTCTGATACGGCTAAGCGCATATATAACTTGTGCCCGAACATCGTCCCAGATCCGCATGTTTCCTTCACAATAGTCAGTGCATTGTAGAATCCACACATATATATCTTGTGCGGGTTTATCCTTGAAGAATGGGGGTGGCTCTGATGGTCGCTTAATCTCTGGCTCCATCGTGTTGGCAAGCGTCTCTGCCATACCAGACTGTTCTGGTGTTTGTTCTCGCCTAGCTCTACTAGGACCTCCTCTTCTTCTTCCTCTCTTGCTATTATCGTCATCATCATCATCGCTGAGATCCCCCACGCCACGTCCCTGGGCACCTGAGGGGGATGCATCCGTGGCTTCCTTGCCTTTCCCCTTGTCCCTGCATGTAGGCGAAGCGTAGAGTTCTTCGTCATCCAATTCTTGGACAGCGGGTAAGGATACGGGTCCTGCAGCTTCAGGACTTGGTGCTATGGCCAACATCCTGTTTGTTGAGGTTGTCAATACCTTCAGGGTATTGTTTAGTCTTATTATTCTACTGCTATTGCTGGTCTTGTGACCTGCGAATCTCTGCTTGGTGAGTAGTGTAATCTAGGCACATTTGTCCTTGGGTACAGTTAACTTCTCTTTCCCACGTGATGCTTTGATTTCGGAAGTCTTGGAATTCTGCCCTTAGGTTGGTGACCATTTGTTCCAATATTTTATCTCGGGCTAATGCTGCCTGGCTTTCTTGCCTGACCATTCCATGTAACCTCATGGGTACTTCTTCATGTTCCGGTTGATGCCTTTCTTAAGCGTCTATCTTTTTTGCCACTTCCCGTATCATCTCCTCTTGGATACCTTTAATTTCGCTTTTCATGCCTGCCAGTGGTATCAACAAGATTGCATTATCATTGTCGTGGACATCTTGTCCTTCGGTGATTTGGTGTTGAACGTTAATTATCTTTAAGGTATGGTCTTAGGTAGCTCCCTTTAAATGTTTAAAGGCGATATTGGCTTGGTCGAGTAAGGTGTCTATGTCTTGCCTTATTCAACCTAATGTTATCCCTAGATGGGTAGCCAACATTGCAAAATTTGCAGCATGGTCTCCTCCGGGCTGTGGCGTGGAGCCTGGTGATATTCAAAGAGTGCGTGGAACACTGGAGGATCGGTGAGAGCATAAATTTCCTCTCCGGAACTTGAGTTCATGTTAGGCATATGGAAATCCGAGACATGTGCACAGACCCACGGTAGAGTAACTGCGCACAGACCCTCAATTTACCGGAGTGCCAACACCCCCCTCCGGCCCCCTTATGGGGCCCGCACGTCATTAGCGAGATTTCGTGAGTTGCGTCCCATAACAAAAATGTCACATCAATGAAGCCCACTTCATAACACCATATACGTCGCCGCCGTCCGTCCGACCGCATGCTGTTCGCAGGATATATGAGAGGGGACCTTTGGCGACATCTGGGAAGTGGAACGGAGGAAATCCGTCGCAGGCGCATTGAGATAGTAGGCTTCGAAGTTAGGCTTCCTAACTATGGGCCGAAAGTGACGGGACGTTTTCGGCGAAATACTCCAAGAGGATATCCCAGTAGCGGAAGCTATTAGGGGTATACCGAATCCACCCATACCCTTCTGAGATCAGCTGTAGGTTGGTTGGTCCTAGTAATAGGACCCCTCTACGGAGGCCGGCGGACCAAGGGGAAGCACGCTCAGAAAGGAAGACCTAGATAAGTCGGAGACCCTTAAGACGCTGACACGTCGGGCTCGGACTTGCGATTGGCACTAGGTGATCCGGCATGAACCTGATCACTTCATGACCGAGGAGACGACTGGACGATAGTCAACAAGACTAAAGTCATATAAAAGTCTATGCGGACATCTAAGTTGGAGGCGGCTGTTTGGAATAACAAATAGCGCAGTCATCTCAACGGAGGAATACTATTCCGAGTCCGCGAAAGGGTGTGATAAGTTTCAGGGTCAAACGGTGTTCGCACTTATAAGATTCTGGACGTTTGCGTATTAAAACCAGAGTGGTACTTCGGAGGCATAGTAGTTAGAAGTAGTCCGCGAACACTCAGACGCGGGATATAAATATCGAAGTGCCTCCCGAGCTTTACAGACATCATCAAGCAACGGAGAAGGGATCTTATCAATATAATATTGTTTTACGCTTTAAATCTTTACCTTACTTTTTTATCGAGACGAGCCTTCCTCGACAGATTCTCCAATCAAAGATTTCGGGCCTACGTCCCTCAGTTATATACTAGAGTTTGGCGTCCGCCTAACAGTTCATGAGTTCTTGACAGGGAGGGACTCCATATAGCCGAATCATCGGTTTTATCCCTCGTATTGGGTCTGGTATCTATAGGTTCAGGTACAGTTATTCTCTTCCTCGGATCTTGAGGTATCTCAGCCATTGTGATACTTTCCCAGTAGGCTAATTCCTCTAATAGTCCTGGATGCCTGATTTCTGGTACTTCGTACCAGAGTCCTTGATATCCTTTAAACGGTTTTAGGAATCGTATGTAAGGTATCCAACGTCTGAGGTACTCTAGAGGTATAGGTATGAAAGGGTTTGGTGGATCTGATTCTGGACTTAGAATCTGCATTTCGCTTTTCTCGAGGTTTAATATGTATTTATAGTACATATAAGGGTTTGTTAGGCTCAGGCCAAGGGGATGTCTGGCCCTCGGATGGCTGTGCCTGGTTTCTTGTTATCTGAGTACTGGGTACTCTACCCAACAAGGATTTCTGAGTTAGTGGAACTCCACCCAAAGTCCGGACCATACCAGGTACGGTATATGCAACTAAATTGATCCCTCGTCGGGACCCCACAAGACATTGTGAACCGGGACGTTTCTGTGATAAATTGTTCTTCCATTTCGAGTAACTCGCTGTTGAAGACTTCTGCAAATGTCTGAATGTATATGGGACAGTGAGGTGCTTCGAAAATGTAATCGAAGTCTGAGCTGTGGGTGGAGTTTGAAGTGAACTCGTAGTTCATATAATGAGCCTTGGTAACAGGAGAACTATCAATATACTGTTAGGCGGACGCCGAACTCAAGTATATTAACTGAGGGACATGGGCCAAAATCTTTTGTTCCGAGAATCGGTCGAGGAAGGCTCATCTCGATAAAGTAAAGGCAAAGTAAAGATTTATGAGGTAAACAATTTTATATTGATAATATCTCTTCTCAGTTGCTTGATCATATCTGTAAAGTTCTCGAGGCACTTCGATATCTATATCGCGCGTCTGAGTGTTCTCAGACTACTTCTAACTACTATTCCTCCTTAGTACCACCCTGGTTTTAATATGCAAACGTCTAGAATGTTATAAGTGCGAATACCGTATGACCCTGAAACTTATCACACCATTTCACGGACTCGGGATAGTATTCCTCCGTTGCGATGAGTGCCCTATTTGTTATACCAAACGGCGGGCTCCAACTCAGAGATCTGCATAGACTACGGTATCACTTTACTCTTGTTGACTATCGTTCCAGTTGTCTCTTCGGTCATGAAGTGATCAGGTTCATGCCGGACTACCTAGTGCAAATTGCAAGTCTGAGCCCAACCTGTCAACCTCTTAAGGTGCTCCGACTTAGCTAGGTCTTACTTTCTAAGCGTGCTTCCCCTTGGTCTGCCGGCCTCCGTAGAGGGGTCCTATTACTGTGACCAATCAACCTACAGCTAATCTGAAAAGGGTATGGGTGGATTCGGTATACCTCTAGTAGCTTCTACTACTGGGGTATCCTCTTAGAGTATTTCGTCGTAAATGTCCCGCCACTTTTGGCCCATAGTTTAGGAAGGCTAACTTTGAAGCCTACTATCTCAATGCGCCTATGACGGATTTCTTCCTTTCTACTTCCCAGATGTCACCAAAGGTCCTCTCTCATATAACCTGCGAACAGCATGCAGTCAGACGGACGGCGTCGATGTATATGGTATTATGAAGTGGGCTTTATTGATGTGACATTTTAGTTATGGAACGCCACTCTTGAAATCTCGCTAATGACGTGTGGGCCTCATAATGGGGCCAGCGGTGGGTGTTGGCTCCGGTAAATCGTGGGTCTGTGCACATGTCTCGAATTTATATATGCCTCATAAGGTACAACCCTGACCACCCACTGGAATTTCAGTGAGGCTCATACCAGTATCCCACAAATTGTGATAGACACTCAGAGATGAGACGGAGATTGTACACATTGTAGAAAGAAGAACCACACCTATCAGATGTGTTGGGGAGATGCCCATATATTGGCGTCAATGGTCAGCACAAGACCGCTAAAAATGGCAATTCGACGAGCCTGGTTGTCTATTGTAGAGCCTAAATTAGCTCGGAAAGTTGCAACCGCTTAGAACTTGGCACTAGTTAACAAGATCCGGGAACTGGGTGACGACGAGGAACTGACCTAGATCAGTTCAGGGGCACCAATGGCGACAGCGCTGGGGTATTCAATGTCCTAAGGGAGCGGGAATCGAAATGGGAACCCCCTTTGGCTGGGGTGTATTGGGTACCGACCACAATGGGGTTCGGGTAGTCCGTGTGCAACTACGGGAGTCGAAACTCCAAATGATCAAACTGGCGCGAAGCGACTCTCTCTTTTCAGGATCAATGCAAGTAGGCTCCAAGTGAAGGGACCTCATGAGGGACTTACAAGCTCGAACACAAGAATCAATATATAGAGAGTCTTGATCGAAAGAGAGGATAGTTAACATGCCCATATTGCCCAGAAGCCATCAGTACGAAGTTCCTCGAGTTACCTGGTGGTTGCCTGCTACCCGTGTGCGAGCAAGTTGCTATACCGAAGAAGTTAGGACATAGCAATGCAAGATCTACCTGATAATAATACACAACAGGAGCACAACCGACGCGGGCCGTTTCACCTATCACACAAGTCTGAGTCGTATTATACATATGTACTATCTTGCCTTCTGGCCAGAGTGTGGGATAGGAATATACTGCTTTGGTGGGCAAGGCTCCTCTGAGGAAGCTGGACAGATAACCAAAACCCTAAGGGAAAGGATTTGGTGAAAGCGGGAACCACAAACCTGGGGAGTAAAATGGCTAATAACTGCCTGAAAATCTGCTATGAGCCTAGGTTTGGCATGTCAGGAGCAGGCATCCAGCCTGAACACTGGTCGTGCGCAATTGCGTATCGGTGAAATGCCACTTAGTATGTAGACCCCGATAGTTAGAGCCAAAGAGTTACTAGTTTGTCTGAGGAGACCTCACTGGTTGAAACTACATGGGCGTAGTAACAAACATCTCGTTACCTACACCCACTACCATCAATGCCTTAACGAAAAAGCCAAGAAAGTCTTATTCGCGCTAAGCGCGTAGAGTTAGATGCTCCTAAACCAAAACAATACAACTGCCCGGAGGGGATCGCTTACCTCCATATACACGATTAGCGATACAAAGTTAAAGTCTTGTTAGACTTGGGATCCAACATGTTCCTTATCGACAAGGACCTAGTTGAAGACCTTCATTTTCCTCTCACGGAACGCATCAATGCAATTGATATTTTAGGCTTTGATGGATCATCAACTACTTCAGGAGGGAAATGTTACACTTTCCCTATAAGATTGGAAATAGGAAAAAATCGATACAATTTTGAAGTGTCATGTCAAGTGGCTAAAGTAGGTCACTACGCGATGATAATCGCTTTTGGTTGCGGGCATCGTCAACACCCAGTATCTCACATAGAAGATGCAGAAAATTGGACCTTCTCCGCAAAGTGTTGTGAAAACTGTGTGGAAGAAGGCGAAGGAATTGCAGATATGTTCGAATATGACAAATCAAGCGCTTGGAACCCTGATGCATGCCACACTGGATGCATTGGAGCCATCAAGAACACCGTGAAACTCGAATCTTTACGGAAGGAATACTGGCATTATAAACATTCATTTAAAGCCCAGATGGCAGAAAAATTAGCCCTAAGACGGATATTCGATTATGAAATAAAGTTGATTCCTGGATCAACTCCCCGCTGGGGGCCAATATACTGACTATCCGAAAAATAGCTTCTAGCATTAAGGGAATACTTGGAAACAATGATTAAGCAAGGAAAAATTACATGTAGTCAATCCCCCGCAGGAGTACCTATATTGTTTGTGCCCAAACCTGATAGAAGGCTACAGCTAGTTGTGGATTATCAAAATCTAAATAAGATTACTATCCTCAACCGACATCCCCTTCCACTAATGTCCGAACTCTGAGATAGAGTAGCCGCGGCAAAGATCTTCACCAAGTTAGACCTTAAAGACGGCTACTGCTTGATTAGGATAAAAGAAGGAGATGA
Source organism: Tuber brumale (assembly GCA_014065205.1). Lineage (NCBI taxonomy): Eukaryota > Fungi > Ascomycota > Pezizomycetes > Pezizales > Tuberaceae > Tuber > Tuber brumale. Next base: position 108,715 of record JACCEG010000475.1, read on the forward strand.
ATGGAAAATGGCCTTCTGTACAAGATAGGGAAATTACGAATATAAGGTCATGCCTTTTGGATTGGTCAACGCTCCGGCAACTTTCCAGGATATGATGAACCAAGTACTCCAAGAATATCTTGATGTTGGAGTCGTATATTATCTTGATGATATCCTCATCTATTCAAAAAATGAAAAGGAACATATAGAGGCTGTTAAAAGGGTCTTACAAAGTCTATAGGACTTGCAGTTAGCAGTATCACTAAAGAAATCGACATTCCATGCCACAGAGGTAGAATTCCTCAGCTATATGGTGGCGGTGGATGGGGTGTCTATGAGTACATGAAAGGTGAAATCCATAATAGTCTAGAAAGCACCAAAATCAGTTAGAGAAATACAAGTCTTCATAGGATTTGCTAACTTCTACCGACGATTTGTAAAAGACTTCTCAGCTATTTGCAAGCCAATAACCGCGACATTACAGGAAAATCCAAAGAATTTTAAATGGAGAGTTAAACAGAATACTACTTTCGAAGAACTACAGTACCGATTCGCCACAGCCACCATACTCCCCGACTTTTTCCCCAAAAGAGAGATGGTGGTAGAGACAGACGCTACAGATTTTACACTCCGCTGCGTCCTTTATTAATACTTTGAGAAAAGGTTACATCCAGTTGCTTTCCATTCCAGGAAATTAAACTCAATGAGCGAAATTATGAAATTCACGATAAAGAGCTTATTGCCATCCTAGGAGCATTTAAGGAAAGGAGACACTACTTGATTGGAACAGAGAAACCGATCACAGTCTTTACCGACCATCAGAACCTGCAATACTTCCTCACCTCAAAAGTCTAGAGTGGCCATCAAATTCGATGGGCTCAGAAGTTGGTAGAATACAACTTCCGCATTGTATCCCGACCAGGCACAAAGGATGGAAAGCCTGATACATTAAGCAGACGGCCGGAGTACCGTCTTGAGGAGAGAGCTACGCATCGCGAACAGAAAACTTTGAAAGAAGAAACTTTCCTGGTATCGCTAGTAGCGAGGGTAGGTGATAAAGGGGAAGACAAGGATGGAGACAAAGATTTGGATTTGGAACCTCGAAGAGTAGGAAAGGAACCCGTTATTAGGGTCAAGAGGTTGAGCAAAAAGGCATACTTGCCGACCAAGGGCCCAAGAATAGTGGCAGGACATGACCTGTACTGTTAGGCGGACGCCAAACTCTAGTATATAACTGAGGGACGTAGGCCCGAAATCTTTGATTGGAGAATCTGTCGAGGAAGGCTCGTCTCGATAAAAAAGTAAGGTAAAGATTTAAAGCGTAAAACAATATTATATTGATAAGATCTCTTCTCCGTTGCT
>JACCEG010000476.1:0-17858 GCA_014065205.1 Tuber brumale
AACGGTCGCCGACCGTGCGGACAAGCCTCGCTAAGCGAGGAGGAGTAAGAGAACGGGCAGCAGAAAGGCAGTACCGGAACTCAAGGGAAGGAAAGCCTCGACGCGTAGAAAGAGCAGAAGAGGGCAGTAAGGGGTGGAGGGAGATGGCCGTCACTCCTAGGCAAAAGCCATCGTGGGAGGAGAGGGAGGGTGGGTGGTTCGTGAGTACCTAGCGTTGAGGGTTGATTTCAATCGCCGGGTGTGTAGAGGAGACGGAGGATGGCCTATCTATCCAGCCCTAATAGGCTCCTTATATAGTTGCCCTTCACGTCCTTTTGACTTAACCCTTAAGTCACGTGCCACATATAACTCACAACTGTGAGTCATACCAAAACATGATAAACCAGTCATATGACCGAAGTGGTCACATGCGGGAAACCCATGACCTCTAAATGAGGTCATGTGCAAAACATAACATATCATCATAACCATATCATATGACCAAAGTGGTCATATGTGCGAAACCCATGACCTCTAATGAGGTCATATGTAAAACATAATATACCTATGACTCATAACTATGAGTCATGTGAAAACCTCTTCCTCGCTAAGCCATATTCGTAACATTAGCTCCTCCCTCCCTAAGCTCGAGTCCCTTGGAGCTTCAAATCTTTCATCGTGGAGGCGGTCCACGAACCTCCAGAAGCGTTTAGAGCTGTAGGTTGCCTCCCGGCAGAATCCCCGTACTTCGTCGATGATGGCTCTCCGTTTGGGCCTTTCCTTCCATAGCGCTTCATCTGATTGCGATGTCTTGTCGTTGTAAGAAGCCCAAACTATTTCCATCCCCCTTTGAGCTCCGTCGATCGTCTGCTGGTATCTCCTTTCCTGGTTTTCCAGGTACGCGATATCGTTTCTTGTTGTCGTTTCGTTTCTTCCACTAGCCGATCATTTTTTCTCTGCAACCGTGTGATCATTTGGCGCAGTTCTTCCTTGGACACAAAAGCTTTTGTATCCTCCCCCTCTTTAGGTTCCGTCCTCGGAACCTCTGGTATTGCCTGCTTGGCTTTCCATTGTTGCCTTCGATGGTAAAGGCAGTGCCTGCGCGTGCAGTTCTGCCAGGAAATCTTGTGGTGTGAGGGGCCGGTGGGTGGAGGTTGCGGTTGTATTGCCCATTCGGCTTGGATCGGGATGGTTGGTGGTGACTGCTTTGTCGCCAACTTCTTGCTCGGGAAGCAGTTGCTTCATTGTTTTCCCTCTAGGTGGATGGGGCACCCGTCGTCCGTGCATGCCGTCCAGTGATAGATGGCATGATTTCTTTCGTTGTCTTTGACCACCTTAGCCCACTCGGCCTCGATGGTCTTCCCCTCTTCCTCCTTCTTGATTCTGATTTCTTCTTCTGCCGCAGCCCACTTGGTTACGTCCAGTCGAGGGCTCGTGGGGCTACCCACGAACTCGAAGCCTTCCTGAACGTCCTTGACGCTCGGCTGACTGCATTTGTGGGTAGCGTTGGTGGAAGAGGTTGTGGGCTTCTTGAGTGTTTGTGAAGTTGGTAGCTGGGTACCACTCTTGATCATGTTCACAGAAATAACCGCTCCACTTAGCACGGTACTGGAGGCTACCATAGTGCAAGCGAGAGTCGATTATTTCGTCGAGTTCGTATTCGGGTTCTCCATCTAGTTCGATAGCCGGAGGAGGTGTAATCGTTTGTGAGAGAAGTTTGTTGTCTTGACAAAGTTCTAAAAGCGAGATGTGGAATATGTTGTGTATCTTCATGGACGGGGTAAGGTCGAGTTTATATGCTCATTTCCCAATCCTTTCCCATATCTCGAATGCTCCCATTTTCTTGTAATCCAATTTCTTGGATGGTCTTGTTGTTCGTATATTCCTTGGTAGTAACCACACCTTATGGCCTTGTTGTACATGTGGATTCGGTTTTCTGTGTAAATCGTAGTTTTCTTTTTGTCGTAGTTGCGCTGTCGTCATCTCTGCGTGGAGGGTGTCATGTAATTGACTCATATCTTCTTTTTCCGTTATCAGTCCTTTGGTCGTATGACCTATGGCCTGATATTCTGGGTTGAGACCCTAGTTTGCGTAAAATGGTGTCGTCTTAATCGTTTCTTGTTTTCCGTTGTTGTATGCAAACTCCGCTATTGGTAATAGCTCGTCTGAGTTGTCCTGCTGATAATTAATATAGGCTCACGGATATTGTTCCAATATGCCGTTCGTTCGTTCGGTCTGCCTGTCCGTCTGTGGATGGAAGGCCGTAGAAAGTTTCCTTTTGATCCCGAGTTCTTCTGTTATCACTTTCCATATTCCTCATGTGAATATGGACCCTCGATCGGTGATGATGTCTTTCGCTAGTCTATGAAGTCAAAAGATCTCCTTGATGAATGTCGTTGCGAACTGCCGCACCGTCATATCCATTCGTGTTGGTATGAAATGACTCATTTTGGTTAGGCGATCCACCACGACCATGATTGAGTCATATCCGTTGGCCTTAGCTAAATTGGTTATGAAATCCATGGATATGGATGCCCATGGTTTCTCTGGTGCTTCATTGGGTTTTAACAGCCCATATAGTGCGTGCCGTGCGACCTTTGTCCTTTGGCAAATATCGCAGTTTTTGACGCATCGTTTGACCCATTCTCTTAATCCCGGCCAGTAGTATTTCCACATGATCAGCTCCGTTGTTTTGGCAGTTCCTCCGTGTCCTGCCAGTTTGTCGTCGTGGTATTTCTGGATAAGGTTTGTCCTTATCTTCTTGTCCTCTGGTATCCATATCTTCCCGTCGTACCATATAAAGTGGTTTTTCCATTCGCAGAGGCCTAAGGCCACCCCTTTTCTTTCTTTGTCCCCTCGTTCCAGGCTCCCCCTTATTTCTTGAAACTCATTTTCTTCTTCGCTTACTTTCAGCAATTCTTCGTCGTCTTCATCCTGGATCGCTGTTGATTCCATAGCTTCGCAGTATTCCTTTGGAAGCAGAACTCGATTTTTCTGCTTGATCATTTCGCCCTCTTTGTCTTGTGGTTTGTCGCTTGCAATCCTGGTTAAGCCGTCAGGTTTTCCTCCTTTTTTTCCTGGTTGGTATTTGATTTTGAAGTTGTATTTGCTTAGGCTCTCCATCCACTGGATTTGCCTATCATTGAGTTCCTTGGTTGTCATGAAGGGAACTAGGTTTTTGTGGTCCGTGAGAACTCTGACCTGATTGTCATTGTTCTGTATGTATCTTCTCCATTCTTTGAGTGCTTGAACTATGGCTAATAGTTCCTTGTTGGCCATGTCGTAGTTGCATTCGGCCAGTGTCATCGTCTTCGATCGGTAGCACACCAGGCGCCATTTCCCATCATCGCATTTCTGGGATAGGATTCCAGTGCAGACGTATTTCGATGCATCTGTCTTAATCGTCGTTTCTCTTCATGGGTCGAAATACACCAGTATTGGTACTGTTGTGAGTTTGGTTCGTATGTCGTCATATGCTTTCTGCTCCTTTTCTCCCCATTCCCATTTTGCATCCTTCTTCATTAGGTTATACAAGGCCTTCGCCATCCTGCTAAACCCTTCAATGAACTTGGGGTAAAAGTTGCAGAATCCCATGAAACATAGGATGTCTGTCTTGTTGTTCGGCTTCGCCCAGTCCCACATGGCTGCTGTTTTGACTGGGTCCACCTGAACCCTGTTTCCGTTGATGATAAATCCTAGGTATTCGGTTTCCTTCTTGTGGAACTTGTATTTGGATGGTTTGATCTTCATCCGTGATTTCTAGATTGCGTTCATGATGTTGCTGACGTCCTTTCTGTGTTGCTCTAGGTTTTCCGAATATGTGAGCACATCATCTAGGTAGACGATGCAACATATATCTAGGAACTTGTTGACTACCTGGTTGATCCATCGTTGGAATGATGCCGGCGCATTGGTTAGGCCAAACGGCATAACCAAATACTCGTACATCCCGTATCTTGTTGCAAAAGTTGTCTTCCACTCGTCTCCTTCTTTTATTCGTATGTTGTGATAGGCATCCTTGATATCCAGTTTGGTAAAGTATTTGGCTGTCCTTAATCGATCCAATACTTCCCCGATGAGTGGCAGTGGGTATTGATCCTTCTTTGTTACCGAATTGAGGACTCGGTGATCCACGCACAGTCTCATCTTTCCGCTCTTCTTTTTGATGAATGAGATGGGTGATCCTGCGGATGCGAACTAATGTCGCATCCATCCTCTCTTCATATTCTGTTGAATATATCCGCGTAATTCTTCCAACTCCTTTTCCCCCAATGGGTAGAGCTGTTGGTAAGGAATCTTTTTCTTGGCTTTCGTCTTCTCGTCTTTTTCAATGTAGATCTCATGATCTACTCCGGGCCCTCTTGGTGGCGGTCGGTCCACTTCTTTTTCATGGAACAGGTTCGTGACCTGGTAGTATTCATGTGGTATTATATCGTACCACTCCTTCTCATTTCTTTGTTGCTTTTGTCGTATTGCGAATTCGGTACCGATATTGATTCGAGCCAATTCCAGCTTCTCTTCTCGCGGATTCCACTTGTGGATCCCTGTAAGGTCTCCTCCCTTGTAATATCGTCCAAATACGTGGGCCAATATTTATCGTCTCTCTGCTGATTCCTCTTTCTTGGTCTTCGGGCTATCTATGCTACCGAAGCCTTTCATTCCTCTCATGGTGTCATGCAGTTCTCGTACTTCATGCATCTCTTCTTCGTTGATCTTTTCGATGATCAACTGTGCGATGCGATCTCCTTGTTGGATATCTTGGTCCATATCTCCTAGGTTGGCGATGCCCACCTTGACTTCTCCGATGTAGTCGGCATTGACGATCCCTGCATTGGTAATGAGTCATTTATTGACTACCAGTCCGCTGCGTGGTGCTATTCGTCCATAGGTACCGGGAGGTAATCCTATCGCTATTCCGGTTGATATCATCTCTTGACCCCTTGCTTGGATCGTCTTGTCTTGGTCGGCATATAGGTCATGACCTGCCGCTTGTCTGAAACCCTTTGTTGGTCCCAGCGCCTTCTCGTGCACCTTCTTGAATCTGATTCTCTGATCCGTTTCTTTTCTGAGTTGGTCGAATTGTGCTTTCAGATTTGCTTCTTGTGCCTCTCTTTCTGGTGTCGTGTACACCACCGGCGAACTGTTGAGACATCCTGTCGTGCATCGTTCGCTAGCGAATGTAATCTTGTTGTTGTCCCAGTCGATTGTGGAGTTATGTTGTCATAACCATGGCATCCCTAGGACAAGCTCGTGGTTCTTCAGGTTCGCTACCTGGAAGGTTGCCTCTTCCCTATGGCTGCCTATGGCCATAGGTACTTGCACCATATGGGTTATGGGTCCCATAGTGCTGGGTTTGCCCTCTGCTCGATAAACCTGTCTTTTCTTTCATGTTGGAGTCAGGGGGTATCTGTATTTGTCGCAGATTTCCTTGTCCATGAAATCTTCCGTTGCCCCTGAATCGAGCATCGCGTGTATCATAGTGCCTTTCTTTTTCGTGTCATATAGTGTTGTTTGGATCATAATATGATCTCCTACTTCTTCCAGTAGTGCCGTGTAGTAGTTTGCCATGGTGATATTTTTTGTTCCATTCGTGCTTGTCTCTGTCTCTCCCTTCCTGATGGTTTTCCTCCCCTTCTTATCTGCCAGACCATCTCTTACTGAGGACCGTTCTGTTTTTCCAGCTGATCCTCCTCCGTGGTCATCTCTCTCCAGTTGGTCCTCTTCTGTTGTCTGATCCAGTTGCTGCCTTTGGGCGGGTGTCATCGTTCTTTGTCCATTGTCTGCGCAGTTGCGGCATTCTCTGATTTGGTGTCCTTTTTCTCCGCATCGTAAGCAGAGATTCTGGTCTCTCAGCTTCTTGTATTCCGCATTGGATAGGTTGAGAGGCCGCCTCGTTTGTGCCTTGTTCATTTCCAGCTCGTGATCAACCGTGGGTTTGAAACTTCCTTCGTAGGCCTGCAATACCGGTCTGAACCTTCCATCCTTGTTCCTCAGTGTCGAAGCTTCCTTTGTCCTTCTCCGCTTTTCCTTTTTTAGGTTCTTGAGGATTGCTAGTCGAGTTTCCTTCTTGATGGCCCATGCGGCCAGCTCGTCGACTGTAGTGGTCTCGGAGTCGAAATGTGCGAATTCTATTTGTAATCTTTGCGACATACCCGCGTATAGGTATTGTGATGCGGTTGCATCGTCCAATAGTGCTTCTGTTTGGTGGAGCCTGAATTCATTTTAATATTCCGTCATGGAGCGGGACCCCTGCTCCATGTTCATAATGTGGATCCTGGCCGCTCCCCTTGGGTCCACCTCTCCAAACTGTTGTTTGATGGCTTCCTTGAATTCTTCCCAGCTCCTCCATCCTGTCGGCTTATTGCCTTCTATGTATGGTGTGAGCCATTTGCTTGAGTCTCCCCGCAAGAGACTTAAAACATAAATGATCTTTTCCACGTCGTGTCCGTCTTGCCAACCTGTAGCTCGAAAGTAGATCCTTAATTTGACCATCCAGTTCCGAAGCTGGCATCTATTTCCTGCATATGTTTCCAGTTGTTTGACCATGGGTCGATGCTGTCCCAATAATGCCAGAAGTTGTGCCATCTGTTTGCGACTCAACTCGGGTGCTGCCTCCAGTGCTGGTGCTGGGCCAGCCCCCTCTCCTCCAGTTGGTCCTGGTCTCTCTATCCTTTTATCTTCTTCTTCAGAGATTGACTCCGCGTACGTTGCTTGTTTTGCGGGTGTTGTCGGACTTGGGGTTCGTCTGAGTTGTGAAACCGTTCGTTGTAACTCGTCGGCTACCTCGGGTAGCTCTAAGGACTGATCCTCAAAGGTGTAGTCCAGCTTGGTATTGTCTAAGCATCGCTATAAGTGACCCTTTGTAATGTTGCGATCTCTAACCGGTATCAGTTCTCAGAAACTGGTAGACGATACTTCTCTCTTTCTCTTCTCGCGATGATAGTTCTTAGGCCTATGCCTACGATAAGGTAGGAGAGACTCTCGTGTCTCTGATCCTTATCGCTTATCGTACTCTTTCTTCAACTCTACTCACGTAGTAGAGTTCTCGTCTTGTAGGTAGGTATTCGTAAAGAGCATAAAGGTTTTATATTTGTAAAAGCAAAAAGTAATGAGTAAGGAAATAACTTAGAATGAAGCGTGAAGTGCCTATCTCCTTGGCTTTTTTTTTTCTTTTTTTTTTTTATCTTCAATTTTATTCTGTGTTTAAGGTACACCGTCCGCATGCAGCGCTAGCTACGGCAGACACATAAACCTCCCCCCCTACGCCAGCCCAAAACAGCCAGAAGAAAAACCATCAACGAAGCCGAACAGAAAGGCACACAGGCAGACGTGACCAAAACACACGGATCATGAAACCCCCTGCCGAAACCAGCGCAGTTGAAAAACCTCCCCCGCCCTGCAACTTGTAGTATATACAAACAGTAAAGACTGTAAAAGAAAGCCACGCAAGCCCATCATAACAAAAGAAACCCCACTTCCCGACAGTGGTCCAAACCTCATAGCAAGAGCTGCCTTAAATGGTCTTAACCCGGCCGAGCAGTGCCACCTACGACAATAAAAATGTCTACGACTAAGGGCAAGCCCGGCAAAGTGGAAGGGGAACTGAGGAGAGAAAAACCCAGGCTGAGGAAAGCGAAACCCATAACAGGGCACAGGGACTAATGCCATCCAGATCGAGAAGCCCGGTGGGGACACCCGAAGGGCGTCGAGGTAAGGCAGTGTAGCAGTAGGGTGCAAGCCAAGCGAGGGTGTAGCAGTAGGGTGCAAGCCAATCCAACCGACAGGTCAGGAAGGAAACCGAACACAACCATAGCGACTCTCAGTAATCGTGTTCGTGTCTTTCTAGGCGGTCCCCAGAGGCGGAAGGCAAGCAACTTACCGTGTCTCTCATGTAGTCCTTTGTTCTATGAGAGATAGTGTCACTTAGTGGATGGGATACCACCGCTTAAGCCAACCAGGGGGAAGAGCGAGATCGACCCTGAGGCCTGTCGGAGAGTTCTCGCGTACTGCAAACCGTGTTCCCAGCCGTCTGAAGCAAGGGAAGCGAACGGTCGCTGACCATGTGGAGGGGCCTCGCTAAGCGAGGAGAGGAGCAGGAATGGGCAGCGCGAAAGGCATACCGGAACCCAAAGTAAGGAAAGCCCCGATACAAAAAAGCAAATGAGGCCAGTGGGGGGGACACAGGTGGCCGTCACTGCTAGGCCGGAGCCATCGTGGGAGGAGAGGGGGGGGGTGCATGGTTCGTGAGATCACAAGCGTTGAGGTTGATTTCAAGCGCGAGGAAAATAGAGGAGACAGAGGATGGCCTATCTCCTTGGCCTGTTTTTTTCTTTTTCTTTTTTTTATCTTCATGTATTCGTTGTTATTTAGGGTACAAGAACGTGCATGCAGTGCTAGCTATGGCATAAACAATCTCCATTCCTCCTTCCGACTGGCCCGACCGTATCCCCAGGACCCTCTGGTACGGGCCTAACCGCACATCTCGCCCCAAAGAAAAACCTGTCCCTACCTTGCAAGCGAACTCAGAGAATAGGGGAAGCCTAACTAAGAAGAAAGCAGGAAAACATAGGTAGGTAACCGCGCGGAACATCTCAGAAAAAACAAAAGAAAAACCGCACCAAAGATCCCACAACAACCATGCCAGGTATACGCGCTGGCAGCAGAAACCGTAGAAGTCATCCCGGAACGCGACGTAATCGAGAAAATGGGCCACCTGTGGGGGAGAGGCAGGAGAGGGTGGTGCAGTATGGTGCAAGCTGAGGGAGGGTGTACCAGTAGGGTGCAAGCCGATCCAACCGACAGAACAGGCCAGAAACCGAACGCAACCATGTCAACACTCGGTAATCGTGTTTGTGTCTGACTAGGCGGTCCCCAGTGGTAGAAGGCAAGCGTATTACCGTGTCTCTCATATAGTCCCTTGTTCTCGCAGAGATAGCGTCACTTAGTGGATGGGATACCACCGCTTAAACCGACCGTGGGGAGGAGCGAGATCGACCCATGGGCCAGTTGGAGAGTTCCCGCGTACCGCAAACCGTGTTCCCAGCCGTCTGAAGCATGGGAATCGAATGGTCGCCGACCGTGTGGAGGGGCCTCGCTAAGCGAGGAGAGAGGCAGGGACGGGCAGCACGAGAGGCATACCGGCACCCAGAGGAAGGAGAGACCTGATATCTTGAGAAAGCAGAAGAGGGCAGTGAGGGGAGGGGGGAAATGGCCGTCACTCCTAGGCCAAACCCATCGTGGCAGGAGAGGGGGCGTGGATGGTTCGTGAACTCCAACCATTGGGGGTTGATTTCAAGTGCGAGGAAAATAGAGGAGACGGAGGATGCCTATCTCCTGGGCCTCCTTCTTTTTTACTTTTTTTTTATTTTTTTTTTATCTTCATATATTCTTTGTTTACGGTACAAGAACTTGCACGCAATGCTAGCTATGGCATAAAGAAAAACCTTAATCTCAAAAACTCGCCAACACAAAAGAAACAAGCGCACCAAACTATAAAATCCTCCTAAGTGTGTCCGATAGCCGACACGAAATCCCAAGGAACTAAAACAAAAAAGTACAAAAATCATAACGAAAAATAAAGCCAACCGGCAGCCAAAAGCACACGCCGGACGGGAACAAATGCGGGGGCGGAGGCCCCTGTTCAGGGCACAAAACCGTGAATAGGGAGAGCCACTTAAGTGGAAGCGGAGGGGAGCGGCGGGTCCCAGCTTGCGGGCAGCATGCCAGGAGGGAAGCCTGTGGCGGTCACATTCAGGTACCTCGCTAGGGAGTGCAGTGAGTCTTTGTTGGTCATAGGGGGCTATCTCTGCCGAGGTCCGTGAGCCCCCAGAGGTGGTGCTCACGAGGCTCCTTGCGAGACTCGCAGTATAGGATACCATGAGCAAAATCCTCGTCGTCCACCTCATAATAAGGGCAGAGGGGGGAGGGGTCGTCGGTAAACCAAGAGGGGTGGGCAGCGAGGTAACTCTTGCCCGAGCGCATCTGGTGGATCCTGCCCACTATGAATCTCCCCAGGCCCATGAAAGGATGGGGTCTGAGGGACGTGGCGTAGGGGTAGTAGGGCGGGGGGGGAAACTGAGCAGACCAGTCTCGAAGGAGAGCGTTCCGTAGCCGCAGCTGGACTGATTGGTAGTAGGGGGTTCCCGCCGCCACTGGCATCTGGTCGGGAGGAAGGAGGCTGGGGGAGGCCACTGGGACTGGGCCTGAGGGGTTGATAAATTGGATGGTTCTATGGGCAATCGCGTCCAACAGAAGGTGCTTCCTTATGGGGGGACAGGGGGGAGGGGATTTCCAGAGGAGCGGGGCGTAAACGGAAGTCAAACCCCTAGTAAACCGGCGGTGGTCCTCCGGAGCCCGGAACGTGGAGGAGGTAGGAAAGGATAGGTGAAGCCTGGCCGTCGCTGGGTTGGACTCGGGGGAGAGGCAGACAAGCCGAACAGCCGCCAGCCTTTGACTGTGGAGAACCAGAAGCGGGAGGGGGGGCAGGGCCGACTCATAAGCCAGGATACCAACCGGGGTGGACAAGAAGCAGTTTCTCACCCATCTCTTGACGGTCCTCCAAACGACGGACATCCTGTCCGGAAGGGTGAGGCTAGGTGAGAAGAGGTCCGCCCCATAGAGGAGGATGGGGGAGATGAGGGAGGACGCCAGTCGGTGGCCGAGAGAGGGGGAGAGACCCTTCCTGGGCCTGGAAAGTCTTTTGATTGTTGCAAAGGCTCCTGGAGCCAAGCCGAGCCTTCTCGTGAAATAGGAGGTAGTGCCTTTGTTACAGGAAGTGGATGAGAGCTCGAACCAGTATCCAAGCCAGCGAACCAATTTGGAAGGGCAGAAAAGGAGCCCGTCTATCAAGACCGAGATCGCAGGAGGATGGATCTCCTGCGCTGGGGTGACCCAGTGCATGAGCTCTGTCTTGGAGATTGAGAAGGGAACTCCTAGCCTCCCAGCTTTCGCCTAGAGTGCCTTGGTGATACCCTGAAGCCTCTGGATGTTCCTATGATAAGAACCAGGGGGCAACCGTGACAGCGAAGTCGTACACGTAGGAGAGGATCAGGCTTCGAGGGACCGGGAAATACAAGGAGGATACGTAAATCACAAACAGGAGGGGGGAGATCGGGGACTCTGGAGGGGTGCCAAGAGAGACTGGAGAAAAAGCTTGGGGGTCCCCGGGAAAACCAGGCGGCAGGAGCGGCCGGGGAGGAAAGACCTGATCCACGAGACCATGTACGGGTTGACCGCCTTAGTGGCAAGCCTGTCGCAGAGGATGGGGGCCGAGACATTGTCAAAGCCGCCCTGGATGTCGAGGAAGAGTGTCGAGACCTTGAGCCTAGGGCGCATGAAGAGTTGAACCACATGAGAGAGTGTTGCCGCTGCATCAAAGGTGCTCAGACCAGGGAGGGAACCAGTCTGGAGGGGGGACAAGAGGCCCAGGAAACGGGCGAGGGCAGAGAGGCGGGAGGCCATAACCCTTTCCAGGATCTTGAAGATGGTCCCGAGGAGAACGATGATGTGGAACGAGGTTGGCATGTCGTAGGAGGGTTTCCCTGGCTTATCGAGGACTATCCCGTTTGCTCTTTTCAAGGAGGGGGGGTGGTGGCCATACCGGATTAGGGGGCTGAGGACTGAGGGGAGGTTACTTGGGTTCAACGAGCGGACCTTTTTCCAAACAGAGTATGGGATCCGGTCAGGGCCGGGGGCGGCGGAAGAGGAGGAGCGTGGGAGAGCGGCTGTAACTTCCTCCGCCGGCCTATCTCCTTGGCCTTTTTTTTTCTTTTTTTTCTTTTTTTTTTATCATCATGTATTCGTTGTTATTTAGGGTACAAGAACTTGCATGCAGTGCTAGCTGTGGCATAAACAATCCCCATTCCTCCACCCGCCCGGCCCGACGGTATCTCCAAGACCCTCTGGTATGGGCCTAACTGCACATATCGCCCCAAAGGAAAACCTGTCTCTACCTCGCAAGCGAACTCAGAGAATAGGAGAAGCCTAACTAAGAAGAAAGCAGGAAAACATAGGAAGGTAACCGCCAGGGACATCTCAAAAAAGAACAAAAGAAAACTCGCACCAGGGTGAGTCCCACAAGAACCAAGCCAGAGATACACGCTGGCAGCAGAAAACCGTAGAAGTTATCCCGGAACGCGACGTAACCGAGAAAGGGAGCCGCCTGTGGGCTGCGGCGGGAGAGGATGGAGCAGTAGGGTGCTAGCCAAGGGAGGGTGTAGCAGTAGGGTGCAAGCCAATCCAACCGCCAGAACGGGCCAGAAACCGAACGCGACCATGTCAACTATCGGTAATCGTGTTCGTGTCTTGCTAGACAGTCTCCAACAAGAGTAGTCCCAACTTGAACCGTAAGGCTAGGAGGGTATGGCCATATCTCCAAGCGAGACAGACCCCGAAGTTACTAGCCGAGGCGTTCCCCTACTGTGTGCGTGCTCACAGGGAGACAGGCGTCCACCACAGCCAACGCCAAACGGAAATGAAGAAGAGAGGTCCCCGAGGAAGGAGAAGAGCGAGGTTGACCATCAGGCCTAAAGAGCAGCCCTCGCGTACCGCAGAAACCGTGTTCCCAGCCGTCTGAAGCATGGGAAGCGAGTGGTCGCTGACTGTGAGTAGGGGCCTCGCTAAGTGAGGAAAGGGGCGAGAACGGGCAGCAGAAAGGCAGTACCAGAACCCAGAGGGAGGAAAGCCTTGACGCGCAAAAGGGCAGAAGAGGGCAGTGAGGAGAGGAGGGTTGATTTCAATCACCGGGTGTGTAGAGGAGACAGAGGATGGCCTATCTCCTTGGCCCTTTTTTTTTCTTTTTTCTTTCTTTTTTCTTTTTTTTTTTTTATCATCATGTATTCATGGGGTACCCTGTGGGACTCCCAGGATAGGATGGCATGGGTGAAGTCCTCTTCGTCCTCCTCGCAAAACGGGTAGAGGGGAGAGGGGTCTTTGGTGAACCATGATGCGTGGGCAGCTAGGTAGCTTTTGCCGGGGCGCATCTGGTGGATCCTTCCCGCCATGAACCTTCCAAGCCCCATGAATGGGTAGGGCGAAAGGGACACGGGGTAGGGGTAGGTAGGGGGCGGTGGGAACTGGTCGTTGCAGTCTTTGACTAGCACTGATCTGATCTTGAGCTTGATCGACCTGTAGGAGGGGGTATCTATCCCAATTGGGAGACAGGCAGGTGGGAGGAGGTCGGGGGAGGCCACTGGCAGAGGGCCAGAGACGGGGATGAAGGGGAGGGTTCGATGGGCAATAGCATCGATCGGGAGGTGTTTCCTTATAGGCGGGGAGGGGACAGCGGTTCTCCACGAGAGGGGAGCATAGACCGATGTCAGGCCTCGCGTGTGGTGGAGGTGGTCGTCGAGGGCCCTGAAGGGGGATGAAGTTGGGAATGTGTGGTGGAGCCTGGCAGTTGCTGGGTTGGCCTCCGGCGGGAGGCAGACCAGCCTTATGGCTGCAAGCCTCTGGCGGTGGCGTAACAGAAGGGGCATGGGGGGCAGGGCCGACTCGCAAGCATGGGTGCCGATTGGTGTCGAGGAGAAGCAGTTCGTGACCCATCTCCGGACAGTCCTCTAGAAGACTGACATGCGGTCGAGGAGGGTAAGACTTGTGGAGAAAAGGTCCGCGCTCTAGAGGAGGATCGGGGAGATCAATGATGATGCCAGACAGTGGCAGAGGTAGGGAGGAAGGCCTTTGCCCGGCCTAGATAGTCTCTTGATGGTGGAGAAGGCGCCCTGGGCCAGTCCAAGTCTTATGACGAAGTGGGACGTCATACCCCTGGTGCCTGACGTGGAGGAGGGCTCGAACCAATAACCGAGCCATTGTATTGGTTTAGCGGAGTGCAAGACAAGGTCGTCCAGCAGGACTGGGATTTGGGGCGGGGGGACTTTCTGAGAGGGGGTCTCCCAGTGCATGAGCTCGGTTTTCGGGATCGAGAAGGACATACCCAGCCTACCAGCCTTCCGCTGGAGTACACTGGTGATGCCTTGCAGCCTTTGGATGTTCCTCCGGTAAGAGCTTGAGGCAACCGTGACTGCAAAGTCGTCCACGTAAGACAGGATGAGTCCCCTAGGGACCGAGAAGTGGAGGGTTGAGACGTAAATAATGAAAAGAAGGGGGGAGATCGGGGAGCCTTGTGGGGTGCCGACGGAGACGGGCGAAAAGATTTGAGGCGTGTCCTGGAAGACCAGGCGGCAGGAGCGGCCGTGGAGGAAAGACCTTATCCACGAGACCATGTAGGGATTGACCACTTTGGTTGCGAGTCTGTTGCAGAGGATCGGGGCTGAGACATTGTCGAAGCCTCCTTTTATGTCTAAGAAGAGAGTCGAGACCTTGAGCTTGGGACGCATGAACAGCTGGACCTCGTGGGAGAGGGTAGCCGCCGCGTCAAAGGTACTCAAACCAGGTAGGAAGCCAGTCTAGTTGGGGGAGAGGAGGCCTAGGAAACGGGCCAGGGCCGAGAGCCGGTTCGCCATCACCCTTTCGAGGATCTTAGAGACAGTCTCCAGGACGACGATGATGCGGAACGATGAGGGGGTGTCATATGAGGGTTTGCCAGGTTTGTCTAGTACTATGCCGTTGGCGTTTTTCAGGGAGGGGGGGTTGTGCCCATATCTAACCAGGGGGCCTAGGAGGGATGTGAGGATGGTCGGGTTGATTAAGTGGACCTTCTTCTAGACCGAGTAAGGTATCTGGTCCGGCCCAGGGGCAGAGGATGAAGAGGACTTCCCTAGTGCCGCCGATATTTCCTCCGCTGACAGCTCCGGAACATCTTTGAACTCACGTAGGATGCGAGGGGGGGGGGAGGACCCTTTCTCGGGGAAGAAGTGTTCAAGGAGGGCTTTGTTGATCTCGTTGGGGCTCTCCGCCCCCGGGATCTGAGGGAATCTGTCTGGTGGTTTTCCGAACGCGAACTTCTTCACCGTCCAGAGGGACTGGGGGTTAGCTGTTTGCAAGAAGTTCTTCTAGTAGTCGTTCTTGGCCTTTTTGATAGCCTTGAAGTACAGGAGGCGTGCCTTCCTGCATATCTCTTTGGATGAGGGGAGGGGGTCTTTTCGGGCCGCCCGAACGGAGGAATGGAAAGCTGATCTTTGCGCTGTTAGGTTGGGGGTCCACCAGGGTTTCGACTTATGGGACGGTCTCTTGTCGGGGGTGTGACCCCTGAGTTGGGACCTTATCCTGTCCAGGGCTGTATCAAACCAAATTGACAGCGTTCTTGGCGTAGGGAGCGGG
Organism: Tuber brumale; assembly: GCA_014065205.1. NCBI lineage: Eukaryota > Fungi > Ascomycota > Pezizomycetes > Pezizales > Tuberaceae > Tuber > Tuber brumale. Next base: position 15,196 of record JACCEG010000476.1, read on the forward strand.
GGAGGGGGGTGAAACATCATCTTTTTTAGCCCTTCCTCGAGGGTGGGCCAGTCGGTCTTCGTCCATGATGGAGAGGGGGGAGGGGGGCAAGCCAAGGGCTCCGAGAGTGTGATAAGGATCGGGACATGGTCTGAGCCCGTTGGAGGGAGGGGTGTGCCCCAGGAACGGAAATTAGGCGAGAGGGAGGCATTGGCGCACGCCAGGTCTATCACCGAGGGACGGAGGTTTGAATCAAAGGGGAAGTAGGTGAGGGTACCGGGTATGTTTAGGAGGCAGAAGCCTTCACCGACAGCTTTCTCAAAAAACGGGGAGGATGTCCCAAGGTCCTGGATCGAGAAGAGACGACCCGGGTCAGCTGAGGGGTGGTGGATATTGAAATCTCCTGCGACCAGCATGGGGGAGGGAGTGGAGGGGAACGCGGCATCAGGCGAGATGGTCCTTTTGAAGGGGGAGCCGTCCCAGGTGCTGTAGAGGTTTATCATGCGGAACTTGGTTGTAAAGGAATCAAAAAATCCAACTGACGAAAAGAAATCCATCACCATCCAGTCTCTTGCTTCAGAAAAAACGGGAAGAACTGAGAACTGTTGCGTGGCGGGGAGGTTGAGGTAGCATGCCACTTTGGGCTTGCCACCGTTAGGGCAGGGGGGCAGAAAAGGTTTAAAGTTCGCGAACTCAGGGGGCTTGCCCCTATACATCGGGGCATCTTGAAGAGCAACAAGTGTGGGGGGGGAAATCAACAATGAAAAGGAGTTAAATAAGGAAAGAAACACATCCCAGCTTCCCAAGCAGTTGTGTTGTAGAATGGATATGGAGTTATCGGCGCCCATCGCCAGCACGGAACTTGCAGGGGAGGTGTGACCAACCATTACACGCGTTCCGGCGTCTCAGGCTGTGGGATAGGAGTGGGAGTCGCCTGCCATGCGGGGTTGGGCAGGGCGCCTCCTTGGGGTTTGGGAACGTTTGGGGGGGGACGTGTCGGGGGGGCATCACCCCTCCTAGGACAGGGTGTTTCAAAATCGATTGGGGGTAAGAGGGGTCGTGCACCAGTTGAAGGACCCTCGCCGGAGTCGTTCCACGTGTCCATTCCTTCCTCATCCTGTGGTAGAGGGGGTTCCCTATGGAGAGCAGGGGGGGCGGGTCTCGATGGGCAGTCTCGAGCGAAGGCCAGGTGGGGGCCTTTGCATTCGGCGCAGAGCGGGGGAGAGGTCGGGCAGCAGTTGGTGACTGCTCTGAGGTTACCGCCCTTCGGGCAGGTAGGGTTCTGGCATGTGTGTGCCTGTTTTCTGTGGGAGAGGGCACAGATGGGGCAGACCGGATGGTCAACCTTGCATCTAGCTGAGTGGTGTCCGTATTCATGACAGTTACGGCATTGAGTGAGGCCATTAGCCGAGTATGCCCGCTCGATCTTGCATCGAGAGGAGAAAAGGTAAGAGTTGCCCAACATTGTGGCCTCATTCTCCGGGGCCACCGTGACTACCACCAAGGTTGCCTTTTTTTGGACTCGGGAACTGTGGTCGGGGTTGCGGTATCGGGCAGAGAGGATCTGGACGTTCTTGACGTTGAGGATAGTGTTTGCCAGAGATTGGAACAGGTCGCCGTCGTCCTCAGGGAGGTATGCAACGGGAAGGGAGTGAACAGCTAGTTGCACCTCGTTTGGTGCTGGGGGGAAAGGGAGCCAGGGTGAGTCTCCGATAGGGAAGGATTGGTTTAGTTTTGCAGAGAGTGCTTCGTAGTAGGGGGCGTAGGAAGTGGAGGGGAGAAAAGGTGAAAGAGCGCGCAGAGTCACCGCTCCTCTGTCGTTTACCCGGGCAGAGAAGGACAGGGGGAGATTGCAGCCGGCCTCTCTTAAGACTGAGGCGGCGGAGTCTGGGAAGGAGGCAGCAATAAGCTCGGCCTGGTGGTGGGGGAAGGGGAACAAGCGAGGGGCGAAGAAACGTCTCACGGCTGCCGGAAGGCTCTTGTGCCCCTTAATCGGGGCGGGCTCGGCCGTACCAGACGCAGCCTGGGCAGCAGTGGGGATGTTCTTGCCTTTGCTCGAGTTGCCCTGCCTCTTTTGTCCAGAAGAAGCAGCCTGAGCATAGGAGGAGGGGCCGGGTTGGGCCGACGATTTAGGGTCTGGGTGGAACGCGGAGACAGGAGGGTACTTTCCTTCCCCGAAGGCCTGAGCCTCCCAGGATCGTAGGAACTTAGCCGCGTAGGCAGCAGGGTTGCCATACCACTTCTGGTCTTTAATGTTCCAGCAGGGGATGTCTGTGTCACCCCCACCCTCGTAGAGTGGGGTGAGCTTCTTGGCGAGGGTGGATTCGGAGTCGGCCGGTGCTCTCTCCTTGCCTTTTCTGGATGGGGCCACCCGAGCCGCCCTTGTCGCGGGCTGCATGGGTGCGTTTTGTTGGGGTGGGGGTTGTTGGTGGCATGTTGGTTGGGGGAGGGGGGTGGTCAGACGAGACGCTAGGTCCCTGACTGAGAGTTGAAGAGTGGATAGTGAGGCTGCCGTAGCGGATTCAGAGGAGGGGGTTGGGAGGGGGGCAGAGGATTTGGCCTTGCGTGCGTGAAGGTCGTCGATCTGGCCGGAGAGTCTTGCGACCTCCATTGCGAGTTCGTCTATCTGAGTGGAGAGGGCCCTGGACGCCAGGAGTGAGGTGCATAGGAGGGGGAGAATAACG
>JACCEG010000476.1:22448-34279 GCA_014065205.1 Tuber brumale
TTTTTTTTTTTTTTTTCTTTTTTTACATTTTTTTTTTTCTTTTTATCTTCATGTATTCTTTGTTTACGGTACAAGAACTTGCATGCAGCGCTAGCTATGGCATAAAGAAAAACCTTAATCTCAAAATCCCGCAGTCACAAAAGAAATATCCGCACCAAACTATAAAATCCTCCTAACTGTGTCCGATAGCCGACACAAAATCCCTACGGAAATAAAACAATAAAAAACATAATCATGACGAAAAATCATTCCCTAGCGAATCTAAGAGAACAAAAGAAGAGAAAAGCAAGTCCCCTTCAGGGAGCGAAGCCATGAATCGGTAGCGCAGACGCCTCTGCGTCCGGGGGGTGTTTGGTGTCCCATTCTGCTGGGGGCATACCGGGGGGAAAACCAGTCGCTGTAACGTTTATGTACCTGGCGAGAGATTTGCGAGCAGAGGGTGTGGACCAGAGTGGGCTGTCCCTATCTAACGAAGTGAGCCCCTGGAGGTGGCACTCATGAGGTACTCTGCGGGACTCGCAGGTCAGGATGGCGTGGTTGAAGTTGTCCGCGTCTTCCTCGCAAAGCGGGCAGAGGGGAGAGGGGTTTTCTGTGAACCACGATGGGTGGGCGGCGCGGTAGCTTTTGCCTGAACGCATTTGGTGGATCCTCCCCGCTATGAACCTGCCAAGCCCCATGAAAGGGTGGGGCGATAGGGACACAGGGCAGGGGTAGGCCGGGGGCGGCGGGAACTCGTCATTCCAGTCCTTGACTAATGCTGATCTAATTCGTAATTTGATCGATATGTAAGAGGGGGTACCCTCCCTGATGGGAAGACAGGTGGGCGGGAGGAGGTCGGAAGAGGCTACCGGTAACGGACCAGAGGCGGGGATGAACAAGAGGGTCCGGTGAGCGATTGCATCGATCGGGAGGTGTTTTCTTATGGGTGGGGAGGGGACTGGGGACCTCCATGAGAGGGGGGCGTAGACCGACGTGAGGCCTCGCGTGTGGTGAAGGTGATCGCCGCGAGCCCTGAAGGGAGACGAAGTTGGGAACGTGGGGTGGAGCCTGGCAGTTGCCGGGTTGGCCTCTGGGGGGAGGCAGACTAGCCGTATAGCTGCAAGTCTCTGTCGGTGTCGAATCAGGAGGGGCATGGGAGGCAGGGCCAACTCACAAGTAAGTGCGCCGATTGGAGTTGAGGAGAAACAGTTCGTGACCCATCTCTGGAGAGATCTCCAGAAGACGGACATGCGGTCGAGGACGGTGAGACTCGGGGAGAAGAGGTCCACGCCGTAGAGGAGGATTGGGGAGATTAGGGATGACGCCAGCCGGTGGCAGAGGATAGGAGGGAGGCTTTTGCCGGGCCTTGATAGCCTCTTGATTGTTGCGAAGGAACCTTGAGCCAGGCCAAGCCTCCTAACGAAGTGGGCCGTCGTGCTTCTTGTGCCCGAAGTTGAGGATGGTTCGAACCAGTAACCTAGCCAACGTACCAGTTTGGATGGGCGGAATACCAGGTCATCCAAGAGGATCGGGATTGGAGGTGGGGTGACCTTCTGCGAGGGGGTCTCCCAGTGCATCAGTTCCATTTTCGGGATCGAGAAAGACCCGCCAAGTTTGCCGGCCTTCCTCTGCCGGATCTTGGTGATACCTTGCAATCTCTGGATGTTCCTCCGGTAAGAGCCCGAGGCAACCGTGACCGCGAAGTCGTCGACGTAGGAGAGGATGAGCCCCCTGGGGACCGGCAAGTGTAGGGTGGATACGTACATCACGAAGAGCAGGGGGGAGATTGGGGACCCCTGGGGGGTTCCGACCGAGACCAGAGAGAATACCTGAGGTGCACCCTGAAAAACCAGGCGGCAGGTGCGGCCGTGGAGGAAAGACCTTATCCACGAGACCATGTAAGGGTTGACTGCCTTAGTGGCAAGTCTGTCGCAGAGTGTCGGGGCCGAGACATTGTCGAAGCCCCCCTTAATGTCCAGGAAGAGGGTCGTGACCTTGAGCTTGGGGCGCATAAATAGTTGGACCTCGTGGGATAGCGTGGCCGCTGCGTCAAAGGTACTCAGACCAGGAAGGGAGCAAGTCTGGTTGGGGGAGAGGAGTCCCAGGAACCGAGCCAGGGCCGAGAGTCTGTTTGCCATCACCCTTTCCAGAATCTTGGAGACAGTTTCTAGGAGGACGATGATACGAAAGGATGCAGGGGTATCATAGGAGGGTTTGCCAGGTTTGTCCAGCACTATACCGTTCTCCCTCTTCAGGGACGGAGGGTGGTGCCCGTACCGGATAAGAGGGCCCAGAAGGGAGGTGAGGATGCGCGGGTTTATCAGGTGGACCCTCTTCCAGACCGAGTAGGGGATCTGGTCAGGGCCTGGGGCGGAGGACGAAGAGGACTTCCGGAGTACCGCAGATATCTCATCCACCGATAACTCCGGGACGTCTCTAAACTCTGGTAGGATGCTGGGGGGGGGAGGGGATCTCTTCTCCGGGAAAAAGTGCTTGAGGAGGGCCTTGTTGATATCGGAGGGGTTTTCAGCCCCCGGGATCTGGGGGAACCTGTCGGGCGGCTTGCCGAACGCGAATCTCTTCGCCGTCGCGAGGGTCTGGGGGTTCGCCGTTTGTAGAAAGTTCTTCCAGTAATCGTTTTTGGCTTTCTTGATTGCCTTGAAATAGAGGAGGCGTGCTTTCCTACACAGTTCTTTGGACGAGGGGAGGGGGTCTCTGCGGGCTGCTCGGACGGTGGAGTGGAAGGCTGACCTCTGTGCCGTCAGGTCGGGGGACCACCAAGGCTTTGACGTGTTGGAGGGCCTTTTATCGCGGGTGTGACATTTGATCTGGGACCTTAACCGGTCCAGGGCCATGTCGAACCAGGTTGACAGTGTGTGGGGTGTAGGGAGGGAGGGAGAGGGGCGAATCACCATTTCCTTTAGCCTTTTTTCGAGGGCTTGCCAGTCGGTTTTTGTCCACGAGGGAGATGGGGGTGGAGGTTGGGCCAAAGGTTCCGAAAGCTTGATGAGGATTGGGACATGATCCGAGCCCGTTGGAGGAAGAGGCGTGCTCCAGGAGTGGAAACTGGGGGTGAGGGGGGTATTGGCAAACGCCAGGTCTATTACTGAGGGGCGGAGGTTTGTGTCGAACAGAAAATAGGTGAGGGTGCCGGGTGTGTTCAGGAGGCAGAATCCTTCATTTACGGCCTTCTCGAAGAAGGGAGAGGACTTTCCAAGGTCTTGAATCGAAAATAAGCGCCCTGGATCGGTGGAAGGGTGCTGGATGTTGAAGTCCCCAACTACCAGCGTGGGGGATGACGTGGGAGGAAACGCTAAGTCAGGGGAGATGGTCCTTTTGAAGGGAGAACCATCCCTAGTGCTGTAAAGGTTTATCACGCGAAACTTGGTTACAAAGGAGTCAAAAAATCCAATTGAGGAGAAAAAGTCCACTGCCATCCAGTCCCTTACATCAGAAAAGACAGGAAGGACCGAGAGCTGTTGAGTGGAGGAAAGATGAAGGTAGCATGCCACTTTAGGTTTTCCACCGTTAGGGCATGGGGGGATGAAAGGCTTAAAACCTGAAAACGAAGGAGGTTTACCATGGTACATTGGTGGGTCTTGAAGAGCAACAAGGGTGGGGGGGTTATCCAACAAAGAAAAGGAATTAAATAAGGAGAGAAACACATCCCAGCTTCCCAAGCAGTTGTGTTGAAGAATGGATATCGGATTATTGGAGCCTGTCGCCAGCAGGAACTCACAGGGGAGGAGTGACCAACCATTACACGGCTTGCGGCGTCTCAGGTTGCGGGACAGGAGTGGGAGTTGCCTGACATGCGGGGTTCGGCAGGGCACCTCCTTGGGGTTTAGGAACATTTGCGGGGGGACGTGTTGGGGGGGCATCACCACGCCTAGGACGGGGTGTCTCAAAATCGATGGGGGGTAGGAGGGGTCGTGCACCAGTTGAAGGACCCTCGCCGGAGTCGTTCGTCGTGTCCATTCTTTCCTCATCCTGCGATAGAGGAGGTTCCCTGCGGAGAGCAGGGGGGGTGGGTCTCGATGGGCATTCTCGAGCGAAGGCCGGGTGGGGGCCCTTGCAGACCGCGCAGAGGGAGGGGGAGGTTGGGCAGCAGTTGGCGACCGCTCTGAGGTTTCCGCCCTTCGGGCAGGTGGGGTTCTGGTACCTGTGTGCCTGTTTTCTGTGGGAGAGTGCGCAGATGGGGCAGATTTGATGATCAACCTTGCATCTAGCCGAGTGGTGACCGTATTCATTACAGTTACGGCATTGAGTGAGGCCATTAGCCGAGTATGCCCTCGCGACCTTGCATCGAGAGGAGTAGAGGTAGGAGTTGCCCAGCATTGTGGCCTCATTTTCCGGGGCCACAGTGACAACAACCGAGGTAACCTTTTTCAGGACTCGGGAGCTTCGGTCGGGGTTGAGGTAGCGGGCAGAGAGGATCTGAACGTTCTTTACGTTAAGTATTGTGTTTGAAAGGGACCGGAAGAGGTCGTCGTCGCTCTCTGGGAGGTATGCGATGGGGAGGGAGTGAACAGCCAGTTGCACCTCGTTGGGTGCCGGGCGGAAGGGGAGCCAGGGGGAGTCTCCGACGGGGAAAGACGGGTTTAGTTTGGCAGAGAGAGCTTCGTAGTAGGGGGCGTAGGAAGTAGAAGGAACGAAGGGCGAGAGGGCCAGGAGGGTTATCGCTCCTCTGTCGTTTACACGGGCAGAGAATGATAGGGGAAGATTGCAGCGGGCCTCTCTCAAGACTGAGGCGGCGGAGTCGGGGAAGGAGGCAGCTATAAGTTCAGCCTGGGGGTGAGGTGAGGGGGACGAATGAGGGGCAAAGAAGCGTCTCTCGGCTGCCGGAAGGCTTTTAGGTCCCCTAACCGGGGCACTTTCGGCCATGCCAGACGCAACCTGGGCAGCGGTCAGGGAGTTCTTGCCTTTGTTAGTCCTGCCTTTCCTCTTCTGACCAGATGAGGCGGCCAGAGCGTAGGAGGAGGAGAGGCCTGGCTGGGCCGACGATGATGGTGTTGGGTGGAACTCTGAGACGGGAGGGTACTTTCCGTCCCTGAAGGCCTGGGCCTCCCATGAGTGAGGAAATTTTGCCGCATAAGCGGCCGGGTTGCCGTACCATTTGTTATCTTTGGTACTATAAGAGGGGAAGTCAGCGTCACCCCCACCCTCATAGAGTGGTGTGAGCTTATCGGCTAGGGTGGAGTCTGATTGGGCCTGGGCCCTCTCTTTACCCTTTTTGGATGGGGCTACCCGAGCCGCCCCTGTTGAGGGTTGCATGGGTGCGTTATGTTGGGGTGGGGGCTGTTGGTGGCGTGTTGGTTGGGGGAGGGGGGTCGTCAGACGGGACGCTAGGTCTCTGACAGAGAGCTGAAGGGCTGACAGAGAGGGCGCTGTCGCGATCTCAGACTGGGGGGGTGGGGGAGGGGGGGGGGGTTTGGGCTTGCGTGTATGGAGGTCGTCTATCTGTCCAGAGAGCCTAACGACTTCCAACCCGAGTTCGTCTATCTGAGAGGACAGGGCCCTGGAGGCGAGAAGTGAGGTGCATAGGAGGGGGAGAATAACGGCTTCGCCTGGCGAGAGGTCATCTAGTTCTCCCGAGCTGATCGTGGGGAAGAGTTGTGGGGATACGCCCGCGTCTGCCGTCGCATTCTCGAGCAGAGCTAGTAGTAGAGGGACATGGGGGCAGATTCCTGATATTGAGGAGTGTTCCGAAGTAGGAAGGGGGACCGAAGACGAGGTCATCTTTCACTAGGTAGAGAGGCCCCAGCCAAAGGCTATGGGAATAGCTAGATCGTGTGTGCGCACTGGACGCTGATGGTGTTGAGATTGAGTAAGAAATGTAGGGGGGGGAAAATAGCGGAAGCGGAGTGTGGCCTATCTCTACAATCTTTTTTCTTCTTGTTTTTTTGTTTTTTTTTTTTTTTTTTCTTTTTTATCTTCATGTATTCTTTGTTTACGGTATAAGAACTTGCATGCAGCGCTAGCTATGGCATAAAGAAAAACCTTAATCTCAAAAACTCGCAGTCACAAAAGAAATACCCGCAGCAAACTATAAAATGCTCCTAAGCGTGTCCGATAGCCGACACAAAATCCCTACGGAAATAAAACAATAAAAAACATAATCATGATGAAAAACCACTTCCTAGCAAACCTAGAAAAACAAAACGGATGAAAAGCAGGTCCCTTTTCAGGGAGCGAAGCCGTGAATCGGTAGAGAGGACACCTCTGTGTCCAGGAGGTGTTCGGTGTCCCACTCCGCTGGGGGCATACTGCGGGGAAACCCCATCGCCGTAACGTTTATGTATCTGGCGAGGGAGTTGAGGGCGGCGGGCGTGGACCAGAGTGGGCTGTCCCTGTCTAACGAAGTGAGCCCCTGGAGGTGGCGCTCACGAGGTACCCTGCGGGACTCGCAGGTTAGGATGGCATGGTTGAAATCCTCTTCATCTTCCTCGCAGAGCGGGCAGAGAGGAGAGGGGTCTTCGGTAAACCATGACGGGTAGGCAGCGTGGTAACTTTTGCCTGAGCGCATTTGGTGGATCCTCCCTCCCATGAACCTGCCGAGCCCCATGAAAGGGTGGGGTTTTAGGGACACAGGGTAGGGGTAGGTTGGGGGTGGCGGGAACTCGTCGTTCCAGTCCTTGACTAAAGCTGATCTAATTCGCATTTTGATTGATGTGTAGGAGGGCGTACCTTCCCTGATGGGAAGGCAGGCAGGCGGGAGGAAGTCGGGGGAGGCCACCGGTAACGGAACAGAGGCCGGGATGAACATGAGGGTGCGATGAGCGATTGCATCGATCGGTAGGTGTTTCCTTATGGGTGGGGAGGGGACTGTGGACCTCCATGAGAGGGGGGCATAGACCGATGTGAGGCGTCGCGTGTGGTGATGGTGATCGTCGAGTGCCCGGAAGGGGGACGAGGTTCAGAAAGTGGGGTGGAGCCTGGCAGTTGCTGGGTTGGCCTCCGGGGGGAGGCAGACTAGCCTGATGGCTGCAAGTCTCTGGCGGTGTCGAATCAGGAGGGGCATGGGGGGCAGAGCCGACACGCAAGCAAGCACGCCGACTGGAGTTGAGGAGAAACAGTTTGTGACCCATCTCTGGACTGATCTCCAGAAGACGGACATACGGTTGAGGAGGGTGAGACTCAGGGAGAAGAGGTCCGCACCGTAGAGGAGGATTGGGGAGATTAAGGATGATGCCAACCGGTGGCAAAGGAAAGGAGGGAGGCCTTTGCCGGGCCTCGATAGCCTTTTGATCATCGTGAAGGCACCTTGAGCCAGGCAGAGTCTCCTAACGAAGTGAGCCGTCGTGCCTCGTGTGCCCGAAGTTGAGGATGGTTCGAACCAGTAGTCTAGCTAGCATACTAGCTTGGAGGGGCGGAAGACCAGGTCGTCCAAGAGGACTGGGATTGGAGGTGGGGGGACTTTCTGCGAGGGGGTCTCCCAGTGCATCAGTTCCGTTTTCGGGATCGAGAAAGACACTCCAAGCACGCCGGCCTTTCTTTGCAGGGTCTTGGTGATACCTTGCAGTCTCTGGATGTTTCTTCGGTAAGAACCCGAGGCTACCATGACCGCGAAGTCGTCGACGTAGGAGAGGATGAGGCCCCTGGGGAGTGGGAAGTGCAGGGTGGATACGTAGATCACAAAAAGCAGGAGGGAGATCGGGGACCCCTGGGGGGTGCCGACCGAAACCTGAGAGAATACTTGAGGCGCGCCCTGAAAAACAAGGCGGCAGGAGCGGCCGTCGAGGAAAGACCTTATCCACGAGACCATGTATGGGTTGACCGCCTTAGTGGCAAGTCTGTCGCAAAGTGTCGGGGCCGAGACATTGTCGAAGCCTCCTTTGATGTCCAGGAAGAGGGTCGAAACCTTGAGCTTGGGGCGCATAAACAGTTGGACCTCATGGGATAGGGTTGCCGCCGCGTCAAAGGTACTCAGACCGGGCAGGGAGCCAGTCTGGTTGGGGGAGAGGAGGCCCAGGAACCGAGCCAGGGCCGAGAGTCTGTTTGCCATCACCCTTTCCAGAATCTTTGAGACTGTTTCCAGGAGGATGATGATGCGAAAGGATGCAGGGGTATCGTAGGAGGGTTTGCCAGGTTTGTCCAGCACTATGCCGTTCGCCTTCTTCAGGGACGGAGGGTGGTGCCCATACCTGACGAGAGGGCTGAGAAGGGAGGTGAGGATGCTCGGGTTTATCAGGTGGACCTTCTTCCAGACCGAGTAGGGAATCTGGTCAGGGCTGGGGGCGGAGGACGAGGAGGATTTCCTAAGGGCCGCCGTTATCTCATCCGCCGATAACTCCGGGACGTCCCTAAACTCTCTCAGGATTCTGGGGGGGGGGGAGGATCTCTTCTCAGAGAAGAAGTGCTTGAGGAGGGCCTTGTTGATATCACCTGGGGTTTCCGCCCCCGGGATCTGGGGGAACCTGGCGGGTGGTTTGCCGAACGCGAATCTCTTCGCCGTCCAGAGGGTCTGGGGGTTCGCCGTTTGTAGAAAGTTCTTCCAGTAGTCGTTTTTGGCTTTCTTTATAGCCTCGCAATAGAGGAGGCGTGCTTTCCTACACAGTTCTTTGGATGAGGGGAGGGGGTCTCTGCGGGCCGCCCGGACGGTGGAGTGGAAGGCCGACCTCTGTGCCGTCAGGTCAGGGGACCACCAAGGTTTTGACTTGTTGGAGGGCCTTTTGTCGGGGGTGTGACATTTGATCTGGGACCTTAACCTGTCCAGGGCCATGTCAAACCAGGTTGACAGTGTGTGAGGTGTAGGGAGGGAGGGGGGGGGGCGAATCACCATTTCTTTAAGCCCTCCTTCGAGGGCTTGCCAGTCTGTCTTCGTCCAGGAGGGAGATGGGGGTGGAGGTCGGGCGAAAGGTTCCGAGAGCTTGATGAGGATTGGGACATGATCCGAGCCCGTTGGGGGAAGAGGTGTGCTCTAGGAGTGGAAGTTAGGGGTGAGGGGGGCATTGGCAAATGCCAGGTCTGTTATTGAGGGGCAGAGGTTTGTGTCAAACGGAAAATAGGTGAGGGTGCCGGGTGTGTTAAGGAGGCAGAATCCTTCACTAGCGGCCCTCACGAAGAAGGTAGAGGACGTTCCAAGGTCTTGGATCGAAAAGAGAGGACCCGGATCGGCAGAGTGGTGGTGGATGTTGAAGTTCCCAACTACCAGCATGGGGGATGATGTGGAAGCAAACGCTAAGTCCGGGGAGATGGTCCTTTTGAAGGGGGAACCATTCCAAGTGCTGTAAAGGTTCACCACGCGGAACTTGGTTACAAAGGAGTCAAAAAACCCAGATGGGGAAAAAAAGTCCACCACCATCCAGTCCCTTGCGTCAGAAAAGACAGGAAGGACTGCGAGCTGTTGGGTGGAGGAGAGATGCAGGTAGCATGCCACTTTAGGATTTCCACCGTTAGGGCATAGGGGAATAAAAGGCTTAAAACCAGAAAACGACGGAGGTTTACCATGGTACATTGGTGGGTCTTGAAGAGCAACAAGGGTGGGGGGGTTATCCAACAAAGAAAAAGAATTAAATAAGGAAAGAAAAACATCCCAGCTTACCAAGCAGTTTTGTTGAAGAATGGATATAGGATTATTGGAGCCCGTCGCCAGCACGGAACTCACAGGGGAGGAGCGACCAACCATTACACGCCTTGCGGCGTCTCAGGTTGTGGGACAGGTGTGGGAGTTGCCTGCCATGCGGGGTTCGGCAGGGCGCCGGCTTGGGGTTTTGGATCGTTTGCGGGGGGACGTGTTGGGGGGGCATCACCACGCCTAGGACGGGTTGTCTCAAAATCGATGGGGGGTAGGAGGGGTCGTGAACCAGTTGAAGGACCCTCGCCGGAGTCGTTCGTCGTGTCCATTCTTTCCTCATCCTGAGATAGAGGGGGTTCCCTACGGAGAGCAGGGGGGGAGGGTCTCGATGGGCATTCTCGAGCGAAGGCCGGGTGTGGGCCCTTGCAGACTGCGCAGAGGTGGGGGGAGGTCGGGCAGCAGTTAGCGACCGCTCTGAGGGTTCCGCCCTTCGGGCAGGTGGGGTTCTGGCACCTGTGTGCCTGTTTTCTGTGGGAGAGTGCGCAGATGCGGCAGATTGGATGATCAACCTTGCATCTAGCCGAGTGGTGACCGTATTCATTACAGTTACAGCATTGAGTGAGGCCATTAGCCGAGTACGCCCTCTCGACCTTGCATCGAGAGGAGTAGAGGTCGGAGTTGTCAAGCATTGCAGCCTCATAGTCCGCGGCCACAGTGACAACAACCGAGGTAGCCTTTTTCAGGACTCGGGAGCTCCGGTCGAGGTTGAGGTAGCGGGCAGAGAGGATCTGCATGTTCTTCACGTTGAGTATTGTGTTTGAGAGGGACCGGAAGAGGTCGTCATCGTCCTCCGGGAGGTAAGCTATTGGGAGGGAGTGAACAGCCAGTTGGACCTCGTTCGGTGCCGGGCGGAAGGGTAGCCAGGGGGAGTCTCCGACGGGGAAAGACTGGTTCCATTTGGCAGAGAGAGAGCTTCGTAATAGGGGGCGTAGGAGGTTGAAGGAACGAAGGGCGAGAGGGCCAGGAGGGCTATCGCACCTCTGTCGTTTACACGGGCAGAGAATGATAGGGGAAGATTGCAACCGGCCTCTCTCAAGACTGAGGCGGCGGAGTCGGGGAAGGAGGCAGTTATAAGTTCAGCCTGGAGGTGAGGCCAGGGGGACAAGCGAGGGGCAAAGAAGCGTCTCTCGGCTGCTGGAAGGCTTTTAGGTCCCCTAACCGGGGCACTTTCGGCCGTGCCAGACGCAACCTGGGCAACGGTCGGAGTGTTCTTTCCTTTGTTGGTCCTTCCTTTCCTCTTCTGACCAGCTGAGGCGGCTTGAGCGTAGGAGGTAGAGGGGCCCGGCTGGGCCGACGATGATGGTGTTGGGTGGAACTCTGAGACGGGAGGGTATTTACCGTCCCTGCAGGCCTGGGCCTCCCATGAGCACGGGAATTTTGCCGCATAAGTGGCCGGGTTGCCGAACCATTTGCTGTCTTTGGTACTATAGGAGGGGAAATTAGCGTCACCCCCACCCTCGTAGAGTGTCGTGAGTTTGCCGGCAAGGGTGGAGTCCGATTGGGCCGGCGCCATCTCTTTACCCTTTTTGGATGGGGCTACCCGAGCCGCCCCTGTTGAGGGCTCAGACTGGGGGGGTGGGGGAGGGGGAGGGGGTTTAGTCTTGCGTGTATGGAGGTCGTCTATCTGTCCAGAGAGTCTAGCGACTTCTAACTCGAGTTCGTCTATCTGAGAGGAGAGGGCCCTGGAGGCGAGAAGAGAGGTGCACAGGAGGGGGAGAATGACGGCGTCCCCTGGGGAGAGGTCATCTAGCTCACCTGAGCTGATCGGGGGGAATAGCTGTGGGGATACTCCCGCATCCGCCGTTGCATTTTCCAGCAAGGCGAGTAGGAGGGGCACGTGAGGGCGGATTCCTGACATCGAGGATTGCTACGAAGGGGGGAGGGGGACCGAAGACGAGGTCATCTTTAACTAGGTGGAAAGGCCCCTGCCGAAGGCTTTGGGAATAGCTAGATCGTGTGTGCACGCCGGACGCTGATGGTGTTGAGATTGAGTAAGAAATGTAGGGGGGGGAAAATAGCGGAAGCGGAGCGTGTCAGCCTATCCCCTTGGCCTTTTTTTTTTATTTTTATTTTTATTTTTACTTTTTTTTTTTTTTATCATCATGTATTCGTTGTTATTTAGGGTACAAGAACTTGCATGCAGCGCTAGCTATGGCATAAAGAAAAACCTTAATCTCAAAAACTCGCTGACACAAAAGAAACATCCGCACCAAAATATAAAATCCTCCTAAGTGTGTCCGATAGCCGACACCAACTCCCTAAGGAAATAAAACAA
>JACCEG010000476.1:37432-61478 GCA_014065205.1 Tuber brumale
GGTACAAGAACTTGCATGCAGCGCTAGCTATGGCATAAAGAAAAACCTTAATCTCAAAAACCCGCAGTCACAAAAGAAATAAACGCACCAAACTATAAAAACCTCCTAAGTGTGTCCGATAGCCGACACCAAATCCCTAAGGAAATAAAACAATAAAGCGCATGATCATCACAAAAAATACATCCCCAAACAAAGTGGAAAAAATATAGCGGGTGAAGGCCTGGACCCCCTCAGGGGGCAAAGCCGTGGATCGGAAGCGCAGTCGCTTCTGCTTCTGGATCGTGCTGGTGGTCCCTTTCTGCCGGGGGCATGCCTGGCGGGAAACCCGTCGCCGTGACGTTTATGTACCTGGCGAGGGCGATGAGGGCGGTGGGGCTTGACCAGAGCGGGCTATCCCAATCAACCGAAGTGAGGCCCCGGAGGTGGCGCTCCCTAGGTTCCTTGCAGGACTCGCAGGAAAGGATGGCATGGGCGAAGTCCTCCTCATCCTCCTCGCAGAGCGGGCAGAGGAGGGAGGGGTCCTCAGTGAACCATGACGGGTGGGCAGCCAGGTAACTCTTGCCTGAGCGCATCTGGTGGATCCTACCCGCCATAAACCTTCTAAGGCCCATGAATGGGTGGGCGGAGAGGGACGGGGGGTAGGGGTAGGTAGGGGGTGGTGGGAACTGGTCGTTCCAGTCTTTGACTAGCGCCGATCTTATCTTGAGCTTGATCGACCTGTATGAGGGGGCATCTATCGCCAACGGGAGACAGGCGGGCGGGAGGAGGTCGGGGGAGGCCACCGGCAGAGGGCCAGAAGTGGGGATGAAGTGGAGGGTACGATGGGCGATAGCATCGATCGGGAGGTGTTTTCTTATAGGTGGGGAGGGGACAGCTGTCTTCCACGCGAGGGAGGCATAGACTGATGTCAGACCCCGCGTGTGGTGGCGGTGGTCGTCGAGGGCCCTGAAGGGGGACGAGGTAGGGAACGTGGAGTGGATCCTGGCGGTCGCGGGGTTGGCGTCAGGCGGGAGGCAGACCAGTCTAATGGCCGCAAGTCTTTGGCGGTGACGTAGCAGGAGGGGCATGGGGGGCAGGGCTGATTCGCAAGCTAGGATGCCGACTGGAGTCGAGGAGAAGCAGTTTGTGACCAACCTCTGGACCGACCTCCAGAAGACCGGCCTATCCCCTTGGCCTTTTTCTTTCTTCTCTTTTACTTTTCTTCTTTTTTTTTTTTTTTCTCTTCATATATTTTTTGTTTAATGGTACATGAACTTGCATGCAGCGCTAGCTATGGCATAAAAAAAACCTTAATCTCAAAAACTCGCAGTCACAAAAGAAATAAATGCACCAAACTATAAAAACCTCCTAAGTATGTCCGATAGCCGACACAAACTCCTGAAGGAAATAAAACCATAAAGCGCATAATCATAACAAAAAATACTTCTCCAAACAAAGTAGAAAAACATAACGGGTAAAGGCCTGGTCCCCCTCAGGGGGCGAAGCCGTGGATCGGAAGCGCAGATGCTTCTGCGTCTGGGTCGTGTTGGTGGTCCCTTTCTGCCGGGGGCATGCCTGGCGGGAAACCCGTCGCTGTGACGTTTATGTATCTGGTGAGGGCGTTGAGGGCGGAGGGGTTTGACCAGAGAGGGCTATCCCAATCAACTGAAGTGAGGCCGCGGAGGTGGCGCTCCCTAGGTTCCATGCGGGATTCGCAGGAGAGGTTGGCATGGGCGAAGTCCTCCTCGTCTTCCTCGCAGGGCGGGCAGAGGGGAGAGGGGTCCTCAGTGAACCATGACGGGTGGGCAGCTAGGTAACTCTTGCCTGAGCGCATCTGGTGAATTCTACCCGCCATAAACCTTCCAAGCCCCATGAACGGGTGGGGCGAAAGGGACGCAGGGTAGGGGTAGGTAGGGGGCGGTGGGAACTGGTCGTTCCAGTCTTTGACTAGCGCCGATCATATCTTGAGCTTGATCGACCTGTATGAGGGGGCATCTATCGCCATTGGGAGACAGGCAGGCAGGAGGAGGTCGGGGGAGGCCACCGGCAGAGGGCCAGAAGCGGGGAGGAACGGGAGGGTCCGATGGGCAATGGCGTCGATCGGGAGGTGTTTTCTTATAGGTGGGGAGGGGACAGCTGTCCTCCACGAAAGGGGGGCGTAGACCGATGTCAGACCCCGCGTGTGGTGGCGGTAGTCATCGAGGGCTCTGAAGGGGGACGAGGTAGGGAACGTGGGGTGGAGCCTGGCGGTCGCTGGGTTGGCCTCAGGCGGGAGGCAGACCAGTCTAATGGCCGCAAGTCTTTGTCGGTGACGTAGCAGAAGGGGCATGGGGGGCAGGGCTGATTCACAAGCCAGGATGCCGACTGGAGTCGCGGAGAAGCAGTTTGTGACGCATCTCGGGACCAACCTCCAGAAGACCGGCCTATCCCCTTGGCCTTTTTTTCTTTTCTTTTTTTTTTTCTTTTTTTTTTTTATCTTCATATATTCTTTGTTTAATGGTACAAGAACTTGCATGCAGCGCTAGCCATGGCATAAAGAAAAACCTTAATCTCAAAAACTTGCAATCACAAAAGAAATAATCGCACCAAACTATAAAATCCTCCTGAGTGTGTCCGATAGCCGACACCAAGTCCCTAAGGAAATAAAACAATAAAAGGCATGCTCATGACGAAAAATCCTTTCTTAGCAAACTAAAAAAACAAAAACGGAAGAAAAGCCGGACCCCTCAGGGAGCAAAGCCATGAATCGGAAGCTCGGGCGCTACTGCGCCAGGGGGTTGTTCGGTGTCCCATTCCGCTGGGGGCATACCGGGGGGAAAGCCAGTCGCCGTGACGTTCAAGTACCTGGCGAGAGCGATGAGGGTTGCGGGTGTGGTCCAGAGTGGGCTGTCCCTATCTAGCGAGGTGAGCCCCTGGAGGTGGCACTCACGAGGTGTCTTGCGGGACTGACAGGTCAGGATGGCGTGGGCGAAATCCTCTTCATCTTCCTCGCAACGCGGGCAGAGGGGAGAGGGGTCCTCCGTGAACCATGACGGGTGGGCGGCCAGGTAGCTTTTACCAGAGCGCATTTGGTGGATCCTCCCCGCTATGAACCTGCCGAGGCCCATGAAAGGGTGGGGCTTAAGCAACACGGGGTAATGGTATGATGGTGGTGGCGGGAACTCGTGATTCCAGTCTTTGATTAGTGTTGATCTGATTCACAATTTGATCGAAACGTAAGAGGGGGTATCCTCCCGGATGGGAAGACAGGCCGGCGGGAGGAGGTCGGGGGAGGCCACCGGTAGCGGACCAGAGGCGGGTAAGAACGGGAGTGTGCGATGAGCTATTGCATCAATCGGGAGATGCTTTCTTATAGGTGGGGAGGGGACAGCTGTCTTCCACGAGAGGGGGGCATAGACCGAGCCTATCCCCTTGGCCCTACCGGCCTCCTCATATAGTTGCCCTTCACGCCCTTGTGACTCAACCCTTAAGTCACACACCACATATGACTCACAACTGTAAGTCATACCAAAACATCATAAACCAGTCATATGACCGAAGTGGTCACATGCGTGAAACACATGACCTCTAAATGAGGTCATGTGCAAAACATAACATATCATCATAACCATATCATAGGACCAAAGTGGTCATATGTGCGAAACCCATGACCTCTAATGAGGTCATGAAAAAAAACATAACATACCTATGACTCATAACTATGAGTCATGTGAAAACCTCTTCCTCGCTAAGCCACATTCGTGATAACAGACCAGGAAAATGGAACTATTTAGCGGATTCTTTATCCCGCCTTTATGATGAGAACGATGATTAATCACATACCGCAAACGATCCTACATCAGAAGACGATTTACCTAGTTCCTCACCTATTTCATCCCTTCTTTCTGACGAAGAACCTACAAGTGGGGTGAAGCTAGTGAGTAGGCGCGCTCGGTTTCAACCACAACCCTCACCAAAACTCATTACCCCGGATACACAGCGAAAATCCCGAGAACTATCAATGGGAAGCGACATGAATGCACAAAAGTCGAGTGTATGGAAGTGATTGAACTTCATGCT
The DNA here is from genome assembly GCA_014065205.1 of Tuber brumale. Lineage (NCBI taxonomy): Eukaryota > Fungi > Ascomycota > Pezizomycetes > Pezizales > Tuberaceae > Tuber > Tuber brumale. Next base: position 41,471 of record JACCEG010000476.1, read on the forward strand.
GCCGGTTATACCCACCGCCAAATTGCCGACCCCACAGTTGTGTCAAGGTCAAACATTGCCAAAATCATTCGGAAATGGAAGACCACCAAATTAGTTGAAAACTGTACCCGCCCTTGGAGAGCCAAGAAGATCGGACCTCGCGAGCCTCAAAGGCTTAATCGAACAGAAGAGCGAAACTTGCGGGCTGCTTTAGCCGAGATTACTGCTGAGTCCGGGTTAAATTGTCACCCTCGCATGATCAAGAAATCACTCCATAAACTCGAGTTTCACGTGAGAATCCCACGTCGTATGCCTTTCCTTGACTCCAAAACTAAGAGGAAAAGGCTCCTGTGATGTAGACAAAGGCGATATTGGATGGTGGAGGATTGGCGACAGCGGTTTTATTCGGATGAGGTGAAGATTGAGATTGGGATTGGATGTGGGATGGATCGGGTTTGGTGGAAACCTGGCACTGAGATGCAAGATCGCTATCTCCGTGCTAGCTTTAAAGGTGAAAGGGTTTCAGTGATGTTTTGGGCTGCAATTGGCCATGGGCGGCGGAGTCGCCTTCTACACATTCGTCAGAGGCCTCCCGCGCAGTATTGTCGGTTGAATAATCATGGTGACATAGACTCCCAGCAATATTGTGAGGAGGTTCTTACTCGCAGCGGTCTTCCCTTGTGGAATGAGGTAGGAGGGTCAGCTGGCAGCTTTTCTCTAGTTGAGGGCCGTTCTCGGATCCATATCTCAGCCTACAGTCATCAATTTAAACTCAGCAATGATATTGTCTGTTCTTACTGGCCGGGATATAGCCCAGACCTTAACCCCATTGAAAATGTTTGGCGTACTCTGAAACGAAGACTTGAGATATGCTTTCGTACTCCTGGGGTATGGCCTAAGGGGCTTAATGGGCTAATTCAGGCTGCTCAAGAAGAGTGGGAGCCAATCGAGCAGGCAAAGGTGGATAGATTGATTGACTCTATACCTATTCAGGTTCTTAAGGTTAGACGACGATATGGAGGCCATTCTGGATGGTAAACCTTTCTTCTAGTTTCCTTCATTTAATTATTCTCTTTATTGGTCAATTAGATTGTTGGTAATTGTAAAAGTTCGCATTTTCATAATACTAACAGTGTTTTTCACGCGGCCCCAAGGCTTGTGCCCAATCACTTTTTTTACCCCACTTGTACTATTGAACACGAAATGTCTCGATTCGAAGCCCTCACAGTTGAGCACATCAGTGCCCATTCAGAATGCTGAAGCAACTGCAGCCTGGAGCCAGCACAGCTAGATGCAGACTATTACAGAAATAGCGATCCCCCAAATGATTAGGGAGACCATCGAAGTTATACCAGTGGTGGGAGTGAGGAGGAACTTGAACATGTATCAATGCATTGGGCATTCTGCAACATATGCTTCTGCTCTAACCACGAGGAATTGAAACCTAAGTCTAAGATCTAGGCAAGCTCCCCCTGCAGCAGCCCACCAGTTATCAAAACTCTACCTAACACCAGTGATGACCACGATGACAGAGATAGCCATTCACCACACCCCCGCCTCGATATCTGAGCCATCAAAGAGCATGTTAAGAAAGCTTTAACCTGTGGCACACCACCTACTGAATTTCATAACTCTGAGTACCCTGAATACTATCATAACAAACCCCTCTATGGAGGACCTCTCGCATACCTAAATGAAGTTCCGGTAGTGGAACCAGCCTCCCTACCTCACGAGAAACATGAGCTCTACAAAGTGTATGAAATACCAGAAGAGGAGGAGGAGGTAATGGTATTAGAAAGAATGGTGGACGAAAGGGATATCATCCAAGGAGTGGATGATATGAAGAACATTTGGAGGGAACAGATGGTTAAAGGATATAGAAACGACCCTATTTATCAGTTAGCAAAGGATTCTAGCCTCACTTCATGGAACAGAATGATGCAACATTACCGAATACGCAATGGTCTACTCTACGCTACTACAAGAGGAGGAGAAGATTACCTTTACATTCCGAAGGGTAATGGAGTGAATGGAGAAACACTAAGAGAACTGATGATAGAGAAGATACATGATAAAGGACACCATAGTGCTGATCGAAACCTCCAGTACACAACAGGATACATCTACTAGCCGGTGATGAGGAAGGACTTCAAAGACTATGTCCAGCAGTGTGACATATGTCAACTGAATCGGGAAAGGACTACATTACCTACCAGCAACACCCTCTCACTTCCTTTTCCCTCTTGTAACTGCCTCACGGGAGATGCGGTAATCGTAGGGTTAACGGGCTTTGTTCTGTACCAAGGTGGTAACTAGCGAATCAAAGTCCGGAGGCTTTAGCCAAGGTTGTTGAATAGACTCCTTACTGTATCGCAACTACTGAAGTCTCCGAGATGTTTGGTAGGTCTTAAACTAAAGATTCTTGAAGCGAACTGAAGAAAGTAACTGTTCAACCAAGTATATTGAAAACTCTGTCTGCCGAAGTCTGCTCCTTCTAACGAGAAGAATAGCAGTTCTTAAATACACTTCCTAGGCTACCGAGAGCCTTGTTCTCATAACATAATAGACTCCAAAACGGTAGCCTTGAAACCAAACATAAAACATATAGAGTATCAAACCCTATACTATCAGGCTAGAGGCACACCTCGTTTCCTGAAACATATTCAAAACTCAAACAGTATCAACTGGTACATGAAAATCCACAAGCAGTAACCAGTACCGGTTACACCCCGAAAACAAAATAAAACCCTTATTTCAAAACACAATAAGAAAATTCCTAATCCTCACTGTCATAATCAGAATTCAAATAAGGATCCCAAAAACCTCTATCAACTGGGGGTACATTTTGATAGCTCTCAAAACCATCCTCAGTAGGAGAGTAACACATAGGAATAAACCCCGAAAATACCGTAGGAAACTCATCTCCTGGCATGTTATCTGTCCACCATGCCTGAACTAATTCCATCGCATGCTCTAATCCTTCCACTGGTTCCCAAATATTCTCGCTTGCTGGGTATCCTTTCCAGCTAACCAAAAATTGTCCTTTACCATATCGTTCCCTGTAATCGATGACTGATAGAACTTCCCATTCTTGTTCTTCGTTGATGAGGATGGGTGCCGGCTTTGCACATGTTTGTCCTGGAAATCGGAAATCGTCATTAGGGTGGTAAGGTTTGACTACTGAGCAGTGGAAAACTCCTTTCTTTGTTCGGTACATTCTAGCATCCATGCTAACCGTATAGTTCTGGGTATGTTCGTCAAATTCGAGTACTGTAAAAGGGCCTCGCCAGCGTGGCTGCAATTTCCGAGATCTGCCGGATTCTGTTGCAAACTGGTCTCCAAAAACCATAATTCTTTCCCCAATCTCAACAGGTTTGTGTGAGTTCCTCCTCTTAATTGCCACCCTGTTTGCTCTTGCTCTAGCCAACCGTAATGCTTGGTATGCCGCATTTCTGATATCCTGGTGTCGATTGTAGTAATCATCAGATGCGGGTACTGTGGTAGCATTGACTTTATAGGTATCGAGTAGTTGGTATTCTCGTCCATACACAGCTTTGTATGGTGACATTCCAATAGTATCGGAGTGACCTGCATTGGAGTAAGCTGTTACTTCAGGGAGGGAGGTAAGCCAGTTGGTCTGGCGGGCATTTAAAACATTCCTTAATGCTGTTTTCAGTTCTCGAATCTTCCTTTCTGCTTGTCCATTGGTCTGATGGTGGCCAGGCGTAGCCATAATGTGTTCGATTCCTATTGTCCTTAGGGTTTGTTTCCAAAACCGGGAGGTGAATCGAGGATCAGCATCGCTAACAATCGACGTAGGTATTCCATGAGGGGTGAAAATATGGTGACGGAGTAACTCCATAGTCGCCATCGCAGTAGCGTTTACTGATGTTGGTATCAACCAGCTGAATCCAACCGCTCTATCCACCACCACCAATACTGAATCATATCCTTTCAGTTTCGTAAATGGACCCATGAAGTCGATAGCATAGCTTGAAAATATCTCAGAGGGAAAAGGAAGCGACATGGTGTTGCCAGTGGGTAATGTAGTCCTTTCCCGATTCAGTTGACATATGTCACATTGCTGGACATAGTCTTTGAAATCCTTCCTCATCTCCGGCCAGTAGATGTATTCTGTTGCGTACCGGAGGTTTCGATCAGCGCTATGGTGTCCCTTATTATGTATTTCTCCTATCATCAGTTCCCTTAGTGTTTCTCCATTCACTCCATGACCTTTTGGAACGTAAAGGCAATCTTCTCCTCCTCTTGTAGTAGCGTAGAGTAGACCATTACGTATTCGGTAATGTTGCATCGTTCCGTTTCGTGAAGTGAGGTTGGAATCCTTTGCTAACTGATAGATAGGGTCGTTTCTATATCCTTTTACCATCTGTTCCCTCCAAATATTCTTCATATCATCCACTGCTTGGATAATATCCCTTTCGTCCACCACTTTTTCTAATACCGTTACCTCCTCCTCCTCTTCAGGTGTTTCATACACTTTGTAGAGTTCGCGCTTTTCGTGAGGTAGGGAGGGTGGTTCTACTATCGGAACCTCATTCAGGTATGCGAGGGGTCCTCCATAGAGGGGCTCATTGTGGTGGTGTTCAGGGTACTCGGAGGTCTGACATTCAGTAGGGGGAGTGCCACAGCCTAGGGCTTTCTTGACACGTTCTTTGATGGCTCGGATATCGAGGCGTGGGCGTGGTGAATGGGTATTCCTATCATCGTGATCATCATCGGTGTTAGGCGGAGTTTCGATAACTGGTGGGCTGCTGCAGGGGGAGCCGGCATAGATCTTAGTCTTAGGTTTCAATTCCTCGTGGTCAGGACAGAAAGGTATGTTGCAGAATGCCCAATGCATTGATGCATGTTCAAGTTCCTCCTCACTCCTACCACTGGTATAACTTCGGTGGTCTCCCCAATCGTTTAGGGGTTCGCTATTTCGGTAATCGTTTGCGTCTAGCTGTGCTTGCTCCAGGCTGCAGTTGCTTCCGCATTCTGAATGAGCACCGATGTGCTCAACTGTGAGGGCTTCGAAACGAGACATTTCGTGTTCAATAGTAGGTTCTTCGCAGGAAAGGAAGGATGAAATAGGTGAGGAACTAGGTAATTCGTCTTCTGATGTAGGATCGTTTGCAGTATGTGGGTAATCATCGTTCTCATCATAAAGGCGGGATAAGGCATCTGCTAAATAGTTCCATTTTCCTGGTCTGTACACTATTTCAGTATCGTACTTTCCAATAAACCCTCGCCATCGTAACTGTTTTTTGGTGGGTGTTCTGCTTGTCTTGAGGTACGTCAGAGGTAGGTGATCAGTGACGATGGTAAACTTGCTTCCTGCAAGTATGTGATGAAATGCCGTCAGTGCATCAACTATCGCTAGAGCTTCCTTGTCGGTTGTGCCATAATTCATTTGGGCATTAGAGAATTTCCTGCTGTGAAGCGAAGCAGGTCTGGCGTTTTCTGGTGTTTCTCCTTGTCCTACCCATGCTCCCACACCTGTGTTGGATGCATCGGTTATCAACCATATTGGAAGTGACGAATCATATTGTAGTGGTTTCATAACCTCGTATTTTGACACAAGTCGCTTAACATTATCCATGGCTTGGTCTTGGGTGGCGGTCCACACAAATTCTGCAACTCCCGTGAGTTCCGTTAGGGGTGATGTAATGGTTGCAATATGTGGCAAAAACTGGCTGATGTAGTTGACCGTTCCTAGAAATTCCTGTAACTGTTTCTTAGTCTGTGGCGTAGTCCATTCTTCGATCTTCGCTATCTTTTCTGGTGCTGGTGAGAGTCCTTCATCATTGATGACATGGCCCAACACTTCTATACTTGTGGCGAAGAATTCCGATTTCTTCCTGCTTGCGTAGAATCGTGCCTCCTTGAGCTTGTCGCAAATCAGAGATATGTGTTTCAAATGTTCAGACTCTGTATTGGAAAAAATGAGTATATCATCAATATATACCCACATGAATCGTCCTAGGTAGTCGGCGAATAGATCAGACATTATGCGCATGAATGTTCCTGGAGCATTCATATCTCCCTGTAGCATTACTTTGCTAACAAAACATCCAAATGGTGTTTTAAAAGCGTTTTTGCTCACATCCTCTGGTTCCACTCTTGTTTGAAAGTAGGCATCGCTAAGATCGATTTTACTGCGGTACCTTGCCCTTGCTAGGGCATTCAGGATCATCTTTTGGTCTGGAATGGTTTCAACGTCCTTGATTGTGATCTCATTCCTTGCTGTGAGATCTACTAATGGCCTCATTCGTTTCTTGTCCTTTTTCTCTTGCGCAAACATGGGTGCTGCCGATGAAACTGCTTGTCTCTTGATAATTCCGGCTTTTTCCTTTTCTCTTAGCCATATGCTCATATCGGTTGCCCATCGTTCCGGTATCGAGTAAGTGGGTAATGAGCGCTGCTCTTTCCCTGGTTGCAGATCTATCCTATGATTGATCTTTCTTAGGGGTGGCAAGTCTTCCGGTATTTCATCGGGAAATACTTCCGGGTGTTGGCCCATGACATCTTCCGTGCTGATCACTGCTGCTCGGATCATACCACTAGTAGGTGTGCAAATAATTCGAACATTCTGTTTGGGAAACAGGATAGCTAATTTGCCACATTCAATTTGAGCTTGGTGTTGTTCTAGGAAAGGCATTCCTATTAGTGCATCGTATTTTGCCAGGTTTCCGACTAACATCCTAGTTCCTGGTGCGCTCAGCTTTCCTGCTGATATGTTGACTGAACATTCTTTATGACCTTCGGATCGTGATCCTTTCATAGCTAGGTGTATTCTGATTGGTGTTTTCAATTCTTGACAAGGAATTCCGTGTGTTGTTACGAAGGTAGCGCTAATTAGGTTTGCTCCTATTGATCCGGTATCAAACAGGACTCTAGCTTCTTTGCCATTGATGTGCATCGTTCCTTCGAGAGCATCATGAGGTTTGATGTTTGTTGGTCTAGCGGCCATCGTGATAATGTCTTCCTCTTCTTCCTCTATTTCCATACCATTGATAAACACCTCTTCCGCTAGTTGTTCTTGTTCCATTCTGTTGGAGGTAACTTCTTTTTTCACCTTAGCCTTGCCCTTGCCTTTGCCCTTGTCATCTTTGCTAGGACAGTCTCTTGCTAGATGTCCTTTACCTCCGCAGGTATAGCAAAGACCCTTTTCTTTTCGTTCCTTAGGCTTAGAGTGGGGCTTGTTGCTGGCTTTTCGATTTTCCTTTCGTCCTTCTTGTCTGGAACTGAATTCTTTTGCTGGTTTTTCGAACCTTTCCTTCCCATAAGCACCAGTGCTTTTTAGAGTAGCATCTATGCTTTCCGCATTTTGTATAGCTTCCATAACAGTATCGGTTTCAGCATGCTGTAATTCCGCTTCTTGCCGTAGTCTAGGGTGCATGCTCTTGAAGAACTGTTGGATGAAAGCATAGTCGCTTATGGTATTTGCAGGTAGGCGTGATCGGAACATCAGCATGTCGGTTGCTATGGTTGATATTCGCTGTATCTTGCCATTATGCACTTGCGAAATTTCATGGAACTTGCGATAGGTATCATCTTTCTGTTTTGAAGACTGGAATCTTTCTCGTAGGAATCCAACAAGGTCTTCTCTGGTCATGTCTTCACCGAAATATTCTGCTGCTTGGAAGGCTGCTTCTTGAGCTCGTCCTTCAGTATAGAGAATCCAGTAATTTCCTCCTCCAGCCTCGCTAGTCCGTAGTCCATTAATCCGTAGATATAACTGTACTGAATTATACCATCTATCGAACGCTTCTGGTTTGAGGTCATCTCCTTCACCAGTAAACTTGCTGGGTGAAGGTACTTTGATGCTGAGTTTAGCTGTAACAGCTGGGTTAGGCCTGGGTGTCGGTGGTCTTGGGACTTCTGGTGCTGGGGCTCCGGACCCTGAGGGTCCTGCTTCTGAAGCCATATCGTCTGATCCTTTATCGCTTTCTGAGCTATCTGGATCGTTACTCGGTGGTGCTTGGGGTACTTGTGTACCTGTAGGCTTTCGTGGGGATTCTGGGTACCCTCCGGGGGTAGTGGTTGGCGGTTCCAGTGGTTGTTGTGATGATCCTTCTGCTGATTGTTCAGCAGCGTCTCTGGCTAACTGCCTTGCAGCTGCTTCGCTTGCTGCCTGCTCCAATGCTGGAGTCTTTGTGAACCGTCCTTTCGAATCCCTGGTGCGCTGTTGAGAACCTTTCTCAGGGGCCTTGCCCTTGCTTGGTCCTGAAACGCCTTCTATCTTGATAACTTGCTGAAGTTAAAAAAATGTAACCGCCTCTCGGGAGATGCGGTAATCGTAGGGTTAACGGGCTTTGTTCTGTACCAAGGTGGTAACTAGTGAATCAAAGTCCGGAGGCTTTAGCCAAGGTTGTTGAATAGACTTCTTACTGTATCGCAACTACTGAAGTCTCTGAGATGTTTGGTAGGTCTCAAACTTAAAGATTCTTGAGGCGAACTGAAGAGAGTAACTGTTCAACAGAGTATATTGAAAACTCTGTCTGCCGAAGTCTGGTCCTTCTAACGAGAAGAATAGCAGTTCTTAAATACACTTCCTAGGCTACCGAGAGCCTTGTTCTCATAACACAATAGACTCCAAAACGGTAGCCTTGAAATCAAACATNAAAACATATAGAGTATCAAACCAATACTCGAAACCAAACATAAAACATATAGAGTATCAAACCCTATACTATCAGGCTAGAGGCACACCGCGTTTCCTGAAACATATTCAAAACTCAAACAGTATCAACTAGTACATGAAAATCCTCAAGCAGTAACCAGTACCGGTTACACCTCGGAGATATTTTCGAGCTATGCTATCGACTTCATGGGTCCGTTTACTAAGCTGAAAGGATATGATTCAGTATTGGTGGTAGTAGATAGAGCAGTTGGGTTCAGCTGGCTGATACTAACATCAGTAAACGCTACTGCGATTTCGACTATGGAGTTACTCCGTCACTATATTTTCACCCCTCATGAAATACCTATGTCGATTGTTAGCGATGCTGACCCTCGATTTACTTCCCAGTTTTGGAAACAAACATTGAAGATGATAGGAGTTGAACACATTATGGCTATGCCTGGCCACCACCAGACCAATGGACTAGTAGAAAGGAAGATTCGAGAACTGAAAACAGTATTAAGGAATGTTGTGAATGCACGCCCGACCAACTAGGTTACCTTTCTCCCGCAAGTGACAGCTTACTCCAATGCTGGTCACTCTGATACTATTGGAATGTCTCCATACAAGGCTGTGTATGGACGAGAATACCAATTGCTCGATACCTATAAAATCAATGCTACCACAGTACCCACATCCCATGATCACTACAATCGACTCCAGGAGACCAGAAATGCGGCATACCAAGCATTACAGTTGGCTAGAGTAAGATCAAACAGAGTGGCAATTAAGAAGAGGAACTCATACAAACCTGTCGAGATTGGGGAAAGGATTATGGTTTTTGGAGACCAGTTTGCAACGGGATCTGGCAGATCTAGGAAATTGCAGCCACGCTGGTGAGGCCCTTTTACAGTACTCGAATTTGAAGAACACACCCAGAACTGTACAGTTAACATGAATGCTAGAATGTACCGAAGGAAGAAAGGAATTTTCTACTGCTCAGTAGTCACACCTTACCAACCTAACGGTGATTTCCGATTTCCAGGACGAGCATTTGCAAAGCCGGCACCCATTCTCATCAACGAAAAACAGGAATGGGAAGTTCAATCAGTCATCGATTACAGGGAACCATATGGAAAGGGACAGTTCTTGGTTAGTTGGAAAGTGTTAGGCAGACACCAAACTCAAGTATATAACTGAAGGACGTAGGCCCGAAAGCTTGGATTGGAGAATCTGTCGAGCAATGCTGGTCTCGATAAAGTAAGATAAGGTAAAGATTTAAACTGTGAAACAATATTATATTGATAAGATCTCTTCTCCATTACTTGATGATGTCTGTAAAGCTCGGGAGGCACTTCGATATTTATATCGCGCGTCTGAGTGTTCGCAGACTACTTCTAACTACTATGCCTCCAGTGTACCACCCTGGTTTTAATACGCAAACGTCCAGAATCTTATAAGTGTGAACACCGTTTGACCCTGACACTTATCACACCCTTTCGCGGACTCGGAATAGTATTCCTCCATTGAGGTCACTGCGCTATTTGTTATACCAAAGAGCCGTCTCTAACTTAGATATCAGCATAGACTAGTATATGACTTTTAGTCTTTTTGACTATCGTCCAGTCGCCAGTTCAGTCATGAAGTGATCAGGTTTATGCCGGGCCACCTAGTGCCAATCGCAAGTCTGAGTCCAATGCATCAACATCTTAAGTGGCTCCGACTGATCTAGGTCTTCCATTCTGAGCGTGCTTTCCATTGGTCCGCCGTCCTCCATAGAGGGGTCCTATTACTAGGACCAACCAACATACAGCTGATCTCAGAAGGGTATGGGTGGATTCGGTATGCCCTTAAAACCTTCCGCTACTAGGATATCCTCTTGGAGTATTTCGCCGAAAACGTCCCGTTACTTTCGGCCCATAGTGAGGAAGCCTAACCTTGAAGCCTACTATCTCAATGCGCCTCCGAGGAGCTCTTCCTATCCACTTCCCAGATGTCGCCAAAGGTCCCCTCCTCTATATCCTGTGAACAGCATATGGTCGGACAGATGGCGGCAACATATATGGTGTTATGATGTGGGCTTCATTGATGTGGCATTTTAGTAATGGGACGCAACTCGCGAAATCTCGCTAATTACGTGCGGGCCCCATAAGGGGGCCGGAGGGCGGTGTTGGCACTCTGGTAAATTGAGGGTCTGTGCGCAGTTACCCCACCGTGGGTCTGTGCACATGTCTCGGATTTCTATATGCCTAATATTAGCTCCCTCCTACCAGGCTTCACCTCGAATGCCTTTATAACCATTTTTATAATTTCTTTCAATTACATTTTAAGATTCAGTGTGGTCAGGGTAAAAAACCTCCCACATTTACTTGGCCACGGTAGGAAAACCTTTTCCTCACTATCTTACTTCTGCTCTTTCTGGCATGTCCGGATTTTCATTATGAAAGTTCTTCACAACTTCCTTCGCATTTTCCATACCAGTGGCGGGCTCCCATGTGTTCTCATCATCCGAACACCCTTGCCATTTAATGAAGTACCACAGTTCCCGCTTCTCTTGATAGTGGCCCCATAGTGGTTTCCTGTAAGAACCAGTCTCGCTTCTCACGATTTTTTCAACCTCCCATTGGACATCGCCGTCAATCTCCTCTGATTCTCTAGGGGGTTGTTGGCGATTTTCATGAACTGACTCATGGTAGGGTTCTAATAGTGCGACATGGAATACAGGATAAATGTTCTATCGATCGGATATGTTGAGCTTGAATGCTGTGGACCCTCATTTTTCCATGATTTGGAAGGGGCCATATAGCTTTGGACTTAGCTTCTTGGATTTCCGTTGGGTGCGGATATTTTTTGCGTTTAACCTTACTTTGTCCCCGATCTTGAAGTCCGGCTGTTGTCGAGCTTTCCGGTCATAATATTTCGACATCCCTTCTCGTGTCCTTTCTAGTGACCCTCTTGCTTGTTCATGTATCGTCTTAATCCATTTCGCGTAAAGTGTCACTGCTGGATTTTGAGCTTAGCGCTGCTTCATCCATTCTGTCTGGGGATGGAATCCGTAGTTCGCATAGAATGGCGACATCCCGTGCGCGTTGGTTGCGGAGTAGTTATAGGCGTGTTCAGCTAGTGGTAGCAGCTGAAACCAGTCATCCTGATCGTAATTGACAAAACTTAGCAGGTAACCTTCCAGTACTTAGTTGGTACGTTCGGTTTGTCCGTCAGTCTGAGGGTGGTATCCTGTTGACATTCTTCCCTTAATTTCCCACGCCTTGCAAAGGGATTCCCAATATTCTCCTGCAAACTTTAAGTCTATGTCTGCGAGGATTTCAGTTGGCAGGCCACGTAGTCTCCCTGCTTCTTTCAGGAACACGTTTGCGACATCCTTGACTGTAGCGGTTGTTTGTAGTCCGATAAAATGTGCCATCCTTGTGAACTGATCGACTACTACCATTATCTGAGTACACCCTTGTGACTCTGGTAGTTGCGTGATAAAGTCCACAGAGATAGATGCCCATGCCGCGTAGGGTATTTGCAGTGGTTGCAGTAATCCGTACTTAGCGTGTCTAGGCGATTTATTATGTTGGCATTCATCGCAGGATCGTACGTAGTCGTTGACCCATGCCACAAGTCCTTTCCTGTAGAAGTGTCTCATGATTATTTCCATAGTGTTTTCTTGTCCGAAATGTCCTGCAACTTTTGCATCGTAACATCTTTCTACAATCTTAGCATATAGCGCCTGACTATCTGGTACAAATAGTCTTTGCTTATACTATAGTAGATCATCAGTTAAGGTCGAGTCTTTGGGAAAATGCTTTCCTTCATCTCGTAACCTAATGAGTTCTTCTCTTCGTTACCTCCACACTGCATCCGTTTCGATAGCCGACTGTATCTCGTTTAAGAATTCAGAGTTATTCTGCTTCATACCTTTCTGCAGGATAATAGCATTTGACATTAGAACTTTTTCGGGTACTTCTGAAATATCGTACCAATGTTCGTTGTCTTTGGCCGATGCCTGTAGGTAGCTGATGCTAGGTTCCTGTTCCTTGACGATCAAGGATCTTGTCGCTATATCGGTACTTCTGAATCCCATGGTTCCTCGCTCTGTTTCTTCCAAGTCGTCGACTTCCATCATGTCAGAAGTGTTGACCTTTTCTACCCCTAGTTGAGCTATGCAATCGCCCATTCTTATTTAGCAGTCCTCATCCTTATGGTTGAAAAGTGCGACTTTGAGTTCGCCGGTGTAAGCAGCATCGATTACTCCTGCATTGGTAGAGATTCCGCTTCAGACCGCTAATCCACTTCTTGGGGCAACTCTTCCGTAAGTTCCTTCAGGTAGCCCCACAGCTATACCCGTTCTTATTAATGCTTGTTCATATTTTGGGACAATGTCATCTTCTATGGCGTACAGGTCATGTCCTGCCGCCATTCTTGAGCCCTTTGTTGGCAAGTATGCCTTTTTGCGCAATCTCTTGACCCTAATCACGGGTTCCTTTCCACCTCTTCAAGGTTCCAGATCCAAATCCTTATCTCCATCCCAGTCCTCTCCTTCATCGCCTACCCTCGCTACTAGCAAAACCAAGAAACCTTCTTCCTTTAAATTTTTCTGTGCGCGATGTGTAGCTCCCTCCTCAGGACGGTACTCCGGCCGTCTGCTTAATGCATCAGGATTTCCGCCCTTTTTGCCTGGTCGGTATACAATGCGAAAATTGTATTCTACCAACTTTTGAGCCCATTGAATTTGACGGCCACTCCAGACTTTCGAGGTGCAGAAGTATTGTAGGTTTTGATGGTCGGTAAAGACTGTGATGAGTTTCTCCGTTCCAATCAAGTAGTGTCTCCATTCTTTAAAAGCTTCTAGGATCGCGAGAAGTTCTTTATCATGAATCTCATAATTGCGATCCACCGAGTTTAATTTTCTGGAATGGAAAGCTACTGGATATAATCTTTTCTCAAAGTATTGAGAAAGGACGCAGCCAAGTGCGAAATCGCTAGCGTCCGTTTCTATCACTGTTTCTCTTTCTGGGAAAAGGTGGTGGAGTATCGGGGCTGGGGTGAATTGGTGCTTTAGCTCTTCGAAAGCAGTGTCCTGTTCAATTCCCCATTTAAAATTCTCAGGATTTCCTTGTAATGTCTCAGTTATTGGGTGCAAATAGCCGAGAAGTTTTTTATAAATCGTCAGTAGAAGTTAGCAAACCCCATAAAGACTTGTACTTCTCTGACTGACTTAGGTGCTTTTCAGACTATTATGGATTCCACCTTTCAGGTACTCATAGACACCCCATCGAGCGCCACCATATAACCGAGGAATTCTACTACCGTGGCTTGAAATGTCGATTTCTTTAGCGATACCGCCAATTGAAAGTCTGACAGACTTTGTAAAACTCTTTTGACAGCCTCAATATGTTCCTTCTCATTTTTTGAATAGATGAGAATATTATCAAGGTAACATACGACTCCAACATCAAGGTATTCCTGGAGAACTTGGTTCATCATATCTTGGAAAGTTGCCGGAGCGTTGACCAATCCTCAAGGCATAACCTTCTATTCGTAATGTCCGTATCTTGTATGGAACGCTGTTTTCCATTCGTCCCCTTCCTTTATCCTAATTAGGTGGTAACCATCTTTAATGTCTAACTTGGTGAAGATCTTTACACCGGCTACTCTATCTTTGAGCTCGGACATTAGTGGAAGCGGATGTTTGTTGAGGATCGTAATCTTATTTAGATTTTGGTAATCCACAACTAGGCATAGTCTTCCATCAGGCTTAGGTACGAATAATGTGGGTGCTCCTGCTGGCGATTGGCTCCGCGTGATTTTTCCTTGTTTGATCATCGTTCCCAGGTATTCCCATAACGCCTTAAGTTGGTTTTCGGATAGTGGATATATCGGTCCCAAAGGGGGAGTTGATCCTGGAATCAACTTAATTTCGTGATCGAACGTTCGTCTAGAGGCAAACTTTTCTGCCGTCTGGGCTTCAAACAAATGTTTGTAATGGCAGTATTTTTTCGGCAATGATTCGAGTTCCAGCGCATTTTCGATGGCTCCGATTCTTCCTATGCAACAGGCATTAGGATCCCAAGCGATGGATTCATCATACTTGAACATATCCACTATTCCTTCATCTTCCTCCACACAGTTTTTGCAACATTTTGCAGAGAAAGTCCAATTTTCTGCATCTTCTATGTGAGACACTGGGTATTCACGATGCCACCATCCAAACGGGATTATCAATCTATAGTGACCTGCTTTAGCCACTTCACACGACACTTCAGAGATGTGTCAGTTTTTTCCTATTTCCAATTTAATAGGGAGAGTGTAACACTTCCCTCCTGAGGCTGCTGATGATCCATCAAAGCCTAATATTTCAACTACATTGTCACGTTCTACTGAGTGAACGTGAAGGTCTTCAACTAGGTGCCTGTTAATAAGGAACACGTTGGATCCTGAGTCTAATAAGACTTTGACTTTGTATCGCTTATCGTGTATATGGAGGTAAGCGATCCCCTCCGGACAGTTGTATCGTTTTGGTTTTGGAGCGTCTAGTTCTACATGCTTGGCGCGGATAAGACTTTCTTGGTTCTTTCATTTAGGCATCGTTGGTAGGGTGTATGTAACAAGATGTTTGTTGCTATGCCCGCATAGCTTCGACCATTGAGGTCTCTTCAGACAAACTTTTAACCTTTTTAGCTCTAACAATCTGGATCTACGTACTAAAGCGGCGTTTCACCAATACGCTATTGCGCACTACCACTTTTCAGGTTGGATGCCTTCTTCCGACATGCCAGACCTAGGCTCATGGCAGATTTTCAGGCGCTTATTAGCCATTTCACTCCGCTGGTGTTGGGTTCCCGCATTCACCGAATCCTTTCCCTTAGGATTTCAGTTATCCGTCCAGCTCTCCCAGAGGGGCCTTGCACACCAAAGTGGTACATCAATATCTCACACTCTGGCCAGAAGGCAAGATAGTACATACATATAATACGATTCAGACTCGTATTGTAAGTGGAACGGCCCGCGTCGCTTGTCCTCCTGTCGTGTATTGTTATCAGGTAGATCTTTCATTGCTATGTCCCAACTTCTTCGGTATAGTAACTTGCTTGCACACGGGTAGCAGGTAACCACCAGGTGACTCGAGGAACTTCGTACTGTTGGCTCCTAGGCCATGTGGGCATGTTAACTATCCTCTCTTTCGATCAAGACTCTTCATATATTGATTCTTGTGTTCGAGCTCGTAAGTCCCTCATGGGGTCCCTTCACTTAGAGCCTACTTGTATTGATCCTGAAAGGAGAGACTTGCTTCGCGCCACTTTGATCATTTTTGAGTTTCGATTCCCGTAGTTGCATATGGACTACCCGATCTCCGTCGTGGTCGGTACCCAATACACCCCAGCCAAAGGGGGTTCCCATTTCGATTCCAGTTCCATTAGGACACTGAATACACAAACGCCATCGCCATTTCCTGCCAATGAACTGACCTAGGTCAGTTCCTTGTCGTCTGCCAGTTCGCAGATTTTATTCACTCGGGCTGGGTGCTGAACAGTTGCGACTTTGCCTGCTAATTTTGCCTTGGCGATAGCCTATCATGCTCGTCGAATTCCCATTTTTATCGGTCTTGTGCTGACCGTTGCCGCCAATATATTGGCATCTCCCCAACACGTTTGATAGCTGTGGTTTTTCTTTCCACAACGTGTGCAATCTCCTTCTCATCTCCAAATGTCTATTACACTCTGTGTGATACCAGTATGGGCCTCAGCGAAGTTTGTATGAGTGGTCTTTGGTGCACCTACCAACTTCTTTTATGGCCTTTTCGGTTCATCATCTCTTTTCCATTTTCATGGTGGGGCTCCAGCTCCCTTGACATAAGGTTTAGTATCCCTTTGTCGCTTCAGTTTGGAGTCCCGTCGGTCTTCTATTTTAACCTCTTGGACTATTTTAGGCTTGGACGGTTGGTCTCGCCCAATTCTCTTTCTAGCTAGCAGTCCTTCTTCTGACCATCCGCATAGCCTTAGTGCCTTTCCCATTCTTGATCTGTCGTATATTGCAGGGCCGACAACCTGCGGACAATTTGTTCAGGAAGTTTATCTTCGACTTCCTGTCTTCAGGACTCTCCTGTCATGCATGCACGAATGTTATGGTTGTGCATAACTGTCAAATAGCGTTCAATACTGATGTCGTACGTGACTAGTTTCATTGCTTGAAGGGCTAGTCTTTCGGCTTCTACTGGGGTGAATTGCTTGATCATATCATGTTCGAAGTGGGTCCATGTTGCCAGCTCTGGCTGCTGGGTTTCCACTTGAAGTCCATGTATAGCCTTCCTGTACCATATGGTATAAGGAAGGACTATCTCTCGCCTTGTACGGCTGAGAGCATATATGACACGTTCCCGGGCATCGTCCCAGATTCCTGGGTTCAGCTCGAAATAGTCGGTGCATTGTAGGATCTACACATATATATCTTGAGTGGGTTTATCTTCAAAGAATGGGGGTGGCTCTGATGGTCGCTTGATGTTTAGTGCCATCGCATTGGCAAGCGTCTCTGCCATTCCAGACTGTTCTGGTATTTGTTCTTGCCTTCTCCGGCTAGGACTTCCTCTCCTTCTTCCTCTCTTATCATCATCATCATCATCGTCGCTGGGATCTCCCCGGTTACCTCCCCGGGCACCTGATAGGAATGCATCAGCGGTTTCTCGGCCCTTTCCCTTGTCCCTGCATGTAGGTAGAGCGTAGTACTCTCCATCATCAGTTTCTTGGACTGCGGGTAAGGGTGCGGGTCCTGCTGCTTCAGGACTTGGTGCTGTGGCTAGTAATTTATTTATGGCTGCCGCTAACCCTGTTAGGATTTGGTTTGTCTCGATATACTGCAGTTGTTGCTGGTCTTGAGACCTGCAAATCTCCGCTTGCCAGCTTGTCTGATCTGCGTGCATTGGCCCCGGGGTACGGTTGACCTCTCTTGGGCGCGCGACGTTCTGGGCGCGAAATTCAACGAATTCCCCTCTTAGACTAAGGCCTATTTGTTCCAGAGTCTGGTCTCGGGCTAATGCCGCTTGGCTTTCTTCCCCGAGGGTTCCATGTAACCTCGTGGTTACCTCTTCATGTTCCTGTTGATGCCTTTCTTGAGCGTCAATTTTCTTTGCGACTTTTCGCAACATCTCTTCTTGTATCCCCTTGACTTCGCTTTGCATGCCTGCCAGCTGCATCAACAAAATTGTAATATCGTTATTGTGGACATCCTGTCCGTCGGCGATTTGCTGTTGAATCTTAATTAATTTTAAGGTATTATCTTGGGTGGCTCCCTTCAAATGTTTGAAGGCGATGTTGGCTTGTTTGAGCAAGGTGTCTATGTCTTGTCTTATTTGACACAAGGTTATCCCAAGACGTGCAGCCAATCTGGCTAAGTTTGCCGTCTGTTCTCCTGGTCCTGGTGTGGGGGCCCTCGATATCCTATGAGTACTTGCAAGACTAGAGGATCGGTAAGAAGGTAAATTTCCTCTCCTGAATGCAGGTTCATGTGGTGTTGATGGGAAGGGACTATGAATAGCGGAATCATCGGCCCTTTTCGTCGTGTCGGGTCGGATATCTATAGGTTCACCAGCCGTGATCCGATTTCTCGGGTCTTGAGGTATCTCAGCTATTGTGATGCTTTCCAGGTATGCTAAATGCTCTAATAGCCCTGGATGTGTGATTACTGGTACTTTGTACGAGAGTTCTCAATATCCTTTAAAAGGTTTAAGGAATCGTATGTAAGGTATCCAACGTCTGAGATACTCTAGGGGTGTAGGTATAAAGGGATTCGGTTGGTCCGACTCTGGACTCAAAACCTAGATCTTCTTTTTCGTGGTTTAAGATGTACTTGCAGTACATATAAGGATGTGCTAGGCCCAGGCCGAGGGGATGTCTGATCCTCGGATGACCGTGCCTGGGTTTTCCTTTTTCTTCTCTTCCGTCTTTAAAGAGCACTGGGTGCTCCAGTCCACAAAGTTTTGTGACTCGGTCGAATTCCACTCAAAATCCGAACCGTGCCAGGTGCGATATATGCTATTGACTTGATCCCTTGTTGGGATCCCAAAAGGTACTGTGAACTACAAGGGTTCTTGCGTATATTCTTGGTCGATTTCGAACAGCTCGGTCTCAAATATTTCTTCGAAGGAATGTATATAGATGGGACACTGAGGTGCTTCGAAAATGTAAGCAAAGTCTGAGGTAAGGGTGGAGTTTGAAGTGAACTTGTAGTTCATATAGTGAGCCTTGGTAACAGGAGAACATTCAATATACTGTTAGGCGGACGCCAAACTCAAGTATATAACTGAGGGACGTAGGCCCGAAATCTTTGTTTGGACAATCTGTCGAGGAAGGCTCGTCTCAATAAAGTAAGGTAAGGTAAAGATTTAAAGTGTGAAACAATATTATACTGATAAGATCTCTTCTCCATTGCTTGATGATGTCTGTAAAGCTTGGGAGGCACTTCGATATTTATATCCCGCATCTGAGTGTTCGCAGACTACTTCTAACTACTATGCCTCCTGTGTACCACCCTGGTTTTAATACGCAAACTTCCAGAATCTTATAAGTGCGAACACCGTTTGACCCTTAAACTTATCACACCCTTTCGCGGACTCGGAATAGTATTCCTCTGTTGGGATGACAGTGCTATTTGTTATACCAAACAGCCGTCTCTAACTTAGATGTCCACATAGACTAGTATATGACTTCTAGTCTAGTTGACTATCGTCCAGTCGTCTCTTCGGTCATGAAGTGATCAGGTTCATGCCGGGCCACCTAGTGCTAATCGCAAGTCCGAGTCCAACGCGTCAACGTCTTAAGGGGCTCCGACTTATCTAGGTCTTCCATTCTGAGCGTGCTTCCCCCTTAGTCCGCCAGCCTCCGTAGAGGGGTCCTATTACTAGGACCAACCAACATACAGCTGATCTCAGAAGGGTATGGGTAGATTCAGTATACCCATAATAGCTTCCGCTACTGGGATATCCTCTTGGAGTATTTCGCCGAAAACGTCCCCTCACCTTCGGCCCATAGTTAGGAAGCCTAACCTTGAAGCCTACTATCCCAATGCGCCTCTGACGGGTTTCTTCTGTTCCACTTCCCAGATGTCGCCAAAGGTCCCCTCCTGTATATCTCGTGAACAGCATGCGGTCAGACGGACGGCAGCGACGTATATGGTGTTATGAAGTCGGCTTCCATGCTGTGGCATTTTAGTTATGGGATGCAACTCTCAAAATCTCGCTAATGACATGCGGGCCACATAAGGGGGCCGCAGGGGGGTGTTGGCACTCCATCCTCCGTCTCCTCTACACACCCGGCGATTGAAATCAACCCTCCGGGCTTGATCTTCACGAACCACCATCCACCCCCCCCTCTCCTCCCACGATGGCTTCGGCCTAGGAGTGACGGC
>JACCEG010000476.1:62346-73111 GCA_014065205.1 Tuber brumale
AAAAAAAAAAAAAAAAAAAAAAAAGAAAAAAAAGGGGTGTTGGCACTCCGGTAAATTGAGGGTCTGTGCGCAGTTACCCTACCGTGGGTCTGTGCACATGTCTCGGATTTCCATATGCCTAACAGAAAGGATACCCCGCAAGCGAGAATAGTTGGGAACCGGTGGAATGATTAGAACATGTGATGGATTTGGTTCAGGCATGGTGGACAGATAACATGCCAGGACATGAGTTTCCTACAGTATTTTCTGGGTTTATTCCTATGTATTATTCTCCTACTAAGGATGGCTTTGAGAGCTATCAAAATGTACCCCCGGTTGATAGAGGTTTTTGGAATCCTTATTTGAATTCTGATTATGATAGCGAAGATTAGGAATTTTCTTGTTATGTTTTAAAATAAGGGTTTTATTTTGTTTTTGGGGTGTAACCGGTACTGGTTACTGGTTTAGGATTTTCATGTATCAGTTGATACTGTTAGAGTTTTGAATTTGTTTCAGGAAATGAGGTATGCCTCTAGTATAGGATTTGATACTCTATATGTTTTATGTTTGGTTTCGAGTATCGGTTTGATACTCTATATGTTTTATGTTTGGTTTCCAGTATCAGTTTGATACTCTATATGTTTTATGTTTGGCTTCGAGTATCGTTTGATACTCTATATGTGTTATGTTTGGTTTCGAGTATCGGTTGATACTTTATATGTTTTATGTTTGGTTTCAAGGCTACCATTTTGGAGTCTTATATGTTATGAGAATAAGGCTTCCGGTAGCCTAGGAAGTGTATTTAAGAACTGCTATTCTTCTCGTTAGAAGAGGCAGACTTCAACAGACACACTTTTCAATATACTTGGTTGAAAAGTTACCTTCTTCAGTTCGCTTCGAGAATCTTTAGTTTGAGATCCACCAAACATCTCTGAGCCTTCAGTAGTCGCGATATAGTGAGAAGTCTTTTCAACAACCTCAGTTAAAGCCTCCGGACTTTGCTTCACTAGTTACCACTTGCAGTAAAGAACAAAGCCCGTTAACCCTATGTTTACCGCATCTCCCAAGAGGCGGTTACACATAACAAGTAAAATAAATACAGTCCTACTATAACCAAAACCCATTAAATCCATCCTAATAGAAACTTCCTGAGTGTACTAACCTGCTCCCAGCTCCATATTTCTCTTCTGACCTTATATGTTATCTCTCACCTCCCTCAAAACTGTTTCAAGCATCATCATAATTTTACTATCAAATCAACCCGCTTCTTCATGATTTATGTACTCTAAAAGCATCAACAGTGGATAACTATTATTTGTTTTATTATTTATACTAGTAGTAGATCACCTTTATCTCCTTTTTGCATAACCTCACCTATTTCTATATCTCAATTTTTCTTCTCTTCTTTCCTACTATTTTAGGCAGATTTCCTCCCTTTTTTCTGATTTTCTTCACTGAGAATGTTCATTTTTTTCTTTTTGAGGCCTGGACTAGCTCTCCTGTTTACTCTCAACTGATATCCTTTTATTTCATGCAATTTGGTTGAGAACTGATTGAGTTGTTGCCTTTTTTGCCTAATATTACCATTTGTGTCACTTCCGGGTGCTGTGTCACTTCCCGGTGAAGTACGTTAGTGCCCACCTCATAGAGAGCGAAGTATTAGCCACACGAAGCCCGAATAGGCTGACACAGGATCACCAGCAAGGCGCCGATATCACGATTACCCCACTTTTCACGAGCTCGCTCAATTTCCATCAACCGAACCCACCAACTCGATAGTTCATTCCTTTCAATATTATAACAAGCGACAAAATGTCATATTCTAATGATGATAATGCTGCTAGCTCCCCCAACAACACCCACTTCTCACATAACATCAATTCCTTCAATTCGACCCATGTGAGCTTAGGTTTGACGAGCGAGAGGTCGGAGATTCTAGAATGGCTATCCCCAATCGAGCCTGGCATCCGACATCAAAACATTCGGACTCGCCGCGCTGACAACGTGGGGGAATGGCTGCTGCAAACAGGGGAATTTCAGAGCTGGTGCGATGGCTCACAAGAGGATGGATCTGAGCAGACCGTTTTACTTTGCTGCGGCGGCCCAGGTGTCGGCAAAACATATTTCAGGTGAGGGAGACAGCCCTGGAGGGAAAACTAAGAGACGGTGTTGCTAATGAACAACGATCCCAGTTCACTGGTGGTAGACAGGTTATGCGATAGGGCGGGGGAGAGAAATGTAGCTGTTGCATGCTTCTACGTTGATTTTGCGGCACGGGAGGAACAGTCTCCAACAAATATTCTGGGTTCACTACTCAAGCAAATTGTCGGCGGATTGGAAAATATCCCGGAGGAGATAAGTCAGACCTATCAAGATTACAAAAAGGTCATTGGTGGAAGGCGACTTCGAGTTCCCGAAATTGTGAAAATGCTGCAGGCTGTCACATCTTCACGGCAGACATTCATATGTGTTGATGCGCTGGACGAATGTGTGGAAGCGCATCGAGCTGAGGTTCTAGATTCGTTGAGACAAATCCTGCCAAAGTGCCCAAACACGCGAATATTCCTAACTGGAAGGCAACACATCCGAAGCGAGATTGAAAAGCATCTTGCTGGAAGAGTGGCAACTTTATCCATGAAGCCTAATCATGATGACGTCGTAGGATATATCCGGATGAGATTGGGTAAGGATACATTTCTGGATGTGATGGATAGCGTTCTGGAGGCCGAAATAATCAAAACTATTAGCGAGAATATTCCTGAAACGTAAGCGAGCAACATGAAGGGCTATATTTTACATTTGCCACTAACAAAGATATATAGATTTCTACTTGTTTCCCTAATCACCGATGCTATACTTGGAGAGCCCACAGCATATGGAAGGCGACAGAAGCTCAGGGCACTGACGGATGGCTTGGATTTGAAGGATGTTTACGGCGCCACCCTGGAACGGATAAAGGCGCAGGGTGGGGAGAAAGCGAGGCTGGGGATGGAAGCATTGATGTGGATCTCGCATTCGGAGCGACTATTACAACTCGATGAGCTTCTCCACGGCCTAGCAGTTGAGATAGGATCTACGGATCTCAATCTTGAAAGGGTTCCTTCGGTGGAGATATTGTTGAGCTCTTCCTTAGGGCTTGTTACCGTAGATGAGGAGGCGTCAACTGTTCGCTTGATCCACTTTACTCTGCAGGAGTACCTTTGCGCTTGTCGCGACATTTTTGGTCCAACTCACTCGGTAATGGCCGAAACCTGCCTGACATATCTTAATCTCCAGACAATCAAGATGGCTTCACCCTCACTATTCACCCTCCCCCAGTCAACTCCCTTCCTCAAATATTCCTCTTTGTACTGGGGGGCCCACGCTAGGATAAAAGCTTCAGCGGACGTGGTATCACTTGCGCTCAAACTTTTTAGTCAAATCGAAACCCATGTATCTACTAAGTTACTTTTGGTGGATCTCATATCCAGAGCCGGTAGATATAGAGGCGATATTCCCACCAATGGCCATCTAACCGGCTTCACCGGAATGCATTGCGCATCGATTTTCGGCATTGTTGAAATCGCAACTACTCTCATGGACCAGCAAAATTATGATCTCAACAAAAGGGATTTTCTGGGTATTACACCGCTCGTTTGGGCTGCTATATGTGGACAAGAGGAAGTAGTAAAGCTGCTGTTGGACCAGCAGACCGTCATCCCCGACAAACCCGATAATTACTTTCGCTGAACAGCCCTCTCATGGTCTGCCCGCAATGGACATGAGGGAATTGCGAGGCTGCTCCTTGGCCGCACGTCTTACAAACCCGATGGCACACAAAGCTGGTGGGCTCAGGCCCCCCGAGTGATGGACAAGGCCATAGGAAAGAGATATGTCAACCCCAACGGGCCAGACAAATCCGGCCAAGCACCAATCTTGCTGGCGGCGGAAGAGGGGCATGAGGGGGTAGTAAGACTTCTATTGGGAAGGAAAGATGTCAAACCCGATGCAACGGACGAATACGGCCGCACTACTCTCTTCTGGGCTTCTACTAGAGGCCGTGAGCGAGTAGTGGATCTGCTATTGCAGCGGGAAGATGTCAACATCAATAGACCCGACAAAAATGGCCAAACGCTACTCTTTTTGGCTGTTGAAAGCGGGTATGAGGGGGTGGTGGGGCTGCTATTGGGAAGGAAAGATATTAACCCTAATGCTAGAGGCAAGGCTGGTCAGACATCACTCTCTTTGGCGTCCGAGAAGGGGTATCAGGAAATGGTGGAGCTCCTACTCGGAAGTAAAGATGTCGACCCCAACAAACCCAATAAATACGATCGAACGCCGCTTATGTTGGCTGCCATGAATGGGCGGAATGAAGTAGTTGCGCTGCTGTTGGGTCGGAAAGACATTAAGCCAGATATGCCCGACAAACATGGCCAAACACCGCTTTCTGCAGCTGCTGAGAGGGGGCATGATGGAGTAGTAGGGATACTTTTAGAGCGGGAGGACGTTAACCCCAACATGCCAAACAAGTATGGCGAAACACCGCTGTACTTGGTCGCCGCGAGGAGTTGGCGTGTTAAAACATTGAAGCTACTATTGGAACGGAAAGACATCAACCCCAATATGACAGACAAACATGGCCAGACGCCGCTCTCGTGGGCTGCCAGATGTGGGTCTCAGACAGCAGTGGAGCTACTTTTGGAGCGGGGAGACACCAGGCCCGGTATGCCCGACAACAATGGCCGAACGCCGCTCTCGTGGGCTGCCGAGGAGGGATATGATGGAGTAGTGAAGCTACTACTGGCACGGGAAGACATCAACCCCAATATACCAGACAATCGTGGCCGGGCACCACTCTCATGGGCTGCCGGGGGGGGTATGGTGAAGTAGTGAAGTTACTACTGGCACGGGAAGACATCAACCCCAATATGCCAGACAATCGTGGCCAAACACCGCTCTCGAGGGCTGCTAGGAATGGGCATGAGCGGGTAGTGAAGCTCCTGTAGGAGCGGAAAGACGCCAACCCTAATAGGCCGAACAAAACCGGTCCGGTGCTTCTCGTGGGCTTCCAGGATGTGGTGTACGGGAGCGGTGAAGGTACTGTGAGCCAGCAAATCCGCAAACCATGCACGTTTTAATCCCAAGAAGGCACAATCTTTCCATGTTCCTTAACAACAGCTATGTGCTGCTTTTTCAACATCCCTGCAGACATGCTCATATGTACTGCAGACTACTTCCTTCCTCTAAACTACTTTCACCTCACTCACAACAGTGTACGACAATCCCGTGGGAATTGCCATCTCCACTTCCCTTCCCTTTCCTTCTCTTGCAGGTTTTACTGAAAATTCTTCTTTGACACCATTACCGCCCCTGATCGAGCTTGGGAACCTAACTGATCCCACATACACGTCCCAGCATTTACGGGAATCCGGTAGTGGTCAACTGAGGATATATGATTTTATCCTATACCGTTTCCATTTGCGGGTGAAGATGTGCTATCCTTGTTATAATAGGATTTTTCCGTTTCTATTTTTGCTCTTAGTTTATTTCTTCCCTACATCAGTTTCGCATTTAGATTCAGCTTGGTCATGATTTCCTGCGTATAGATTCTTACTTTTCTCTACTTTGTATTGGTCCTGAACTACCTTTCTCTCTCCTGCAAGCGATATATGGATTCTAACTGCCTTCAAGTATTCCTATACTCATTCGTGATACAAAACTATAACAGTTGATCCCTGGAAAATAAACCTGTAAAAAACGGGAAAACACTAGGCAGGGTAAAGGGAAGCGTAACGAGAAATGCACCAAGTCAAAAATTAAAAATAATCAGGGAGTCAGTAGATAATATTCCAAAACAGTACAACAGATGAGTTTAAATTCCCAGCATAAACGTTGTCACAAAAATTATTGTAATATGTGATTACAGTTTTTTTCTGGTCGTAGATCTATCTCTTTTTTTTGCCGGAGAGGGAGAAAGCAAGTGTAAATAAGAACAACCCGAACGGTTTAAGAGGGAGGAGAAATCAAAAATCAAAAACCAACGCGCTGTAAACAACGATATTATTCGAAACGAGGGAACTCCGGAAAAGCACACGGCCGCACGAAGCCCACAACAAAGTCACAGATTCTTCTTAGCGATACTATCGTGCACAGGGGGGTAAACGGTGCACTTCGATGATATTGATCTCAGCAAAAATGGCGCCTAACTCAACTCTCAACACATGGGCGAAAGAGACAGATCTAAATAGAAAACACGAAGCGATTTCTCCTCATCACCACATGAGTCTCTCCCTTTCAGCAGCCTTCTACCAAAAAAAAGCATGAAACTATTCTCTGCAATCCCCCATAAGAAAACAACCAGCTAACCGTTCCCGATTACTAGGAACTTTTTGTCGTTAGCTCCCTACTCTCCTGCTATCACCTCCCTCTCTCTCCGTCATTCCTTTTCCTTCGGGCAGCCTCTGCGCTTCCATCCATCAATACTTCCGCCAATCGCTTTCCGTCCCACGCACAATCACCTATTCTTCCGTCAATCTTCTATCATCAATAATATTAAAGAAAAACTGTTCACACCCAAATATTGCGAATTTTATTACATCAACCATTGATCTTGCCGGCAAGCAAGACAAAAATGTACATCAAAAGCTGGGATCTTTGTCCATTATATAATAGTTACAACTTGAAAATGCAACAGGCAACGTGATGACTGAAAATATACCAAATACCACATCAATCACTTATACTTTTACCATTTCCTATTTATGTTTATCATGAAATGTATGGCTATTTCAAGTTCTTCAAGAAACTCTGAATCTAGGTCGCATTGAATCTTAAAGGTTTCGTTAGATTAGTATAATTAACCGAAGATTTGGCGCCGCAACGTTCGACCATCGCAACTACTCCCCCTCACTCCCGAACCCAACTATACCTTTACCGCAATAAATAAAAAGACTGCCAGTATACAAGCGATTAATTAGGATTATGTGTATTCATTTGATTTTTAAATATTGTTCAGTTGTGGTTTTAGTAGTCGAGTATTGCAAAAGAGGTAGACTACTGTATTGTAGCTTGGATTGCATCGCGATGTTCGGTTAATTATGCTAGCGTGCAATAAATACAACATAAATTACATGTCGCTTTAGAACCGTCTTTTTGCGTATGTTTCTGGCTCTCCATATGGCGCTTGCATGGACAGATACCGTAAAAACTCGTTCGATTCGCTATCTCCTTTAAGTCGCTAATCTCAGCATTCGGAGACAAAGCTTTTTTTTTTTGAGTAGGATTCGTGCTTCCCCGACATGGTATAGCATGTCATATGGCTGTGCTGGATCTCATCAACTGGATTTCCCGATTCCGCCAACTTGCTTAACTAAACCTACCTTGGGCTGATGTCGTGATTTTGCAAGGGTGTTCAACAGGTGACCTGGCGGAGATAGCGGATCGAACGAGTTTTTACGGTGCAGTACCGGTACCGGTACTGGATAAAAGACCGTATGACGAAAGATTTGTGTGTATCCGAGCACCTATTTGGTACGAATCATGCCCCCACGCCGTTTTTCAGTTCGTACTTCGGTCTGACTTCAGTCCAGGATGCTGGCTCTTGTCAGTTTTACCGAATCATCTTTTAAGCTAAGGACGCAAATAGCAAGGTTCGCCACAATTGTGCTGCGGT
The DNA here is from genome assembly GCA_014065205.1 of Tuber brumale. Lineage (NCBI taxonomy): Eukaryota > Fungi > Ascomycota > Pezizomycetes > Pezizales > Tuberaceae > Tuber > Tuber brumale. The sequence goes on from JACCEG010000476.1 coordinate 69,977, forward strand.
ATTTGTGCACCAGTGGTTATCGTTCATCTTATGTTTTTCAGCTCTTTCCGAGTTGGGGATGTTACAACAAGTAGCTTGTAGCCGGAAGCAAGGACCAGGGCAAGGGTTAGGGTTTCCAGCAACCAGTTCAAGAAAATAAGCTTGTCCAACGTAAGCCCTTAGCCCCAATGAGCCACTTCTGGAATTACGCCGTTCTCATATTCACATCCACTCAAATGTAAGCTGTTACCCAAGCTTTGATAGTATCTTATCGGGAAGTGCACGCGAGAAAAACACAGGCACACGGGGAGGTAAGGAGACTGGATTCTTGGCCACAACAGCCGACTTAAAAAAGGGCCACCAATCAGCGCTTTATCGGACATAGGGCTACAGCCACAGCCGCAACTTACACTAGTTTGAGTTTATCGAAATTTTTAGGTTTTCGCGGTGCCCACAGTGATTGCGGATGAGTATGATACTAACCACAGTCATCCATGGCAGTGCAGGTATTGCGTTATGGTATGATATTGGTAATAGAATCACCATGATTGACTCGAGAAATTGAGTGCTCTATAGCTAGATGAAGTGGCATAAATACTCTTCAAGATCCCACCATCTGGAAGAAGCCATCCTCCCAGACATCTCTCAACAGTACTTCAAAGTCACATTACCATTTTCACAATATTCTCGATCTTCCGATCTTCACAACCCCCACTATCATCCACTTTTAATTCCAATTCCCCAATCCAAACATCAAAATGAAGACTGCTATCTTTTCGTCTGCTCTCGCTATTTTCGCTACATTGGCCACTGCCCTCCCCACCGCTGCCCCTGCAGAGACCGAGGTGGAGAATCTTGTCACCCGCGAACACGTCAAGCAAGTGATCAACTCTGGCCCCGTGGTTACCATCAACGAAGACACCCCCGATACCCCTCTCGGCTTTACCAACACCGCGAAGGTCTCCCGGGCCGACAACAAGCACAACTCCCAAGTCCTCCTCAGATTCAATTTCCCCGCGGGTATTGCAGGGTCTAAGTGCCGATTGGCATTCGCCTACCCAGATCGTGTCACCGGTACCGGAGAGATCCAGGTGTTCACCATTGGGGATACGAACATTGCGGCCGCGACCTACAGTAGGAAACCTTTCAGAGACCAGTTTAAGGGATCTTTCCGTGTTTCCGGGTCGGGTGAGGCTACGGTTCTTGATGGCTCCGGCTTGACTTTCGATTGCCCGAATAATGGGGCTCAAGCATATGAGGTTGTTTCCGTTGGAGAGAACAATGAGGTTTCCTGGTATGCGCCGTCTGCTGGATTGAGAATTGATGTTTTGTAAATGTGGAGAGGTTGTCGGCGAGCGTTTGCTAGCACCATGACTTTTATTCTTGTTCCAAGTTGCTTGACACTTTTTTCTTTCCCTTAATCATTGCATTGCGCGGTAGCGGGTTGGGTTCGCATTTCGTCCGGAATTAGAGCATGTAGATTGTAGTTTCGTTGTCTTTCATTCGCACGAGCATTATTAGTATCAGAATAATCATCTAGTGGAAAGGGATGGGAGGGAATACACACTTTGAACTTGATCTCTTCTTTTTTTCCTTCCATTTAGTGTGAGCTATCCACCGTTTAATATAATTTATGGCCATTTGGCGTTTTTTAAGAAAATTTAAATCTAAGTATGATAACATCGAATAACAAGAAAAGCTTCGCCACAGCATTCATGTAGCTCTAGAGTCACCTACTTCCATATATTTCTACCTCCATACACCACTCACATGGATAGATACTTGTTAAAGGAATACCGTATCAACTCATCAAATGGATTATCTCCGGACAGGGTTGCTAAGTCCATATCGTGACTGGGGTGAGGCTATATTCCCATATGGACCAATGAGCCAGCAGTCTCCATCACCGCATAAGCATATGGAAGCACCAGTATTGTGAAAGATGAAATACGGTACAAGTGGGGTGAAAAAAGTGAGTGGGTACGCTCGGTTTCAACCACAACCCTCACCAAAACTCATCACCCCGCATACGCAGCGAAAATGCCGAGAACGATCAATGGGAAGCGACGTGATTGCACAAAAGTCGAGCGTATGGAGGTGATTGAACTCCATGCTGCCGGTTATACCCACCGCCAAATTGCCAACCGCACAGTTGTGTCAAAGTTAAACATTGCCAAAATCATTCGGAAATGGAAGATGACTAAATCAGTTGAAAACTGTACCCGCCCTGGGAGAGCCAAGAAGATCGGACCTCGTGAGGTTCGAAGGCTTAATCGAACAGCAGAGCGAAACCCCCAGGCTACCTTAGCTGGGATTACTGCAGAGTCCAGGTTAAATTGTCACCCTCGCGCGATCAAGAAATCACTCCATAAACTCGAGTTTTACTTGAGAATCCCACGTCGCAAGCCTTTCCTTGACTCCAAAACTGAGAGGAACAGGCTCCTGTGGTGTAGACAAAGGTGATATTGGACGGTGGAGGATTGGCAACGGCGGTTTTATTCGGATGAGGTGAAGATTGAGATTGGGATTGGAGGTGGGATGGATCAGGTTTGGCGGAAACCTGGTACAGAGATGTAAGATCGCTATCTCCGTGCTAGCTTTAAAGGTGAAAGGGTTTCAGCGATGTTTTGGGCTGCAATTGGCCATGAGCGGCGGAGTCGCCTTCTACACATTCGTCAGAGGCCTCCTGCTGAGTATTGTCGGTTGAATGATCGTGGTGGCATGGACTTCCAGCAATATTGTGAGGAGGTTCTTACTCCCGGCTTTCTTCCTGTTAGGCGGACGCCAAACTCAAGTATATAACTGATGGACGTAGGCCCGAAATCTTTGATTGGAGAATCTGTCGAGGAAGGCTCGTCTCGATAAAATAGGTAAGGTAAAGATTTAAAGCATAAAACAATATTATATTGATAAGATCTCTTCTCCGTTGCTTGATGATGTCTGTAAAGCTCGGGAGGCACTTCGATATTTATATCCCGCGTCTGAGTGTTCGCAGACTACTTCTAACTACTATGCCTCCGAAGTACCACTCTGATTTTAATACGCAAACGTCCTGAATCTTATAAGTGCGAACACCGTTTGACCCTGAAACTTATCACACCCTTTCGCGGACTCGGAATAGTATTCCTCCGTTGAGATGACTGCGCTGTCTGTTAT
>JACCEG010000476.1:74151-109895 GCA_014065205.1 Tuber brumale
CGATATGGAGGCCATTCTGGATGGTAAACCTTTCTTCTAGTTTCCTTTATTTATTTATTCTCTTTATTGGTCAATTAGATTGTTTGTAATTGTAAAAGTTCGCATTTTCATAATACTAACAGTGTTTTTCACGCGGTGCCAAGGCTTGTGCCCACTCACTTTTTTCACCCCACTTGTATCATAACAACCCTCTGCCAAGACCCCCCAAGCGACAAATGGACTTAACCATGTCCGGAGATAATCAATTTGACGAGTTAATACGGTATCTGGCGCAGGGTTTGCGTGCATCTGAGTGCCCACATGAGTCGCGCTCCGGGCCTGTTTCGGGATCGTTCCTCGGTCAGACTTTGGCCTGACTTTGGTCTGACTTCAGTCCAGTATGCTATTTAGTCTAGGCTATTGTTAGTCGTACGGAATCTCCTTGTTCGGGTATCATACACCTCATGAGGATTAGAGAGGTACATGCCACTATTTCGCTGCGGTATTTGGGCACTAATGGCTATCGCTTACGCCTCAGCTGGCGATGTGACCATAGTATCATGGTGTATGATAGGCCGTAGCCACTAGCGGGCAGTCGGGTTAGGGTTAGGGTTCCAATGAACCCCGTTCGAAAAAATAAGCCTGTATGGTACAAGGTACGAGTAATAAGCCCTAGCCCGAATGAACCACAGCCGGAAAGGCGCCGCCCCCGTATTTACCCACCCTAATGTAAGCTGTTAGCCAAACTTTAGTGCTATTCCACCTAAGAACGTAGGGAGGAAAAACGTATGATAGACACACGGGGAGGTAAGAAGGCTAGGCTCGGGGCCACAAAAGCTCACTTGAAAAAAAGAAAAAAAAAAGCCTACCAATCAAGGCTACACTGGAAATTGGGCTGCCACCACAGCCGCAACCTACCCTAAGTTTATCGAAGCCCGCAAGTTTTCGCGATCAACCCCACGAAATGGTGGATGAGTACTGGCCACAGTCATCCTCGGCGGTGTAGGTATTGCCTTATGGTACGGTATTGGTAATAGCATCACCATCATTGACTCGGGGATTTGAGCGCTTTTATCATACAGCGAGATGGAGTAACATAAATACCCTTCAAGATCCCACGATCTGGAAGAAACCATCCTCCCGGACATCTCTTAACAGTACTCCAAAGCCAAATTACCATCTCTACGATATATTTTCTATCTTCCGATACTCACAACCCCCACCACAATCGACTTTTATTAATACCAACTCCCCAATCCAAACATCAAAATGAAGACTGCTATCTTCTCCTCTGCCATTGCCATTTTCGCTACATTGGCCACTGCCCTCCCCACCGCTGCCCCTGCAGTGACCGAGGTGGAGAATCTTGTCACCCGCGACAACGTCAAGCAAGTGATCAATTCTGGCCCCGTGGTCATCGTCAACGAAGACACCCCCAACACCCCTCTCGGTTTTACCAACACCGCGAAAGTCTCCCGCGCCGACAACATGCACAGCTCCCAAGCCCTCCTCAGATTCAATTTCCCCGCTGGTATTGCAGGGTCTAAGTGCCGATTGGCATTCGCCTACCCAGATCGTGTCACCGGCACCGGAGAGATCCAGGTGTTCACCATTGGGGATACAAACATTGCGGCCGCGACCTACAGTAGGAAACCTTTCAGAGATCAGTTTAAGGGATCTTTCCGTGTTTCCGGGTCGGGTGAAGCTACTGTTGTTGATGGCTCCGGGTTGACTTTCGATTGCCCGAATAATGGAGCCCAAGCATATGAGGTCGTCTCCGTTGGAGAGAACAATGAGGTTTCCTGGTATGCGCCGTCGGCTGGATTAAGAATTGATGTTTTGTAAAGGTGGAAAGGTTGTCGGCGGCCTTTCGCTTGTACTACGTCTTTCACTCTTTTTTCAGGTTGCCTGACTCTTTTTTCTTTCCTTTAAGTATTGCATTGCGCGGTAGCGGGTTGAGTTTGCATTCCATTCGGAGGTAGAGCATGGGGGGTTGTAGTTCTATTGTCATTTGTCAGTACGAGCATTATTAGTATGATATTAGAGTAATTATCTAGTGGAAATAGATGGGCGGAAATATACACTTTTAAACTAGAGCCTTTTCTGAAAGTAATTTGGTCTTACCCGTATGAGCCATGAGGGTTCGCGGAAAAAGAGTGATGATGGGCTTTGAGTCCCTCCGATACGGATAATGGGCTGATTAGTTGTTGGGTCCGATGATCTCCTTGTGTAGCCGAATTAGCACAGGAGCGAAGATAGATAACTTACCGACCATAAAGCTGTGAACCTAACTAACATCTCTCACATACCCATCTGAGCATTTATGAGAATCTGCATGTGTCCGAGTGAGGCTTTATGATCTGGTCTTATCACGGTTCGGTGTGTGAGGGTAAAGTGTTTCACCCACTCGATGATCACACCGGGGGGAGTAAACTATTAGCCTTTACTAAAGAAACATCCGATTTGAGCACATCTATGGATCTTGATGTTCCTAATAAGACGCCCACTTGTATAGGGCGATACAAGTCTACTATGATATGAAGCCCCCGAAAACCCAACCCTTTACAACTTGTTTCCACTCCGTGAAAAATAACACAAGTTCCATTTTTCTATGGCCATGGACCTAGAATTCTAAGTGGACAGCCCTTAAACCTATGAACAAATTATAAAAAGTGCTTCCGTATTACAGCAATAATGTATCGATAACATATCATATTATTGTGCCTTAGCATAATTAACTGAACATCACAATGCAACAGGGCGTATAATAATAATTTATCTCTGCCATAATTATTATCCCAATTTTCGATTTAGATTTAGATTGCTCACGATTTCCTACTTATACACCTCTAACCTTTCTCCATTTTGCATTGCTCCTAAGATAGTACTCTCTCTCCTAGATCGATATATGCCTTCTAATTTCCTTTTTAAGCATTCTCTTACTAGACCGTGCTTATTTTAGAAACGTCAATTCGGCTCACAGCCTTGTAAGTACTTATCATTGTTGGAGACCATGGACACTGCTCGGTATGCTCAGGTTTACCGTTTCGCTTGTTCGGCTAGAGGTTTCGGAGATGCGCCTTGGACTAACACATTCGTGGAAGGAAAATATGCATCCTTCGGAAGTAGTACCAGAGCGTCAAAGGGATTGGGCGGAGTGGAGGCTGCGAACAGTAGAAGTTTTTTTACGAAGTCTATCTCTCTTCTGTTAGCATGGGAATGCGCAGACAAAAAGGGAGATTTTGCGTGGGCGAGGGTGGATGTGTGTGATGATTGATGGAAATATCGGAGGATGCCTTTTTTGCGATTTATATATACTCCTGTCTTCTACCGTTTAGTCGGTTGGCTGTGTTGAGTGGTAGTGCGGGGAGAGAGAGTTGAATGAGAACGAGCAAATTTCCCCACTTGCGCCGGAGTCGTAAGCTAGCGATACATACGATACGATAGGAGTTCGTTTCCTTTTTCCGTTGCCTTACTAATCGTCGCTTCTTTGACCGTTTCAAAACCCGTCGAAAGTCTTACCAAGCGCCATGTTCATGTGCGGGCCGGGTAACTCGAACAGAACGGCACCGCCTTGCACGATATTTTCATAATCAACCCAACATACGGTAATTTAGCTCTTTACTCATCGCTCCTATGCTCTTCCGCGCTTCTTCATCTGTGCATCCATCAGGATTCAACAATTGCATAGCAATACTCAATGCACACGCCGATTCACCCCTGCATCTGCTGAAGACTGGACGGGCTTCCAGAAGCTAGATACACCCCCAGTCGGCGGCAGAACCGGAAACGGATCTAGCAACAGTCATTATCCAGCCTCACGGGGAAGATTTATGTTGGCTTGGTTAAATGTTTGACTTCCCACTCGCCCCAACTCTACCTAACGAGAACTAGGGTAATCAATCGTCAAAACTTGTTACCGATAGGCTTCCCCGGGCTGAGGGAACTCGGCCTCGATCCGTCTACGCTATTTTTCACGGTGGCCCGCCCTAGCCCAGCCTATCAGTGGCCTGGCCGGCTGGGAACACTGGCTTCTTGCATATGAAAACTCGCTTCTGGTGCACCGGCTAGGGCCAAGTGGTGGTAATACGACATCGACACCCCCGGTAGTGCCTTACGTAGCGGCGACGCGGCTACGCGACCCAGGAGTAGGAAATGGGGTGAAGAGGGAGCCGTTGATGGAGGCCCAGTAGAGGAAAAGCAAGAGGCAGCAGGCAAGGACATTTTAGGCACCTGGGAGGCCTGAGAGTGTTGGAAATCGTTGGAAACCGCCGATGCTGCTCGACGTGCAAAGAACCGGCTTGTACGCTAAGGATTCTCCGCCGTTTGCGGTTCGTCTGCGCTCGTTTGTTCGCTCGCCATATCGCACACGTTTAGTTTCCGCAGTTCGCAATTCGACTCCGTTTGTGCCTTTGGACGTTCGCTCTTTCGGTCGTTCATGTTTCTTTGGTTTCATTCGCCCGTTCGTGTTTTCCCCGCCGTTCTTTCTCGTTCGCCCATTTTTTCGCTGTTCGCTGTTCGGATAGTAGTTTCGGTGATGCGCTTTAGAATAGCACGTCCGTCGGAAACGGGCAAGCAGGAAACAGGAAGGTCAAAGGGACTGCGCGGAGGTCATGTACCGCGGGAGTCTTTGTAGAGCCAATATCTTTTATGTTAGCTTGAGCGTACACAGAGGAAAGGAAGATACGCGTAGGAGAGAGATGATATGTGTAGTAATCAGTGGAAGCTGGAGGATGCCTTAATCGTGGTCCACCCACATCCCTGTTTTTCGTTCCTGTCTTGTTGGTTAGTGTCCTGTGGCGCGGTTGGGCGGGTTGTTAAGCAGTTGGTGTCGCTTTGAATACGGATCTTCTCCACCCTTCCCCTTGCATCGCGTGTTGGCGATCAGAGTTTTTCCCCAGCCTCACTAGGCGTGTTTCGTTTCTTTAGAATCGCCGTCTCACCGTTTTGGGAGTCATTCGCGATATACCGCTTTGACGGCTGATCACCTTAGCCATTTCGCCGTTCGGCCGTCGTACGCCATTCGCCGTCCTAGCGCTCGATCACTGTGCATCATTCACCGGTGTTCGATCGTCGTCGCGTTTTTTCGTGTTTTTCGCCAGGCCGGAGGGTCGCTGCCGTTTAAAAGAGAGAGGCCTCCTTTGGTAGGGGCCGTGTTGGTAAACAAGACCTGGTCTGTTGGTATCGCTTCGGGGAAGGACGTATTTCAAGTGACCACTGTAAGAACCAGGATTGACTCCATCACGTCTCCAAAAGACCAGCACCCCCGACAGCCGAACAAACCCCCACAAACCACAGTCAATGAACGAATTGCACGGAGGCATTCCGGCGGTGATAGGTGTTCCACGGAAGCCCCTGGGACCCTGGTAGATACCGGTAGTCCTCCCTCGTACTGAGAAGTGTCTCGTAACAGGCGCACCTTTTTTTGTGAGTAACCCAACACATCTACCCTCCGAAAGCTAACTGCGCCCCGGTTGGCATTCTTGGGAATAACCGAAAAACTGCTCCTTCCGATCCGCTGGGTCAATAGACTCGTGCTGTGGGGTAGATGCTATTGGTAACTCAAAGTTTGTACGAGTACAGTGCCTCGAGCGCCCGCTAAAACCAAAGAAAATTTCCCCCGCACCGTGCCGCACGCATACCTCATTTACTACCGCGGTCGGTTTACCAGTAGCTATGTGAGATTACCGGTACGTTGGAATAAGGTAGGAGCTAAAGTGAAACACCAGTGAGTCCGAAATAGACCGTGCTTTACCAAGCGAAGGCATTCCGGTGGCGAACTTGAGACAAAAAGGCTTGATTCAACCTACTTGAGCGCTGTGGAACAGTAGCGGCAGGCCAATCTTGCTCTTCAATGTAGTATTGTGGGTGGACAAAATTAAGCGGAGGCGCCAGGCGGCGTGACAACCGATCGCTCCTGGACAACCTCGCACAACAGCCCCACCACAAAGATCATTACCACCCAACCCATACCCCATAATACCACCTCTTTTTTTTATTCTAAGTAGTGATTACTGCTATGTATTTATATTATTTTTTATTATTTTTGTTGGTTGATGTTGAGGTGGTTGAATGTATGAGGGTTGTCATCACAGGGCAAATTGTGTGTCCGTTGTCGTTGTCATTCTCCGCTTAATTTTGTCCACGCACAATACAGCTAGATGTTACACATTTCCCCGATTTTCGGTCTTGGGAACAAGAAATATACCGGATGGAAGAGAGGAATGTGTTGATTGTCGTTACATGTTATGGGTGCACGGGCAGCAACCCGAATAGTGTTGGAGAAATGGAGATTGAGGATGGTGATGTTGAGGGGTTGTAGACCTAAGGGTCGGTGGAGATTGAGGCCTCCCATGTGTTTCTGCTCCTGTACTTAGATAGCTCACACACACTAGTGAGATCTAATAACAAGTTCCACCAACCTCACCATCACATCCATTCAACAGAATGTTGGTGCAGTAAAGCACCTCGGAAGCCATTGAGGTCAAGTTTGCTGGACCGGCTCCTCCTGTGGAGTCAAACCCAGGTCTGGGTGTACAGTACTGTATCATAATTTAGCATATGCACGCCGAGACTGGCACAATGATCCTGGATGCGCCTGCCACAAAGTCTCTGTTAAACCCGCAGCTGGGGGGAGAAATCGTATTGGTCTTGGGTCTCTGAGATCTACGGCATCTGTCAATAATAAAGTGGGATACCGGTTACACAAAGCCTAAGCGGATTGATAAACCAGTTACTCATCCACAAGAGCCCGTCAGTGTTCCCAACCGTCCCGGGCAGGGTGGGTGAGGACGGCAGGGCATGGCGTCCGCATTTCATAAAGACGGCCGTCCTGGGGGTTGGCGCCCGGGCCCTGGAGTCTTAGTATAAATGACATCTTCCGGCGGTCATCTGCAGGGCCCGGCAATTACCTACAGGGCCCGGCCGTCACCCGCAGGGCCCGACCATTGGCTGCAGGGCCCGGCCGTCACCTACAGGGCCCGACCATTACCTACAGGGCCCGACCGTCACCTGTTGTCACTGGCAGAAACCTGCCACATCCCACATCTTTAGGGACCTGCAGGGCCATCCCGTCCGTCCCGGGTGGTGGTCTGGAAGGACGCCAAGATGCCCGTCCGTCCCGGGCATCCTCCTATTCACTGCCGTCCATCCCGTCCGCGCCCGAAGACTGACGTACTGGACGCTTGGGTTCACTGGAGCCCGTCGTCGATGGCTGCCTACTCCCGAGTGCACTGTCACGCAGGCCAGGCTGCGTTCTGTCAGGAGGTTGGGTTGGTGTTCCGGTTCTCATTTTAATATCCGGGCACGGTTGGCAGAGACATGGAGGAAAATAAATTTGTTTTAATCTTGCTTGGAAAAAATAAATGAGAACCAAAAAAAAGGGAAAGAAAAGAGGAAAGAAAAGATTTTGGGGGAAAGAAAAGATAAAAATACATGTTAGAAATGTAAAATATAAGAGAAGAGGTAAGCTTGTAGATTATTCTATGATGTGACAGAAGAGTAGTCCATCAAAAAAGGTTCTTTAACGTCTCCCCCGTGTCCCGGTTTATCTGCACCGAGACCTAGTTCCAATACCTCATAGTGGCCAAACTTTCTTGAGTCGCGCGGATGGCCGCCAAGTTCGCCTCCTGCGCCAGAGCCAACTTTCTCCGGTCCTTCTCCTCGCTCTCACGCTTCACCCTGGCGGGGAGGGTTTCCGCACGCGCCGGAAATTCCCCTATGACCGCCGCGACCTTGGCCGCGTAGGCCGGGTCCGGTTCCGCCGGGAACATTCCCCGGGGCACTTCCTCGAAGGCCCGTCCACCGTCATCGACTGTCACTAGGCGCACCAACTGTTTGGAGAAGGAGTGCGCGCGCTCTCGATCTTCCAGTATCTCGCTGACCAGAAGCTGCCTAAAGCCGCGGGGGCCGAGCACTGGCATGCCATTTGTCACCACCTGCGAGACGCCCCGAGTGACGCGCGTGATGAGCGAGTACTCGATTCCAAGGCGATCGTAAAGATACGCAGTCTCGGTATCTGTATAATCGGGTTTACTACGCCCCAACATACCCGCTGCACTGACCCACCCGCCGACCGAGTTCTCCTTAAGCGGTTTCTCACCGAGTTCGTAGAAATTCAAGACTCGGCCCGGGTTCAGCAGGTGCTGGTTCGCGCTTGGGTAGGCTCTGCTCACGTACGCGAAGACAGCATCCGAGAGGTCCTTCAGGCGCCTTGTTGGGGTGTTGTTGCTCGACAGGAGATTGCTCGCGGTGGTGGGGATGCGGGCCTCAAGTGGGGCGGGGCGCGGGTGCGGGCTAGTCTCCACAATGTTGTTGCCGGAGCGAGGAGGGGCGGGGGTGGAGGAGCTGGAGGCACCCGGTGGTCCCGGGAGATGCTGGTGGGTGGGTAGAGGACTAGGGTTTCGTGCTGTACCTCGTGAGAGTCCGAGAAGCGGGCGAGGGCGTGGCAATTGGTGCAGAGGTCGTAGTTTGCGCAGACGTGGCGGATAACACGAGTTCCATTGGGGGATATCGGGGTTGAGCAAGCATTGCGAGTTAGGGTCGTTATCATCTTCTCCTCGTTCTCGTCGTTTTGTTAATGTGCAGGGTATTGCGGTGGAGGAAGCTACAGGGAGGGGAGGCGAGCAGAGAACTTGATTTATATCAAGTCCCAAATGCCCCTTTCCCCCTATGACTCGATCCCGTACTAGTGTAACGCATCTACGGGCAATTTGGGGTACTCTATCGACTTGCACGAGTATTGTACCGTAAAATATCGACTAAGGTGAACCTCTTTAATAATATGCTCTCAGCGAAAAAGCCTCCGGGATACCATGGACAGGGAAATATGCCATTGAAAAGTACAACTTTTGCAGAGAATTATCTTGCGTTTGGCCCACCATATAACTGCGAAGAAATATTCAAAAAAAAAAAGAAGAAAAAGAAAAGAAAAAAAGAGCCAAAATAGGGGAAATAAACACAGGTGACTATTATATTGTTGGAACTTTACGCCAATGGGAAGCCCTTGTGTATATTGGTCTACCCTTGCTTGGTGATTTGCATCGTCAAGAATCCCTAAGAAATGTTTCAAAAAACTCAGCAGAAACCTTAGAAAAATATCAGCAGGGTATCTTGTTGTTCATTGCAATGTGAAACTTTACTCGGGATATGGTGGGGGAAGCCTTAAAGCGGAGTGCCCACGACATTCCGATAATATTAGTAAGCATATTAACTTGGGTCATGGATGTGTTCTCAATCCCAGAATCCGGACAATTCAATAATCGATTGTGCTGTAGAGTATGCTTATACATAGATTAACTCTTCCCTGAAGATTTTCGAGTAGCTATTTTAGAGAAACAAAAGAAGGAAAGAATGAACAAAAAAGATGGTAGGGTTTCTGATTAAGAGTCAGGCTAGGCTTTACCATTTACTCCTATCTTCAATCCTTCAGTGTGATTTATAAACAGCTTGCTTAAAGGCAGGAGTGCCGTAAACCAAGCCTGACATATAAGCCTCAATAACCCACATACAACCAAGAAAGTAATGATGAATTGAGTAGGTTGATACAGAATCTAAGGCATTAGGAATAACCTCTCGCAGACCAGAAAGTGTATACTGGCAGTTCTCCCGTGCATAATATTTTGCTGCACACCAGAAGTGCTCAATGAACTTAAGCTCACAGTAGAACTTAGGGTAAAAAATGACCACCTGCCCAGCAGCTTCCAATTCCTCCTGTAATCTTCCTTTTTGCTCCTTAAAATCCCACTCTGAGCTTAGAACAACTTGAGCACAACATCCACCCTCAACTGAGGGATCACATCCAGAGCGATTGTTTCTTGTTGGACACTCAAGTAAGAATGCAAAGCCATCACATCTGCACTTTCTCCAAAGCCCCTGGTCTTGTAGTACCTGTTCGATACCTTTTGCCTTTCCTCTCAATAAAACATTGGGATGGTTTTCAGAGAAAACCATACATTGAGGTCTTTGTTTAGAGTGAATAAACCCTTCTCGTAGAAGAGCCTGACCTCCACAAGGATTCCTGTTCATTCGGGTTACTACCAGTGCATCTGGAGTATATGAACTGTGATTAGAGGCATTACCAAATGCAAAAAGAGCTTGGCAGCCCGGAAATGCTCAGCAAAAAATTGGGAGAGCAATGTGTATTGAATGGTCCACCATCTTATCCCTGGTCCAGTAATTGTCCTTTCCATACTCAAGAAACTCCATTGCATCCCGTATTGGCGGGCCATTTTGCATAGGCCACATCGGATCCTCCATGGGTCAGGAATTTGAAATTGTATCCAGAACCTGCAAGCATCCTCCTGGTGTCAGAAACTCTAAAACCATTATTCCTTTCCCCTTTGTCTTTGGCCTCAAGGGCTGCTTTCCCTCAGCCATCCACATCTTACATTTGCCATCATTGGCATTAAAAGTCGACTCGTCATGTGTAATAAATACCAATGGTTTTTCTCCAAGTGGCAAGCTAGTAGGAATTCTCCAGGACCTGTCTAGTTCAAATTCAACCATTCTAGGCTTATATCTTGCCCATTGTAAGAGGAATACCTTATTTCGGTGTGCTACAACATCCTCACCTTCATGGCCATCCAGGTATACTCCTTTTTGAACCCCTTGATACAAAAATCCCATCTTCTTTAGCCATGTCCTGGCAGTTCGAACTCGAACCCGATGAGTGCGTACTGATGCCAAACTGATGGTAGGCTTGGCTGCCAGTCCCTCATCATATTCTTCATGACTACTGGTATTGGAACCCTGCTCTCCCTGACTACTTCTCCCTCCCTCAAAGTCCTCGATCTGACTTTCGTTATCGACTTCTATTTCTCTCTGCATCTCTTCCAACCCAGCTTCAACTATCAGAGCTGCACATCTAGAGTTAAGGTACTCTCCTACAGCATTCGCAAGACCCTGAGCTGTCAAATCTAAATTAACAAAAAGATAAGATTAGTTAAACTTTGTCACTGAATGCTACTAACATCTACTGTACAGGAACAGAAGATGGGTTGTTGCAAACAGATATTGTTCTTGAGGTACAAGGAAGGGTGTTCTTGGGTACAAGGTAGGGCATGAGAATTGTATGATTGCAGAGGGATGCATGGGATGTCACTTATACTCTCCGACTCCGGATATCCATTCTCGAACTGCTAACTGTACACCTTCATCGTCTAGCCATGATCGAGTTTTAGAAAAGCATCCTTTCTTTCCCTCCAGAACTACTCGCTCTTTGCACCACAAGATCTCCCATGAGATAAGCTTTTGAGAAAAGTATATTCCCCTTCAGAAGCATCGAGCCACCGCAGTTGCTAACATCAGCTGCATTTCCACTGGCTTTCAGGAGAGCTGAAGAGAGAGAAAATCAAGGACTGCTCGATGCCAAGCAAGATTTTGGCCAGTAAGTTGTGCTTTTTTTGACTTGATTTTCTTTTCTAAATCGATAATAGCTAATGTAATAGTATTATTTACAGTGTCTGAAACTCAATTGGATAATATATCCTAGATGTGTCTTTGCTGAATTTTAACTAACCTGCTGAATTGTCTAGAATATTTCCACTCTCTTCACCCGATTCTTGCCTTCCATCCGGCCTCTGTGATTGCAAATCTGGTTGGCCACTACTTAGTATATTCCCCTTACTTACTGGTACTAAGTACAAGTCTGTAAGAGGAATGCACTTTGAAGCTGCCTTTTCCAGTTCTTTTGCACTCAATTTTAAACACTGTTGGATTCTTGTAACCGGTACAGGTGACTGGTTTAGGATTTTAGGTATCAGTTGATACTGATTGTATTTTGAAATTGTTTCAGGAACCAAGATGTGCCTCTAGCCTGAGAGTATAGGGTTTGATACTCTATATATTTTATGTTTGGTTTCGAGTATCGGTTTGATACTCTATATGTTTTATCTTTGATTTCGAGTATCGGTTTGATACTATATGTGTTTTATCTTTGGTTTCGAGTATCTGTTTGATACTCTATATGTTTTATGTTTGGTTTTGAGTATCGCTTTGATACTCTATATATTTTATGTTTGGTTTCAAGGCTACCATTTTGGAGTCTTATATGTTATGAGAACAAGGCTTCCGGTAGCCTAGGACGTGTATTTAAGAACTACTATTCTTCATGTTAGAAAAGGCAGACTTCGGTAGACAGAGTTTTCAATATACTTCATTGAGCAGTTACTCTCTACAGTTTGCTTCAAGACTCTTTAGTTTGAGACCTACCAAACATCTCGGAGACTTCAGTAGTTGCAAAACAGTAAGAAGTCTATTCAACAACCATGGCTAAAGCCTGCGGACTTTGATTCACTAGTTACCATCTTGGTTGTTAAGCATATGGAAATCTGAGACAAGAAGTGCACAGACCTCATGGTAGGGTGACTGCACACAGACCCTCCATTTTCTGGAAGTGCCAACACCCCCCTCTGGCACCCTTATGCGGCCCGCACATCATTAGCGAGATTTCACGAGTTGCGTCTCATAACTAAAAAGTCACATCAATGAAGCCCACTTCACAACACCATATACATCGCCGCCACCTGTCCGACTGCATATGGTTCGCAGAATATATGGGAGGGGAACCTTGGTGACACTGGGGAAGTGGAATGGAAGAATTCTGTGGGAGGGGCATTGAGATACTAGGCTTCAAAGTAATGCTTCCTAAACTACGGGCCAAACGTGACTGGACGTTTTTAGCCAAAGACTCCAAGACGATGTCCCAGCAGCAGAAGCTATTAAGGATATACCGAATCCACCCATACCCTTCTGAGATCAGCTGTAGGTTGGTTGGTCCTAGTAATAGGACCCCTCTACAGAGGCCGGCAGACCAAGGGAAAGTGCGCGCAGAAAGGAAGACCTAGATAAGTCGGAAACCCTTAAGACGTTGACACATTAGGCTCAGACTTGCGATTGGCACTAGGTGGCATGGCATGAACCTGATCAATTTATGACTGAAGAGACTACTGGAATGATAGTCAACAAGACTAAAGTCATATAATAGTCTATGAGGACATCTAAGTTGAAGGCCGCTGTTTGGTATAATAAATAGCGCAGTCATCTCAATAGAAGAATACTATTCTGGGACTGCGAAAGGGTGTGATAAGTTTTAGGGTCAAACGGTATTTGCACTTGTAAGATTCTGGACGTTGCGTATTAAAAACCAAAGTGGTACTTCGGGGGCATAGTAGTTAGAAGTGGTCCGCGAACACACAGACGCAGGATATAAATGTCATAGTGCCTCCCGAGCTTTACTGACACCATCAAGCAATGGAGAAGAGATCTTATCAATATTAAATTGTTTACCTTATAAATCTTTACCTTACTATATTTTATCGAGACGCACCTTCCTCAACAGATTCTCTGAACAAAGATATGGTCTATGTCCCTCAGTTATACTAGAGATTGGCTTCCGCCTAACAGTATATTGATAGTTCTCCTGTTACCAAGGCTCACTATATGAACTATGAGTTTACTTCAAACTGCACCCGCAGCTCAGACTTCAATTACAATTTCGAAGGACCTTACTGTCCCATCTACATTCACACATTCGAAGAGATCGTCGATACTGCGGTATTCCAAACTGAAGAAGAGTTCACTCAGGAGCCTTGGTGGTCTAAAGTACCTTTCGGAATATCAACAAGGGATCTATTCAATCGCATATATCGTACCTGGCACAGTCCGAACTTCCAGTAGAGTTCTACCGAGTCTGTAAACTTTGTGGAGTGGAGTATCCAGTACTCCGAGAACAAGAAACCAGGTACAGCTATCCTGGAGCCAGACATCCCCTCAGCTTGGGCCTCAAACCTATACGTACTACAAGTACATTTTAAACCTCACGAAAAAGGAGAATCAGGTCCAGAGTTCAGAATTGGATCAACCGAACCCTTTTATACCTACACCTCTAGAGTACCGCAGATATTGGATACCTTATATACGATTCCTTAAATCCTTTAAAGGATATCAAGGACTCTGGTACGCAGCACCACGAATCACTCATCCAGGGCTATTAGAGCAATTAGCACATCGGGAAAGTTTCACAATGGCTGAGATATCTCAAGACCCGAGAAAGAGGATAACGGCAGGAGAACCCATGGACACCTGACCAGATATGATGGAGAAAACCGATGACTCGCCTATATATAGCCCTTTCCCGATAACACCGCAAGAACCAGCACTTCGGAGAGGAGCTCTACCCTATCACTGATCCTCTAGTGTCGCAAGTACATATAGGATATCATGATCCTCCACGCTAAAGCCAGGCAGAGATCACGCTGCAAACCTAGCCAAATTGGCTACCTGTCTTGGGATAACCTTGGGTCGAATAAGGCAAGATATAGACACCTTACTCTGCCATGCAAATATTGCCTTCAAAAATTTGAATGGAGTCACCCAGGATAACACCTTAAAGTTAATTCAGGTTCAACTGCAAATCGCAGATAGAAAAGATGTCTATGATAACGATATTGTACTCTTGTTGATGCAGCTGGCAGCCATAGTACAGGAATTCAAGGGTATCCAAGAGGAAATGCTACGAGAAGTAGCCAAGAAGATAGCTGAACACGATCAGCGGCAGCAAGCCCATGAAAATGTAACTACCCAGTTACATAGTAGTCTAGGTCAGCAAGGTCAGGAGGCCCTTGCACAAGATTGAACTCGTGGAAAACTAGTGTCAGAACTCTAGGGTGAATTCAACCTCTTCGGCAACCAAACAGTGGCTCGGGATAAGGACTTCACAATATTGTTGGTAGACATACATGACGGCCTCAGAGAACAACGTACAAGCTTACACACATTGCAAAGAGAGCAAAATAAGATGGAGGAAGATACCACAGAAGCAGTCAAGTCGCTGATAAAAGCCATAAATGATTTGGCAGAGACAACAAAGGAAGCAGGAAGACTGGCCCCGGAACTGCTGCACTTGGTCCCAGAAGAGGGAAATGACGAAGACTACTACTCCCCACCTACATACAGGAAGAAGGGGAAAGACAAAGAAGTGGGTGATGCATTACCCGCAGGTGCACAGGGAGGTGACCTGGGGGATCGTAGTGACGCTGATGACAAAGATAACGAGAGATGAAGGAGGAGAGGGAGATCCAGCCACGGTAGGCATGCACAATCACCAAATCAGTTTGGTATGGCAGAAATACTTATCAATGCAATGGCGCTAAACATCAAGAGACCATCAGAGCCACCCCCATTCTTTGAGGATAAACCCTCACAAGACATATATGTGTTGATTGTACAATGCATGGACTATTTTGGACAAAACCCGTGAATTTGGGATGATGCCCAGGAACCAGCTATATATGTACTCACTCGTACTAAGGGAGAGATAGTACTTCCTTACACTATTTCATACCGGAAGGCTATGGATGGACTTCAAGGGGAATCCCAGCAGCCAGAACTGGCTCTGTAGAATCATTTCGAAGACGATATGATCCAACGATTTGCTCTTGTAGAAGCTGAAAGAATGGCACTTTAAGCCAAGAAGCTAGTTGTGTATGAAGGAAGTATTGAGCGATATATCACGATCATGCACAACCATAACATCAGGGCACGCATGATGGGGGAATCCTGGAGGGAGTCAGTCAAAAACAAACTTCCTAAACAAATTGTCCGCAGGGTGTCGGTCTTTCAGTATACAAGGGATCAAGAATGGAAAGAGGTGTTGAGGCTATGCGGACAGTCGGAACAAGGACTTCTCGCTAAACAAAGAATTGCAAGGGACAAACCGTCCAAGCCTAAGATAGTCCAAGAGGTCAAGCGAGAAGACCAATGGGATTCTAAGCCAAAGTGACAAAGGGATACTAAACCTGACGTCAAGGGAGGTGGAGCCCCATCACGAAAACAAAAAAAGGACAATGAACCGGAAAAGCCCAAGAAGAGGTTTGGAGGTGCAGCGAAGACCACCCATACAAACTTTGACCAGGCCAATACCGGTATCCTGCAGAGTGTGATAGACACTGGGAGGCAAGGTGGAGATTGTACATGATGGGGAAAAAAAAACCACATCTATCAAACATGTTGGGAAGATGTCTATATATCGGCTGTAATAGTTAGCTCAAGACCGATAAAAATGGGAATTCGTCATGCACGATCGGCTACTGTAAAACCGAAATTAGCATGCAGAGTCACTTCTGCCCAGCAACCAGGGCGAGTACATAAGATCTGGCAATAGGCGGATGATGAGGAACTGACATAGGTCAGTTCATAGACATCAACACCGATGGCATTTGGGTAGTCAGTGTCCAGAGGGAGCTGGAATCGAAAAGGGAACTCCCTTTAGCTGGGGTGTATTGGGTACCGACCACAATGGGGATCGGGTATTCCGTGTGCAACTATCAGAGTCGAAACTCAAGATGATCAATGCAGCGCGAAGCGAGTCTCTCCTTTCAGCATCCACTCAAGTACTCTCTAAGGGAAGGGACCCTACGAGGGGCTTATGAGTTCGAACACAAGAATCAATATATGGAGAGTCTTGATCGAAAGAGAGGATAGTAAACATGCCCACATGGCCCGAGAACCAACAGTATAAAGTTTCACAAGTCATTTGGTGGCCGCCTGCTACCCGTGTGCAAGCAAGTTACTATACTGAAGAAGTTAGGTCATAGTAATGCAAGATCTACCTGACAACAATACACAACAGGAGGACAACCGATATGGGCCATTCCACCTACCACCCGAGTCTGAGTTGTATTATAGGTATATACTATCTTGCTTCAGGCTAGAGTGTGGGATAGGGATGTACCGCTTTGGTGCGCAAGGCCCCTCTGAGGGAGCTGGATGGATAACCGAAACCCTAAGGGAAAGGATCGGTGAAACTAGGAACCCCACACCAGGGGAGTAAAATGGCTAATAACCGCAGGAACTTCTGCTATGAGCCTAAGTCTGGCATGTCAGGAGAAGGCATCTAGCCTGAATACTGGTCGTGTACAATTGCGTATCGGTGCAATACTGCTTAGTATGTAGACTAAGATTGTTAGAGCTAAAGAGTTACTAGTTTGTCTGTGGAGACCTCAATCATCGAAACTACGCGGGAGTAGTAACAAACATCTTATTACTTACACCCAATACCAACGATGCCTAAACAAAAGAACCAACAAAGTCTTATCCACACCAAGCACGTAGAGCTCGACGCTCCAAAACTAAAACGATACAACTGTCCAGAGGGGATCGCTTACATCCATATACACTATAAGCGATACAAAGTTAAAGTCTTGTTAGACTCTGAATCCAATGCGTTCCTTATCAACAAGGACCTAGTTGAAGACCTTCGTATTCCTATAATTGAACGCAACAATGCAGTTGATATCTTAGGCTTTGATGCATCATCAGCCACATTGGGAGGGAAGTGTTACATGCTTCCTATAAGATTGGAAATAGGAGAAAACCGACACATCTCTGAAGTGTCGTGCGAGGTGGCTAAAGCAGGTCACTATGGAATGATAATTCCTTTCGGTTGGTGGCATCATGTACACCCAGTATCTCACATGGAAGATGTAGAAAATTGGACTTGCGCCGCAAAAGGTTGCGAAAACTGGATGGAGGAAGATGCCGGAATAGCCGTTATGTTTGAATATGACGAATCAGTCACTTGGGACACTAACACATGCTGCATCGGACAGATAGGAGTCCACGAAAATACGGTAGAACTTGAATCATTGCCGAAAGAATACTGGCATTACAAGCATTTGTTCAAAAGTTAGACAGTAGAAAAATTAGCACCAAGACGGACGTTTGATCATGAAATTAATTCGATTTCAGGATCAACTCCCCCATGGGAGCCCATATATCCACTATCGGAAAAACAACTTAAAGCATTAAGAGAATGCTGGGAAACAATGATTAAGCAGGGAAAGATTACGTGAAGTCAATCTCCTACATGAGCACCTGGATTGTTCGTACCCAAACATGATAGAAGATTATGATTAGTTGTGGACTACCAAAGTCTAAATAAGATTACTATCCTCAACAAACATCCCGTTCCAGTAATGTCCGAACACCGAGACCGAGTAGCCATTGCCAAGATCTTCACCAAGTTAGACCTTAATTATTGAATTTGTATGTAGCGGCACAATCTTAATAGCGTGAGTACGAGAATACGATACAGTATTAAAGGTATACTGTAGACACACTTAGGCGAGGAGGATAGTAGTAGGATGGCAGATTGGTAGTAGTTCTTGTCCTTAATTCTTTCTAACACTGGGAGCGGTAGCCAGCTATATATACCGGTGCGCATACTTAAGCGAAGAAAAGAAATAATCGGAAAATCTTGTAAGAAACATAAGTGCGAACAAGTTTGACCCTGAAAAACTGCCAAGTAAATCCCAAATAAAATATACATAAATCGTAATGGTGTGAGAGATTTTAAGCGGAAAATCAACATGTAATGCAACTTCCGAAAAGTTTGCAGTACATAAGTAAAAATAACCGAAATATCTCGCATATGCAATAAGAAAATATATATCCAATTATCCCATCGTTATCATGAAATATAAACGAAATACCCTATGTATATACTCTTGCTGTAGTAATGTTCGTAATCTATAGGTAAACTAAAAAATATAACTAAGGAGAGAAATACAAGTTATTTAAGAAGAAATATACTTATGAAACGAATAATAGAAAATTTCAACATTAATGACCGCTACCACTTGATTAGGATTAAGGAATGAGGTGAAGGAAAAACAGCTTTCCGGACGAGATATGGGCACTACGAATATAAGGTTGTGCGATTTGGATTGGCAAATGCTGATGCAAATTTCCAAGATATAATGAACTAAGTACGGAAAGTATACTTGGATGTCGGAGTTGTGTTTATCGTGACAACATTTTCATCTATTCAAAGGATGAAAAGGAACACATCGAAGCAGTCAAGGGAGTTTTACGAAGTCTATCAGACTTTCAATTAGCAGTATCGCTAAAAGAGTCGACCTTCCATGCCACAGAGGTAGAATTCCCCAGCTATATGGCAGCAGTCAATGGGGCATCTATGAGCACCTGTAAGGTGCAATCCATAATAGTTTAGAAAGCACATAGGTCCTTGGGAGAAGTACAAGTCTTTATTGGATTTGGTAACTTCTACAGACAATTTATAAAAAACATCACGTGTTCGGTGGACGCCAAACTCAAGTATATAACTGAGGGACGTGGGACAAAATCTTCGATCGGAGAATCTGTCCAGGAAGGCTCGTCTCGATAAAATAAGTAAGGTAAAGATTTAAAGGGTAAAACAAAATTATATTGAAAAGATCTCTTCTCGGTTGCTTGATGATGTCTGTAAAGCTCAGGAGGCACTTCGATATTTATATCCTGCATCGTAGTTTTTGCAGACTACTTCTAACTACTATGCCTCCGCAGTACCACTCTGGTTTTAATACACAAAGGTCCAGAATCTTATAAGTGCGAACACCGTTTGACCCTGAAACTTTTCACACCCTTTAGCAGACACGGAATAGTATTCCTCCGTTGAGATGACTGCGCCATTTGGTGTACCAAACAGTGGCCTCCAACTTAGATGTCGGCATAGACTATTATATTACTTTAGTCTTGTTGATTATCGTTCCAGTAGTCTTTTCGGTCATGAAGTGATCAGGTTCATGCCGGGCCACCTAGTGCCAATCGCAAGTCCGAGCCCAACGTGTCAATGTCTGAAGGGGCTCCAACTTATCAAGGTCTTCCATTCTCAGTGTGCTTCCTCTTGGTCCACCAGCCTCCGTAGAGGGGTCCTATTAGTAGGACCAACCAACCTACAGCTGTTCTCAGAAGGGTATGGCTGGATTCGGTATACCCCTAATAGCTTCCACCAGTGGGATATCCTCTTAGAGTATTTCGCCGAAAACGTCCTCTCACTTTTGTCCCATAGTATAGGAAGCCTAACTTTGAAGCCTACTATCTCAATGCGCCTCTGATGGGTTTCCTCCGTTCCACTTCTCAGATGTCGCCAAAGGTCCGCTCCCATATATCCTGCAAACAGCATGCAGTCAGACAGATGGCGGCGAGGTATATGGTGTTATGAAGTGGGCTTCATTGATGTGACATTTTAGTTATGGGATGCAACTCTCAAAAGCTTGATAATGACGTGCGGGCCCCATAAGGGGGCCAGAGAGAGGTGTTGGCTCCAGTAAATCGAGGGTCTGTACGCAGTTACCCTACTTTGGCTCTGTGCACATGTCTTGGATTTCCATATGCCTAACAGGAGCTCCCTCCTACCATGCTTTGCCTTGAATGCCTTAAAATCCTTTTTCTTCTAAATACATTTTAAGACTCAGTGTGGTCAGGGTAAAAAACCTCCAGTATTGACTTGGCCATTGTAGGAAAACCTTTTTCCTCACGATCTTACTTCTACCCTTCCTGGCATGTCCAGATTTTCATTATGAAAATTCTCCACAACTTCCTCCGCATATTCCATTCCAGTAGCTGGCTCCCATGTGTTCTCATGTTCCGAACAACCTTGGCATTTAACGAAGTACCACAGTTCCACCTTCTCTTGATAGCCGCCGCGTACTCCTTTCCTGTAAGAACTAATCTCGCTTCTTACTATTTTTTCAAACTCCCAATACAGGTTGCCGTCAATATCCTCCAGCTCTCTAAGGAGTTGTTGACGATTGTCATGAACTGACTCGCGGTAGGGTTCCAATAGTGCGACATGGAATACGTGGTGAATTTTCCATCGATCGGATATGTTGAGATTGAAGGCTCATGCTCCGCATTTTTCCACGATTTGGAAAGGACTGCATTGCCCTGGACTTAGCTTCTTTGATTTCCGTCTGGTATAAATGTTCTTCACGTTTAACATTACTTTGTCTCCGACCTTGAAGTCCGGTTGTTGTCCAGCTTTATGGTTATAATATTTTGATATTCCTTCTCATGGCATTTCTAGTGACCTTCTTGCTTGTTCATGTATCGTTTTAATCCAGTTTGCGTAGAGTGTTGCTCCTGGATTTTGAGCTTCTCGCTCCTTTATCCACTCTGTTTGTAGATGGAAACCATAATTCGCGTAAAATGGAGGCATCCTATGCGCGTTACATGCGGAGCTGTTATAAGCATGTTCAGCTAGCGGTAGTAGCTAATACCAGTCAGCTTGATCATAGTTGACAAAACTTTGAAGGTAACCTCCAGCACTTGGTTGGTTGGTTCAGTTTGTCCGTCAGTTTGAGGATGGTATGCCCTCGCCATTCTTCGCTTAATTTCCCGTGCTTTGCAAAGGCATTCCCAGAATTCTCCAGCGAACTTTGAGTCCATGTCCGAGATGATTTCGGTGGGTAGGCCATACAGCCTCCACACTTCTTTCAGGAATGCGTTGGTGACATCTTTGGCTGTCGCCAAGGTCTGAAGTCCGATGAAATGCACCATCTTTGTAAACCGATCAACTACTACCATTATTTGTATGCACCCTTGTGACTCAGGTGGTTGAGTGATAAAGTCCATCGAGATAGATGTCCAAGCCATGTAGGGTATTTGTAATGCTTGCAGCAATCCGTACTTGGCATGTCTAGGCGATTTATTATGTCGGCATTCATCGCAGGATCGTATGTAATCGTTGACCCATTCTGCAAGTCCTTTCCAGTAGAAGTCCCTCATGATTATTTCCCAGGTTTTTTCTTGTCCAAAATGTCCAGCAACCTTTGCATCGTGAAATCCTTCTGCGATCTTGGTATATAGTGCATGACTATTTGGAACCCACAGTCTTTACTTATAGTATAATAGATCGTCGGTCAAGGTCCAATCCTTGGGAAAATCCTTTCCTTCGTCTCGTAACCAAATGGGTTCTTCCCTGCATTGCCTCCAAACTGCATCTGTCGCAATAGCTGCCTGGATCTTGCTTAAGAATTTAGGGTTAAACTTCATCATACCTTTTTGCAAGATTATCGCGTTGGACATTAGAACTTTCTCTGGTACTTCTGAAATATTGTACCAGTGTTCATTGTCTTTGGCCAATGCCTGTAGGTAACTGATGCTTGGTTCCTGTTGCTTAACGTTCAAGGATCTTGTCACTATATCGGTACTTCCGAATCCCGCGGCTCCTCGTTCCATATCTTCCAAGTCATCTACTTCTATCATGCCTGAGGTGTTGACCTTTTCTACCACTAGTTGAGCTATACCATCGCCCATTGTTATTTGGCAGTCCACATCCTTATGGTTGAAAAGTACGACTTTGAGTTCGCCGGTGTAATCAGCATCGATTACACCTGCGCCGGTGGGGATTCCGCTTCGGACCGCTAATCCGCTTCTTGGAGCAACTGTTACATAAGTTCCTTCCGGTAGCCCCACAGCTATACCCGTCCTTATCAATACTTGTCTGTATTTCGGGACAATGTTATCCTCTATGGTGTACAGGTCATGTCCTACCGCCATTCTTGAGCCCTTTGTTAGCAAGTATGCCTTTTTGCTCAATCTCTTGACCCTAATCATGGGTTCCTTTCCACCTTTCCTTGCTTCCAAATCCAAATCCCTATATCCATCACAGTCTTCTCCTTCATCGCCTACCCTCGCTACCAGCGATACCAGGAAATTTTCTTCCTTCAAAATTTTGTGTTCATGATCTGAAGCTCCCTCCTTAGGACAGGACTCCGGCCGCCTGCTTAATGCGTCAGGCTTTCTACCTTTTATGCCTAGTCGGTATACAATTCGAAAATTGTATTCCCCTAGCCTCTGAGCCCATCGAATTTGACGGCCTTTCCAGACTTTTGAGGTGAGGAATTATTGTAGGTTCTGAGGGTCGGTAAAGACTGTAAACGGTTTTTCCGTTCCGATCAAGGAGTGTCTCTATTCCTTAAATGCTTGGAGGATCGTGAGAAGTTCTTTATCTTAAATCTCATAATTGTGCTCCGCCGAATTCAATTTTCTGGAATGGAAAGCTACTGGATGTAATCTTTTCTCAAAGTATTGAGAAAGGACGCAACCGAGCGCGAAATCGCTAGCCTCGGTTTCTACTACGGTTTCCCTTTCTGGGAACAAGTGGTGAAGTATGGGAGCAGTGGTGAATCGGTGCTTCAGTTCTTCGAAAGCCATATCCTGTTCCAGTCCGCAATTGAAATTGTTTGGATTTCCTTGTAATGTCTCTGTTATGGGTTTACAAATAGCCGAGAAACCTTTCATAAATCGTCGGTAGAAGTTAGCAAATCCCCTGAATACTTGTACTTCTCTAACCGACTTAGGTGCTTTCCAAACCATTATGGATTCCACCTTTCAGGTGCTCATAGACACCCCATCGACTGTCACCATGTAACCGGTACTGGTTACTGGTTTGGGATTTTCATGTATCAGTTGATACTGTTTGAGTTTTGAATTTGTTTCTGGAAACGAGGTGTGCCTCTAGCCTGGTAGTATCGGTTTGATACTCTATATGTTTTATGTTAGGAGAACAAGGCTTGCGGTAGCCTAGGAAGAGTATTTAAGAACTGCTATTCTTCTCGTTAGAAGGAGCAGACTTCGACAGACAGAGTTTTCAATATACTTGGTTGAACAGTTACTTCTTCAGTTCACTTCGAGAATCTTTAGTTTAAGATCTACCAAACATCTCTGAGACTTCAGTAGTCGCGATATAGTGAAAAGTCTTCTCAACAACCTCAGTTACAGCCTCCGGACTTTGCTTCGCTAGTTACCACTTTCGGTAAAGAACGAAGTCCTGTAACCCCATGTTTACCGCATCTCTCGAGAAGCAGTTACACACCGCATAGGCGAGGAATTCTACCTCTGTCGTATGGAACATCGATTTCTTTAGCGATACTGCTAATTGAAAGTCTGATAGACTTTGTAAGACTCTCTTGACTGCTTCGATGTGTTCTTTTTCATCCTTTGAGTAGATGACGATATCGTCAAGATAACACACAACTCCAACATCGAGGTATTCTTGGAGTACCTGGTTCATCTTATCTTGGAAAGTTGTCAGAGCATTAACCAATCCAAAAAGCATGACCTTGTATTCGCAATGTCCGTATCTTGTGCGGAACGCTGTTTTCCATTCATCTCCTTCCTTTATCCTAATCAAGTAGTAACAATCTTTCAGGTCTAGCTTGGTGAAGATCTTTGCAATGGCTACTCTATCTCTGAGTTCGGACATTAGTGGAAGGGGATGTTTGTTGAGGATAGCAATCTTGTTTAGATTTCGGTAATCCACAACTAGGCGCAGTCCGCCATCTGGCTTAGGTATGAATAATATAGGTGCTCCAGCTGGCGATTGGCTCCGAGTGATGTTTCCTTGTTTGATCATTGTTTCCAAGTATTCCAGTAAAGACTTAAGCTGTCTTTCACATAGTGGATTTATCAGCCCCCAGGGGGGAGTTGATCCTAGGATCAACTTAATTTCATGATCGAAGGTCCATCTTGGGGCTAATACTTTTTCTGTCTGGGCTTCAAACAAGTGTTTGTAATGCCAGTATTCTTTCAGTCATGATTCGAGTTCCACAGTATTTTCGATTGCTCCGACTCTTCCGATGCCACAAGCAATAGGATACGAGGCGACAGATTCGTCATATTTGAACATATCCGCTATTCCTTCATCTTCTCCCAGACAGTTTTCACAACCTTTCGCGGAGAAAGTCCAATTTTCTGCATCTTCTATGTGAGACACTTGGTGTTCATAATGCCACCAACCAAACAGAATTATCATTCCATAGTGACCTGCCTTAGCCACTTCATACGACACTTCAGAGATGTGTCGAGTTTTTCCTATTTCCCATTTAATAGGGAGAGTGTAACACTTCCCTCCTGAGGTGGCTGACGATCCATCCAAGCCTAAGATATCAACTGCATTGTTGCGTTCCACAGTAGGAACCGGAAGGTCTTCAACTAGGTTCTTATTGATAAGGAATACGTTGGATCCCGAGTCTAACAAGACTTTAACTTTGTATCGCTTATCGTGTATGTGGAGGTAAGCGATCCCCTGCGGACAGTTGTATCATTTTGGTTTTCGAGCTTCCAACTCCTGGCACTTGGCACGGACAAGATTTTCTTGGTTCTTCCGCTTAGCCATCGTTGGTATTGGGTGTATGTAACAAGATGTTTGTTACTACGGTTGCGTAGTTTTGACCATTGAGGTCTCCTCAGACAAACTAGTAACTTTTTAGCTCTAACAATCTGGGTCTACATACTTAAGCAGCATTTCACCGAGACGCAATTGTGCACGATAAGTTTTCAGGCTGGATGCCTTCTCCCGACATGCCAGACCTAGGCTCATAGCAGATTTTCGCGCGGTTATTAGCCATTTTACTTCCCTGGTGTGGGATTCCCACTTTCACTGAGTCCTTGCCCTTAGGATTTCAGTTATCCATCCAGCTCCCTCAGAGGGGCCTTGTATACCAAAGCGGTACATCCCTATCCCACACTCTGGCCAGAAGGCAGAATAGTACATACCTATAATATGACTAAGACTCATGGGGTAGGTGGAACAGCCCGTGTCGGTTGTCCACCTGTCGTGTATTGTTATCAGGTAGATCTTGCATTGCTATGTCCCAACTTCTTCTGTATAGTAACTTGCTTGCACACGCATAGCAGGTAACCACCAGCTGACTCGAGGAACTTCATGCTGTTGGCTCCCGGGCCATAAGGGCATGTTAACTATCCTTTCTTTTGATCAAGACTCTCCATATATTGATTCTTGTGTTCAAGCTCACAAGTCCCTCACGGAGTCCCTTCACTTAGAGCCTACTTGCGTTGATTCTGAAAGGAGAGACTTGCTTCGCGCCGCTTTGATCATTTTTGAGTCTTTATTCCCATAGTTGCACACGGAATACCCAATCTCCGTCGTGGTCTGTACTCAATACACCCCAGCCAAAGGGGGTTCCCATTTAGATTCCAGCTCCATCTGGACACTGAATACCCAAACGCCGTCGCCATTGGTACCAATGAACTGACCTAGGTCAGGGGTCAGCCCTCCGTCGTCGGCCAGTTCCCAGATCTTATTCACTAGGGCTGGTTGCTGGGTGGAAGTGACTCTGCGAGCTAATTTAGGCTTTACAATAGCCGATCTTGCTCGTTGAATTCCCATTACTATCAGTCTTGAACTGACTGTTGCCGCTGATATATGGGCGTCTCCCCAACACGTTGGGTAGGTGTGGGTCTTCTATCTACACCCCATACAATTCCCGTTTCACCTCTCTGTAACTATCACACTCTGCGGGATACCCATATGAGTCTGGTCGAAGTTGGTGTTCGTCGTCTTTACTGTACTGCCCTACCTTTTCCTTCGCTTTTCTGGCTCGTTGTTCCTTTTCCGCTTTCGTGGTAGGGCTCCACCTCCCTTGACATAAGGCTTAGTATCCCTTTGTCGCTTTGGTTTAGAGTCCCGTCGGTCTTCTCTTTTGACCTCTTGGACTACTTTAGTCTTGGACGGTTTGTCTCTCGCAATTTTTTCCCTTGCGAGAAGTCCTTCTTCCAACCATCCATATAGCCAGAGTGCATCTTCCCATTCTTCATCTGTGGTATATAGCCCAAGGCCGACAACCTGCAGACAATTTGTTTTGCCAGTTTGCCTTCTACTTCCTGGCTCCAGGACTTCCCAGTTATGCGTGCACGAATGCTATCGTTGTGCATGACCATAAGGTAACGTTCAATGCTGCCCTTATACTCAACTAACTTCATAGCTCGAAACGCTAGTCTTGCTTCTTCCACCCGGGCAAATCGTTTAATCATATCCAGTTCGAAACGAGTCCACGATGCTATTTCCGATTGCTGGGCTTCCTCTTGAAGTCCGTCCATAGCCTTCCAATACCAAATAGTATAAGGAAGCGCTATTGCTCCTCTTGTACGGCTGAGCGCATATATGACTCATTCCCGGGTATCGTCCCAGATCCTCAGGTTTCTTTCGAAATAGTCGGCACATTGCAAAATTCACACATATATATCTTGTGCGGGTTTATCCTCAAAGAATGGCGGCGGCTCTGATGGTTGCTTAACATTTTGCGCCATCGCATTGGCAAGCATTTCTGCCATACCAGACTGTTCTGGTGATTGTCCTCGCCTGCGCCAGTAAGGACCTCCTCTCGGTCTTGCTCTTTCATCGTCGTCATCAGTTTCCTGGACGGCGGGTAGGGGTGAGGATCCTGCAGCTTCTGGACTTGGTGCGGCGGCTAACATCCTGTTTATTGACACCGTCAATACCTTTAGGGTATTATTCGCCTCCTTGTTCTGCTGCTGTTGCTGGTCTTGTAACCTGCGAATCTCCGCTTGGCGAGTAGTCTAATCTAGGCACATTTGTCCTAGGATACAGTTGACTTCTCTTTCCCACATGATGCTTTGATTTCGGAATTCTTGGAATTTCACCCTCAGGTTATTAACCATTTGTTCCAACGTTTGATTACAGGCTGATACCGCCTGGCTTTCATCTCCGAGTATTCCAGGTAATCTCATGGTTACCTCTTCATGTTCCTGTTGACGCCTCTCTTGGATGTCTATCTTCTTTCCCACTTCCGGTAGCATTTCCACTTGTATCCCTTTTACCTCCGCTTCTACCCCAGCCAGTGGCATCAGCAGGAGTCCAATCCCGTTATCATGGACATCTTGTCCTTCCGCGATTTGTTGCTGGACCTTAATTAACTTTAAGGTATTGTCTTGGGTGGCTCCTTTCAAATGTTTGAAGGAGCTATTAGCTTGGTCAAGCGGGGTGTCTATATCCTGCCTTATTCGACCTAAGGTTATCCCAAGACGGGCAGCCAACCTGGCTAAGTTTGCAGCGTGGTCTCCTCCTGGTTTAGGCGTGGAGGCCCTTGATATCCTATGCGTACTGGTGACACTACAGGATCGGTGAGAGGGTAAATTTCCTCTCCGGAATGAGGGTCTATGAGGTGTTAACAGGGAGGGGCTCCAGATAACCGAATCATCGGTGTGATCTGTCATATCGGGTCGGGTATCGATAGGTGCTCCCACCGTTATTCTTTTTCTCGGGTCTTGAGGTATCTCAGCCATTGTGATACTTTCCCGGTAGGCTAATTGCTCTAATAGTCATAGATACGTCATTTCTGGTACCTCGTACCAGAGTTCTTGATATCCTTTAAAAGGTTTAAGGAATCGTATGTAAGGTATCCAACGTTGGATATACTCTAGAGGTGTAGGTATGAAAGGGTTCGGTTGATCTGATTCTGGACTCAGGACCTGAATTTCCCTTTTCACGAGGTTCAAAATGTACTTATAGTATATATGGGATTGGTTAGGCCCAGGCCACAGGGATTTCTGACCCCCGGATGGCTGTGCCTCACTTTTCGGCTTCGGAGTACTGGGTACTCCAGTAGAGAAGGTCTTCTGCCTCGGTAAAATGCTAGTCAAAGGTCGAACCATTCTAGGTTCGATATATGCTGTTGAATTGATCCTTCGTTGGGATTCCCAAAGGTATTGTGAACCACGCGGGTTCTGTGATGAGCTGTTCTACGATTACAAATAACTCGATGTTGAAGACATCTTCGAATGTTTGAATATAGATGGGACAGTGAGGTGCTTCGAAAATATAATCGAAGTGTGAGGTGAGGGTGGAGTTTGAAGTGCACTCATAGTTCATATAGTGAGCCTTGGTAACAGGAGAACTATCAATATACGGTTCGGTGGATGCCAAATTCAAGTATATAAGGGAGGGACGTAGGCCAAAATCTGCGATCGGAGAATCTATCGAGGAAGGCTCGTCTCGATAAAATAAGTAAGGTGAAGATTTAAAGTATAAAACAATATTATATTGCTAAGTGTTAGGCAGACGGAAATCCGAGACACATGCACAGACCTACTGTAGGGTAACTACGCACATACCCTCGATTTACTGGAGCCAACACCCCCTTCCGGCCCCCTTATAGGGCCCGCACGTCATTAGCGAGATTTCGCGAGTTGCGTCCCATGACTAGAATGTCACATCAATTAAGCCCACTTCATCACACCATATACGTCACCGCCGTCCGTCCGACCGCATGCTTTTCGCAGGATATAGGGGAGGGCACCTTTGGCGACATCTGGGAAGTGGAACGGAGGAAGTCTATCCTAGGCGCATTGAGATAGTAGGCTTCAGAGTTAGGCTTCCTAAACTATGGGTTGAAGGTGAGGGGACGTTTTAGGCGAAATACTCTAAGAGGATATCCCAGTAGTGGAAGCTATTGGGGGTATACCGAATCCACCCATACCCTTCTAAGATCTGCTGTAGGTTGGTTGGTCATAGTAATAGGACCCCTCTATGGAGTCCGGTGGACCAAGGAGAAGCACGCTCAGAATGGAAGACCTAGATAAGTGGGAGCCGCTTAAGATGTTGATACATTGAGCTCAGACTTGCGATTGGCACTAGGTGGTCCGGCATGAACCTGATCACTTCAGTGACCGAAGAGACTACTGGAATGATAGTCAACAAGACTAGAGCAATATAATAGTCTATGCAGACATCTAAGTTAGAGGCCGCTGTTTGGTATGACAAATATCGCAGTCGCCTCAATGGAGGAACACTATTCCGCGTCTGCGAATGGGTGTGATTAGTTTCAGGGTCCAACGGTGTTCGCACTTATAAGATTCTGGACGTTTGCGTATTAAAGCCAGAGTGGTACTTCGGAGGCATAGTTGTTAGAAGTAGTTCGCGAATACTCAGACGTGGGATATAAATATCGAAGTGCCTCCCGAGCTTTACAGACATCATCAAGCAACGGAGAAGAGATCTTATCAATATAAAATTGTTTACCTCATAAATGCTTACTTTACTTTACCTTATTGAGATGAGCCTTCCTCGACAAATTCTCTGAACAAAGATTTTGGTCTACGTCCCGTAGTTACATACTTGAGTTTGGCGTCCGCCTACCAGTATATTGATAGTTCTCCTGTTACCAAGGCTCACTATATGAACTACGAGTTCACTTCAAACTCCACCCTCAGCTCAGACTTCGATTACATTTTTGAAGCACCTCACTGTCCCATTTACATTCAGACATTTGAAGAAGTCTGTGATAGCGAATCACGCGAAATCGAAGAAGAGTTTATCACTGAACCTTTGTGGTTCAAAAGACCTTTCTGGATCCCCACGCGGGATCAATTCGATTGCATATATCGTACCTGGTACGGCCCAGACTTTGAGTGGAGTTCCACCAAGTCAGCAAACTTTGCTGAGTGGAGTACCCAGTACTCTGACAAAAAGAAACCAGGCAAAGCTATCCGAGGACCAGACATCGCCTCCGCCTGGGCCTAATAAATCCTTATATGTACTACAAGTACATCTTAAACCTCGAAAACGAGGGAGATCCAGGTTCTGAGTCCAGAATCAGATCAACCGAACACCTTTATACCTACACCGCTAGAGTACCTCAGACGTTGGATACCTTACATACGATTCCTAAAACCCTTTAAAGGATATCAGGAACTCTGGTACAAGGTACCACAAATCATACATCCAGGGCTATTCGAGCAATTAGCCTATCTGGAAAGTATCACAATGGCAGAGATACCTCAGGATCCGGGAAAGAGAATAACGGCAGGAGAACCTATAGATACTTGACCCGATACGATGGATTAGACCGCTGATTTGGCTATATGGAGTCACTCCCCGTCAACACCTGATGAACCCTCATTCCGGAAAGTAAATTTACCCTCTCATCGATCCTCTAGTGTTGAGAGTACACATCGGATATCATGATCCTCTACACTGAAACCCGGCGGAGGCCATCCTGCAAATTTAGCACGATTAGCTACCTGTTTACGAATAACATTAGGTCAAATAAGGCAAGACATAGACACCTCGCTCGACCAAGCCAATATCGCCTTCAAACATTTAAAGGGAGCTACCCACGATAATACCTTAAAACTACTTAAGATTGAACCGCAAATCGTCCATGGACAAGATATCCATGATAACGATATTGCAATGTGATTAATGCAGCTTGCCGGGGTGGAAAGCGAAGTCGATGGGATTCGAGAAGAGATGCTACGGGAAGTGGCAAGGAAGATTGACGCCCAAGATAAGTGTCAACAGGAACTTGAAGAGGTAACCACCAGGTTACATGGGACACTTGGGTATGAAAGCCAGGCGGCATTAGCCCGAGATCAAACATTGGAACAAATGGTTAACAACCTGTGGGCGGAATTCCACAAATTCCGAAATCAAAGCATCAGGGGGAAGGGGAAGTCAACCGCACTCTAGGACAAATGCACCTAGATCAAACGACACGACAAGTGCAGATTCGCAGGTCGCAGGACCAGCAACAGTAGCAGAATAATGAGACAAAGAATACCCGGAAGGTATTGACGGCATCTATAATCATGATGTTGGCTACCGCACCAAGTCCTGAAGCTGCCGGACCCGCACTCTTACCTGCAGTCCAAGAAACTGATGATGAGGAGTACTATGCTCCGCCTACGAGAAGGGAAAAGGGGAAAGGCAGAGAAGCCGCTGAGGCATCCCCCTCAGGTGCCCAGGAAGGTAACCCTGGAGATATTAGTGACGACAATGACGACGAAGAAGGAAAAGGAAGACGGAAAAGAAGTCTTAGGCAGGGCAGGCAAGGACAAACACCAGGACAGTCTGGTATAGCAAAGATACTTGCCAACGCGATGGCACTAAATATCAAGCGACCATCAGAGCCACCCGCATTCTTTGAAGACAAACCCGCACCAGATATATATGTGTGGATTTTGCAATGTACCGACTATTTCGAAAGAAACACGGGGATCTGGGATCATGCCCTGGAACGAGTCATATATGCACTGAGCCATACAAGAGGAGAAATAGTACTTCCTTATACTATTTGGTACCGGAAGGCGATGGACGGACTTCAAGGAGAAAACGAGCAGCCAGAGTTGGCTACATGGACTCGCTTTGAACATGATATGATGAAGCAATTTGCCGCGGTCGAAGAAGAAAGACTAGCGCTTCGAGCAATGAAACTAGTCGAGTACGAGGACAGCATCGAACATTACCTTACTGTCACGCATAAGCATAACATTCGTGCATGCATGACTGGAGAGTCCTGGAGGCAGGAAGTAGAGGACAAAGTGCCCAAACAAATTGTCCGCAGATTGTCGGCCTTGCGATATCCCACCGATCAAGATTGGGAAGAGGCACTAAGGCTTTGTGGATGGTCGGACGAAGGACTTCTCGCAAGAGAAAAAATTGCGTGAGACAAACTGTCTAAGCCTAAAGTAGTCCCAGAGGTCAAAAGTGAAGACCGAATGGACTCTAAAACACAGCGACAAAGGGATACTAAACCTTATGTCAAGGGAGGTGGAACTCCACCACGAAAGTGGAAAAGGGACAATGAACAGGAGAAGCCTAGGAAAAGGTTGGGAGGTGCAACAAAAACCACCTATACCTACTTTGACCAGGCCCATGCTGGAATCCCACAGAGTGTGATAGACACTCGAAGACAAGACGGAGATTGCATTGTAGACTTCAAAGTTGGGGCTCCTAAACTATGGGCCGAAGGTGACGGGACGTTTTCTGGCGAAATACTCTAAGAGGATATCCCAGTAGCGGAAGCCATTAGGGGTATACTAAATCCACCCATACCCTTCTGAGATCAGCTGTAGGTTGGTTGGTCCTAGTAATAGGACCCCTCTACGGAGGCTGGCGGACCAACGGGAAGCATGCTCAGAATGGAAGACCTAGATAAGTCAGAGCCCTTTGAGACGTTGACGCGTCGGGCTCAGACTTGCGATTGGCACTAGGTGGCTCGGCATGAACTTGATCACTTCATGACTGCAGAGACTACTGGAATGATAGTCAACCAGACTAGAGTAATATAATAGTCTATGCGGATATCTAAGTTGGAGGCCACTGTTTGGCATAACAAATAGCACAGTCATCTCAATGGAGGAATACTATTCCGGGTTCACAAAAGGGTGTGATAAGTTTCAGTGTCAAGCGGTGTTCGCACTTATAAGATTATGGACGTTTGCGTATTAAAACCAGAGTGGTACTTCTGAGGCATAGTAGTTAGCAGTAGTCCGCGAACACTCAGATGTGGGATATGAATATCGAAGTGCCTCCCGAGCTTTACAGACATCATCAAGTAATGGAGAAGAGATCTTATCAATATAATATTGTTTTACGCTTTAAATCATTACCTTACCTATTTTATCCAGACGAGCCTTCCTCGACAGATCCTTCAATCAAAGATTTTTGGCCTACATCCCTCAGTTATATACTTGAGGTTGGCGTCTGCGTAACAGTTCATTAGCACCAACCGCGTCGGCGTTTGGGTATTCAGTGTCCTAGTGGAACTGAAATCGCAATGGGAACCCCCTTTGGCTAGGGTGTATTGGGTACAGACCACGACGGGGATCTGGTATTCCACATGCAACTACTGTAGTCGAAACTCAAAATGATCAAAGCGGCGTGAAGCGAGTCTCTCCTTTCAGGATCAACGCAAGTAGGCTCTAAGTGAAGGAACTCCATGAGGGACTTACGAGCTCGAATACAAGAATCAATATCTGTAGAGTCTTGATCGAAAGAGAGGATAGTTAACATGCCCACATGGCCTGGGAGCCAACAGTACAAAGTTCCTCGAGTCACCTGGTAGTCGCCTGCTACCTGTGTGCAAGCAAGTTACTATACAGAAGAAGTTGGGATATAGCAATGCAAGATCTACCTGATAACAATACATGACAGGAGGACAACCGACGCGAGCCGTTCCACCTACCACACCAGTCTGAGTCGTATTATACGTATGTACTATCTTGCCTTCTGGCCAGAGTGTGGGATAGGGATGTACCGCTTTGGTTGCCAAGGCACCTCTGAGGGAGCTGGACGGATAACCGAACTCCTAAGAGAAAGGATTCGGTGCAAGTGGTAACCCCTTACTAGGGTAGTAAAATGGCTAATAACTGCCCAAATATCTGCTATGAGCCTAGGTTTCGCGTGTGGGGTGAAGGCATCTAGTGTGAAAACTGGTCCTGCGTAATAGCGTATTGGTGAAACGCCGCTTAGTATGTAGACCCAGATTGTTAGAGCTAAAGAGTTACTAGTTTGTCTGAGGAGACCTCAATGGTCGAAACTACGCGGGCATAGTAACAAATATCTTGTTACCTACACCCACTACCAACAATGCCTAAACAAAAGAATCAGGAAAGTCTTGTCTATGCTAAGCGCGTAGAGTTAGACACTCCTAAACCAAGGCGATATAACTGTCCGCAGGGGATCGCTTACCTCCATATACACGATAAGCGCTACAAAGTATAAGTCTTGTTAGACTCGGGATCCCAGTTGTTCCTTATCAACAAGGACCTAGTTGAAAACCTACGCGTTCCTACCGTGGAACACAACAATGCAGTTGATATGTTAGGCTTTGATAGATCATCAGCCGCTTCAGGAGGGAAGTGTTATACTCTCCTTATTACATTGGAAATAGGAAAAAACCGACACATCTCTGAAGTGTCGTGTGTAGTGGCTAAGGCAGGTCACTATGGAATGATAATTCCATTTGATTGGTGGCATCGTGAACACCCAGTATCTCACATAGAAGATGTAGAAAATTGGACCTTTTCTGCAAAATGTTGTGAAAACTGTGTGGAAGAAGATGAAGGAATAGTGGATATGTTCGAATATGACGAGTCCGTCACTTGGGATCCTAATGCATGCCGCATCGGATGAATTGGAGCAATCGAGAATACGGTGGAACTCGAGTCATTACCGCGAGAATACTGGCACTATAAACATTTGTTGGAAGCCCAGATGCCCAAAAGATTAGCCCCCAGACGGACCTTCAATCATGAAATAAAGTTGATACCAAGATCAACTCCCCCTTGGGGACCGATATACCCACTATCCGAAAAACAGCTAAAGGCTTTACGAGAATACCTGGAGACGATGATCAAACAAGGCAAGATCACGTGGAGTCAATCACTGGCCGGAGCCCCAATATTATTCGTACCTAAGCCTGATCGCAGAGTACGCCTAGTTGTGGATTACCAAAATCTTAATAAGATTACTATCCTCAACAAACATCCCTTTCCGCTAATGTCCGAACTCAGAGATAGAGTAGCCGGCGCAAAGATCTTCACCAAGTTAGATCTAAAAGACGGTTATCACCTGATTAGGATAAAGGGATAAGACGAATGGAAGACGGCATTCCGTACAAGATCCGGACATTACGAATATAAGGTCATGCCTTTTGGACTGGTCAACGCTCTGGCAACTTTCCAAGATATGATGAATCAAGTTCTCCAGGAATACCTTGACGTTGGAGTCGTATGTTCCCTTGATGATATTCTCATCTATTCAAAAAATGAGAAGGAACATATCAAGACTGTTAAAAGAGTTTTACGAAGTCTATCGGACTTTCAATTAGCGGTATCGCTAAAGAAATCGACCTTCCACGCCACTGAGGTAGAATTCCTCAGCTATATGGTGGCGGTCGATGGGGTGTCCATGAGCACCCGAAAGGTGGAGTCCATAATGGTCTGAAAAGCACCTAAGTCAGTTGGAGAGGTACAAGTATTCATGGGGTTTGCTAACTTCTACCGACAATTTATAAAAAACTTCACGGCTATTTGGAAGCCAATAACCGAGACATTACAGGGAATTCCTGAGAATTTTAAATGGGGAATTGAACAGAATACCACTTTTGAAGAACTAAATGTTAGGCATATGGAAATCCGAGACATGTGCACAGACCCACGGTAGGGTAACTGCGCACAGACCCTCAATTTACCGGAGTGCCAACACCCCCCTCCGGCCCCCTTATGG
This sequence comes from Tuber brumale, assembly GCA_014065205.1. Taxonomy (NCBI): domain Eukaryota; kingdom Fungi; phylum Ascomycota; class Pezizomycetes; order Pezizales; family Tuberaceae; genus Tuber; species Tuber brumale. The sequence goes on from JACCEG010000476.1 coordinate 109,748, forward strand.
GACCCGCACGTTCATAGCTCAATGGAAGTATCACGTGATATCTATCAAGAGGTCACGTGTCCAATCCACACCGTCGTCAAAGTTATTTTGGTATGAGATATTTTCTACCAACCGGACATACATGTTCGGAGCTCCCTGCACGACGGCA
>JACCEG010000477.1:4973-54161 GCA_014065205.1 Tuber brumale
GAACCATCCACCCCCCCTCTCCTCCCACGATGGCTTCGGCCTAGGAGTGACGGCCACCCACCTCCTCCCATTGTCCTCTTCACTTTTTTAAGCGTTGAGGCTTTCCTCCCTCTGGGTTCCGGTATACCTCTCGCGCTGCCTGTTCCCGCTCCTCTCCTCGCTTAGCGAGGCCCCTCCCCAAGGTCGGCAACCGTTTTCCTCCCATGCTTCAGACGGCTGGGAACACGGTTTGCGGTACGCGAGAACTCTGCACCAGGCCTCAGGGTCGATCTCGCTCCTCCCCGCGGTTGGCTCAAGTGGTGGTATCCCATCCACTAAGTGACGCTATCTCTCATAGAACAACGGACTACATGAGAGACACGGTAAAATGCTTGCGTTTTGTTTTCGGGGACCGCCTCGGAAGACACGAACACGATTACGGAGAGTTGACACGGTCGCGTTTAGTTTCCACCCTGCCCCAATAGCTGGATCGGCTTGCACCATACGGCAGCACCCTCACTCAGCTTGCACCCTACTACTACACCGCCTTGCCTCGACACCCTTCCGGTATCTTCACTGGGCTTTCCGGTCTGGATGGCACTAGTCCCTGTGCCCTGCCATGGGTTTTGTTTTCTTCGGCCTGGGCTTATTTCTTTTTGGTTTCCCTCCCACTTTGTCCGGTATACCCCGCAGCCGTAGACGTTTTTGTCATTGGTGGCACTGATTGGCCAGGTTAAGATCGCTTAGGGTGGCTCTTGTTAGTGGGACGGACCACTGTTGGGAAGTGGGGTTTCTTTTGTTCTGAAGGTTTTGTGGGGCTTTTCTTCTACAGTCTTTACCATTTGTGTATACAACAAGTTGCGGGGCGGGGGAGTTTTTTCGACTGCCCGGGGTGTTGGATTCGGTAGCTCTAGGCGAGACTCTTCAGTGTTCAAGTCATGGGGCCTAAGGGCTGGGCACCTGGTTTCCGATGTTGATGGGCTTTGCGACGGGTTTTCTTCTGGCTGCTTTGGGCTGGAGTAGGGGAGGAGGTTTCTTGCGTCAGCCATAGCTGGCACTGCATGCGGACGGTGTACCTTAAACACAGAATATAATTGATGATAAAAAAAAAACAGAAATAGAAAAAAAGCAAGAGACCGCATAGATAGGCACGCTCCGCCTCCGCTATTTTCCTCCCCCTACATTTTTTCCTCATCCTCAACACCATCAGCGTCTGGTGTGCCCCTACGATTGTGCTTTCCTAAAGACTCACAGGCCGGAGCCTCCCTATCATGACTGGGAATGGCTTCGATTCCCCTTCCTCCCTCTGAGCACTCTGCTGTGTCAGGAGTGCACCCCCATGTCCCCCTCCCCCTGGAGCACCTCGAAAGATCCTTGACGGATGCAGGAATCTCCAACCAACTCTTTACACCCATAAGTTCAACAGAGCTTGACGACCTTTCCCCGGGAGAGGCAGTCATCCTTCCCCTCCTTTGTACCTCGCTTCTGGTGTCGAGGTCAATCTCCACTCAAATCGATGAACTGGCCCTCAAGGTTGCCCGCCTCTCAGGACAAGTCGACGAACTCTACTCTCGTAAAGACAAGTCCGAACACCCCCCCCCCCCCCCCCCCCCCCCCNACCACAGCGGCATCACTCTCTGCCCTTCAGCTGTCGGTTAGAGACCTCGCCTCCCGCCTGACCACCTCCCTCCCTCAGCCAGCACACCACCAACGACCCCTACCTCAATGCCCCACACCTGCTGCGCCCACCACCCACACGGCTCGGGCAGCTCCTTCCCGAAATGGTAAGGAGGCCGCCACATCCCCCCCTACCACAACTCTTGCCGGTGAGCTTACCTCCCTCTACGAGGGTGGTGGCGATACGGATATCCCCTGCTACAGCACAAAGGACCAGAGATGGTACGGCGACCCAGCCGCCTATGTGGCAAAATTCCCTCGCTCCTGGGAGGCCCTGACATACAGGGAAGGGAAGTACCCCACCCTCTCAGAGTTCCACCCTGTCCCTTGCGCATTGGCTCAGTCCGGCACCCCCTCTTATGCCCAGGCTGCTACAGCTGTGGAAACAAAGAAAGGAAAGCTGAGCAAAGCGAAGAATACCCCCACGGCTGCCCAGGTTTCATCTGGTCCGGCACCTCCAGCCCCCTCAAAAGGGCCCAGAAGCCTCCCAGCTGCTGAAAGACGTTTCTTCACCCCAAGGTCTTCCCCCTTCTCACACTCTCAGTCTGACCACCTAGCTGCCTCCTTCCTCGACATTGCCACCTCAGTCCTTCGTGAGGCGGGCTGCACTCTACCCCTATCCTTCTCTGCTAGGGTAAACGATAGGCTGGTGGTGAAGCTTCTTGCCCTCTCCCCATTCGTTCCCTCTACTGCTTACGCCCGCTACTACAACCTTCTCTCCACCAAGCTAAATCAATCCTTACCAATCGGGGACGCTCCATGGCTCCCTTTCCCCCCTGCCCCCAACGAAGTCCAGCTGGTGATACACTCCCTCCCCATCGCCTACCTTCTCGAGGACAACGACCACCTCTTGCAGTCCCTGAGCAACACCATCCTGAACCTCAAGAACGTTCAAATCCTCTCCGCCCGCTACCTGAATCCTGACAGAGACTCCAGGATCCTCAAAAAAGCGACCTCCATTGTTGTGATGGTTGCGCCTGAAAATGAGTCCACTCTGTGGGGCAACACTTGCCTTTTCTCATCTCGATGTAAGGTCGAGAGAGCATATTTGGCTAATAGCCTCACTCAGTGCCGTAACTGCTGGGAGTATGGACACTACTCAGCTAGATGCAAGGTTGATCACCCAGTCTGCCCAATCTGCGCCCTCTCGCACCGAGAGCAGGCACAGAGGTGCCAGAACCCCACGTGCCCTAAGGGCAGTAACCTCAGAGCAGTGGTCGACTGCTGCCCAACCTCCCCCTCGATGTGTGCGGTCTGCAAAGGTCGACACCCGGCGTTCACTAGAGAATGCCCATCAAGAGCTTCCCCCACTCCTGCCCGTGGGGAGTCCCCTCCACCGACGAATGAAGAAGCTCTGGACACGACGAACGACTTCCGCACGGGTCCTTCAACTGGTACACAATCCCTCCTGCCCCCCTTTGTTCTTAAGACACCCCGCCCTAGGCATGGTGATGCTCACGCGACACATCCTCCTGTTCCTGTCCCGAAACCTCTAGGAGGTGCCTTGCCGAATCCCACATGGCAGGAATCTCCCACTTCTCTGCCCCAGCCTGAGACGCCGGATGGCGTGTAATGGCTGGTCTCACCTCGCCTACGAGTTCCGCGCTGGCAGCGGGCTCCTATAACCCCATATCCGTTCTGCAACACAACTGCTTGGGAAGCTGAGATGTATTTCTTTCCCTTTTTAATTCTTTTTCTCTTTTGGATTCCCCCCCTACCTTTGTTGCCCTGCAAGACCCCCCCATTACACAGAAATAGGCCCCCATCATTTGCTGGTTTCAAACTCTTTCTACCCCCCTGCCCCATCGGCGGCAAGCCAAGAGTGGCCTGCTACCTTCATCTTTCCTCTACTCAGCAGTTCTCGGTCCTTCCAGTCTTTTCGGAGGCTAGGGATTAGATGGCTGTTGACTTCCACTCTTCCCTTAGTTTTTTTGATTCCTTTGTTACCAAGTTCAGGATTGTGAACCTCTACAGCACCTGGGATGGCTCCCCCTTTCGCAGGACCATCCCTCCTGAGGTTGCTTTTCCCCATACCGCTACGCCGACGCTGGGTGTCGAGGATTTCAATATTCATCACCCCTCAGCAGACCCTGCCCGCCTCTTTTCGATCTCAGATCTCCGTGCTTCCACACCCTTCTTCAAGAGGGCTGCCGATGTGGGTTTTTCTCTTTTGAATACCCTGGGTACCCTTACCTACTTCCCCTTTGATCCTGTGCTCCGCCCCTTAGCGATAGACCTATCCTTCGCCAACACCACTCTGGCGCCTAATTTCCAGTCGAGGAGGACACCCCTCCCCCCGACTGGCTTGGACCATGTCCTGATCCTAGTGACCCTGTCAGAGCTACTGGCCCGGCCACCCCCCCCTGCCCCAGCGTGGACGAAGAGGGACTGGCTCTCCCTTGAGGGAGATATCAAAGCCAACAAGATAGACCCCCCACCCCTACTACCAAAACCCCACTCCTTCTCTGCCTGGTTCGACACTGCCCTCGGCAGACTAAAGGCCATCCTCAAGCTCCATACCCGGGACAAGAGGCTCTCCCATAGGTCCAAGCCTTGGTGGACCCCCGACCTCACGGTGCAGAGAGCCGCCATTCACTTCATGGTTCGGTCAACACGGCGCGACCCTCTCCCCTCTTTCAAGCCACAGTGTAAGGAGGCACGCCTCCTATATTTCAAGGCCATAAAGAAAGCCAAGACCAATTACTGGAACAATTTCCTCATAACAGCCACCCCACAGACGCTCTGGACAGCGAAGCGCTACGCTTTTGGCAGGCCTCCAGACAGGTTCCCACAGATCCCCCAGCCTGACAGTCCTATGGGCATCAACAAGGCCCTTCTTTCCCACTTCTTTCTGGAAAAACAGTCCACCCACCCACCGGCCATCCTACGAGAATTCAGGGACATTCCACCTCTGTTGGAGGAAGAAATTACGGCTGCCCTGCGAAGCTCCTCCTCATCCCCCGCCCCCGGCCCAGACCAGATCTCCTACTCCAGCTGGAAGAGGGTCCACTCGCTGAACCCCAGCATCCTGGCATCTGTCCTCGGCCCTCTTGTCCGGTATGGACCGCACCCTCCTACCCTCAAGATGGCCAATGGCATTGTGCTCGATAAGCCAAAGAAGGCCTTCTACGACATGCCCGCCTCATTCCGCATCGTTGTCCTGCTGGAGACAGTCTCAAAGATCCTCGAGAGGGTTATGGCAACTCGCCTTTCGGCTCTCGCCCGCTATCTGGGCCTCGTGTCCCCCCACCAAACAGGCTCCCTCCCCGGTTTGAGTACCTTCGATGCAGCTGCGACCCTCACTCACGAGGTTCAGCTTTTTATGCGGCCCAAACTCAACGTCTCGGCTCTTTTCCTTGACATTAAGAGTGGTTACGACAACCTCTCGGCCCTCCTGCTATGTGACAGACTTGCCACCAAGGCAGTCAATCCCTACATGATCTCATGAATAAGATCCTTCCTCCGTGGCCACTCCTGCCGCCTGGGTTTCCAGGGGGCCCTCCAAGTCTTCTCCCCGGTCTCGGTCGGCATGCCCCAGGGCTCCAGGATTTCCCCCCTTCTATTCGTCATCTACGTAACATCCCTTCATTTCCCAATTCCTCGGAGCCTTATCATCTCTTACGTGGACGATTTCGCGGTCACCGTTGCCTCGGGCTCGTACCGCCGGAATGTCCAGCGGCTGCAAGGCATTACCTGTGTGCTCACAGTAAAGGCTTCCAAGTTAGGCGTGTCCTTCTCGTTCCCGAAGACGGAGCTGATGCATTGGACAACCCCTGCGCAGAAAGTCCCTCCCCCCCCCATCCCAGTCCTGTTGGACGGGAACCTTTTTCGCCCCTCCAAATTGATCCGATGGCTTGGGTACTGGTTCGAACCCTGTTCCACCTCCTGCACCAAAGGCACAACTTCGCACTTCTCCTGGAGACTCGCGTGGGCCCAGGGGGCCTTCGCGACGATTAAAAGACTATCCAGGCCCAGTAAAGGCCTCCCTCCCTTCCTCCACTACCGTCTAGAGTCTTCCCTCATCTCCCCGATCCTGCTCTATGGGGCGGATCTTTTCTCCTCGAGTCTCAACCTTCTGGATAGGATGTCGGTCTTTTGGAGGTCCGTCCAGAGGTGGGTGACAAACTGCTTCTCATCAACCCCAGTAGGCATCCTAGCATGTTAATCGGCTCTCCCCCCCCTCCCGCTTTTAGTTCTCCACTGCCAGAGGCTAGCTGCTGTCCGCCTGGTGTGCCTCCCCCCCGCGGCTCACCTGGCGACTGCCAGATTGCACCCATCCTTTCCCACCTCCTCCCCTTCCGGGCGCAGGAAGACCATCGTCATATCACTAGGGGCCGGTTGTCTGTTTATGCTCTGCTACTCTGGAAGTCAGCTCCCCCCTGCCCCCCCATACTCAAACACCTCCCGCTCGACGCTATTGCCCACCGTACCCTTCAGTTTATCGACGCCTCAGGCCCTGTCCCTGTGCCCTTGCCCAATCTCCTCCCCCCCGAGCAGCTCCCCTTGAGAGAGGGGACCCCATCCCACCAGTCGGTCAAGTTGCAGCTACAGAATGCTCTCGCCAAGGATTGGGCCACCCAGTTCCCCCCCCCCCCTACTACCCCTTCGGCGTATCCCTCAAGCCCCATTCTTCATAGGGCTGGGGAGATTCACTGCAGGTAGGATCCACCAAATGCGCTCTGGTAAAGGTTACCTCGCTGCCCACCCCTCATGGTTCACTGAAAACCCCTCCCCTCTTTGCCCCTACTGCGAAGAGGACGCGGAGGACTTCGCTCATGCCATCCTGCACTGCAAGTCCCGCAAGGAACCTTGTGAGCGCCACCTCCGGGGGCTCACGAATGTTGGCAGGGACAGCCCACTATGGTCAGACTCAGACTCTCTGCGTGCCTTGGCGGGATACCTCAATGTGACCGCCACTGGCTTTCCCCCTGGCATGCCACCCACAGACTGGGACACCCTCAGCTACCGCTCACCATGAAATAGCACTTCCTATTCACGGCTTCAGGCCCTGAGTTGTGACACCCACCTTACGCCTTCGGCCCACCTGTTGTCTCCTATGTTTTGGGCTTTCCGGTTGGGTTTTATTTTACCTTATAATTTTTGTATTTTTTTGCTTTACTTCCTTAAGGATTTTGTGTCGGCTATCGGACACGTCTAGGAGGATTTTATATTATGGTGTGGGTCTTTCTTTTGTGGTCGCGTGTTTGAGATTAAGGTTTTGTTTATACCATAGCTTGCGCTGCATGCAAGTTCTTGTACCGTAAACAATGAATACATGATGATAAAAAAATAAAAAAAGAAGAAAAAGACTGAGTAGATAGGCCATCCTCCGTCTCCTCTGTTTTCCTCGCGCTTGAAATGGACCCTCAACGCTTAGGATCTCACGAACTATGCACCCCCCCCTCTCCCCCCACAATGTCTTCCGCCTAGGAGTGACGGCCATCTACCTTTTCCCCTTGTCCACTTTCACTTTTTTACACCTTGAGGCTTTCCTTCCTTTGGGTTCCGGTATGCCTTTCACGCTGCCCGTCCCCTCCTTTCTCCTCGCTTAGCGAGGCCCCTCCCCACCGTCGGCGACCGTTCGCTTCCCATGCTTCAAATGGCTGGGAACACGGTTTGCGGTACACGAGAACTATCCAACAGGCCCTTGGGTCGATCTCGCTCCTCCCCACGGTCGGATTAAGCTGTAGTATCCCATCTACTAAGTGACGCCATCTCTCGTAGAACCAGGGACTACATGAGAGACGCGGTAAAATGCTTGCCTTCTTATACTGCGGACTGCCTAGTCAGACACAAATACGATTACTGAGAGTCGACACGGTTGCGTTCGGTTTCCTTCCTGACCTGATGGCTGGATTGGCTTGCACCCTACTGCTGCACCCTCTCTCGGCTTGCTCTCTACTGCTACACTGCCTTTCTTCGACGCCCTTCGGGTGTCTCCACTGGGTTTCCCGGTCTTGATGGCACTAGTCCTTGTGCCCTGCCATGGGTTTCGTTTCCTCAGCCTGGGCTTTTCTCTCCCCGGTTCCCCTTCCACTATGCAAGGATATATCTCTTAGCCGTAGACAATTTTTCATTGGAGGTGGCACCGATCGGCCAGGTTAAGACTGTCTAGGGCGGCTCTTCCTATAGGGTTGGACCACTGTCAGGTTGTGGGGTTTCTTTTGTTCTGATGGGCTTGGGTGGCTTTCTTTTTACAGCCTTTACCATTCTTGTATAGTACAAGTTGCGGGGTTGGGGAGGTTTTCGACTACGCGGGGTGTTGGAGTCAGCGACTCTAGGCGAGACCCTTCCGTGTTCAAGTCCTGGAGCCTTTGGGCTGGGCACCTGGTCTCCGATGTTGATGGGCTTCATGACGGTTTTTCTTCTAGCTGTTTCGGGCTGGCGTAGGGGGGAAGGTTTATGTGTTTGCCATAGCTAGCACTGCATGCGGACAGTATACCTTAAATACAGAATAAAATTGATGATAAAAAAAAAAAGTAAAAAGTAAAAAAGTAAAAAAAGACCAAGTAGATAGGCTCTTCACGCTTCGTTCTAAGTTATTTCCTTACTTATTACTTTATGCTTTTACGAATATAAAACCTTTCCGCTCTTTACCAATACCTACCTACCAGACGAGAACTCCACTACACGAGTAGAGTTGCAGAAAGAGTACAAAAGGCGATAAGGACCAGAGACACGAGAGTCTCTACCACCTTATCGTAGACATAGGTCTAAGAACTATTGTCGACAGAAAGAACCAGAGAAGTATCGTCTACCCGTTGCTGAGAACTGATACCCATTAGGGATCGTAACACACGTGGCGAATTTGTCGCCTGTATTAGTCTTGTAGTTGAAATGTTCGAATTCTTTCTATAACCTTTTCTGACATGCCCGCGTACAGGTATTGTGTTGCTGTTGCATTGTCTAGTAGTGCTTCCGTCTGGTGGAGTCTGAACTCGTTCCAGTATTCCGTCATGCAGCGGGACCCTTGCTCCATGTTTATTATGTTGATCCTAGCCGCACCCCTTGGATCCACCTCTCCAAACTGCTGTTTTATTGCTTCTTTGAATTGTTCCCAGCTCCTACATCCTATTGGTTTGTTGCCTTCCGTGTATACCGTGAGCCATTTGCTTGCGTCTCCCCTCAGGAAACTCGAAACATACACGATCTTTTCCGCATCGTGTCCTTCTTGCCCACCCATAGCGCGAAAGTAAATCGTTACTTCAGCCACCCAGTTCCGCAGCTGGTGTCTGTTTCCTGTAAATGTCTCTGCTTGTTTGACCTTTGGTCGATGTTGTCCCAATAGCCCCAAGATCTGCTCCATCTGCCAGCGACTTACCTCTAGTGCTGCCTCTAGTATTGGGCCTAGTGCTGGGCCAGCCCCTTCTCCTCCAATTGGTCCCTCCATTCTCTTGTCTTCATCTTCCAATCTTGACTTGTCATATGTTGATCATTCTTCTGATGTTATCGGACTTGGGGTTCCTCCGGGTTGCGAAACCGTTCAGTGTAACTCACACGCTACTTCGGGTAGCTCCAGGGACTGATCCTCGAAGGTTTAATCTGTCCTGGTATCCTCTCCGTATCGCTAAAAGTGACGCTTCATCATGCTACAATCCCTAACCGGTATCAGTTCTTAGCAATGTAGAGATCATACTTCTCTTGTTCTCTCCCTGCGATAGGTCTTAGGCCTATGCCTACGACAAGGTGGGAGAGACTCTCATGCCCCTGATCCTTATCGCCTATCAGACTCTTTCTTCAACTCGACTCTTATCGTGGAGTCCGTGTCTCATGTGTAGGTATTCGTAAAGAGTGCAAAGGTTTTGTATTCATAAAAGCGTAAAGTAATAAGCAAGGAAATAACTTAGAATGAAGCGTGTAGAGCCTATCGACTTCGGCCTTTTTTTACTGCTTGATTTTCTCTTTTTTTTTATCATCAATTTTATTCTGTGTTTAAAGGTACACCGTCCGCATGCAGCGCTAGCTATAGCCGACACATAAACCTCCCCCCCTATGCCAGCCCAAAGCAGCCAGAAGAAAAACTGTCAATGAATTCGAACAGGAAAGCACACTGGCAGACAGGACCAAAACCCCCAGAATATGACACCCCCCGCCCATACCCCGCACAGTCGAAAAATCTCCCCCGCCCCGCAACTTGTAGTATACACAAACGGTAAAGACTGTAAATGAAAGCCACCCAAGCCTATCAAAACAAAAGAAACTCCACTTCCTGACAGTGGTCTAAACCCCATGGCAAGAGCCGCCCAAAAAGGTCTTAACCTGGCTGAATCAGTACCACCTATGACATAAAATGTCTACAGCTAAGGGATATACCCGACAAAGTGGAAGTGGAACTGAAGAGAGAAAAGCCGAGGCCGCCGAAAAAAGAACCTGTGGCAGGGCACAGAGACTAATGCAATCCAAACTGGGAAGCACGGTAGAGACACCCAAAGGGCTTCGAGATAAGGCGGTGTAGCAGTAGGGGGCAAGCCGAACGTGGGTTTAGCAGTAGGGTGCAAGCCGATCCAGCTGTCGGGTTAGGAAATAAACCGAACATGACAGTGTCAACTATCGGTAATTGTGTTCGTGTCTTGCTAGGTGGTCCCCAGGGGTGGAAGGCAAGCAATCTTACCGCGTCTCTCATGTAGTCCCTTGTTCTACGAGAGATGGCGTCACTTAGTGGATGGGATACAACCACTTAAGCCAACTGTGGGGAGGCGCGAGATCGACCCTAGGGCCTGTTGAAGAGTTCTCACATACCGCAAACCGTGTTCCCAGCCATCTGAAGCATGGGAAGCGAGCGGTTACTGACCATGTAGAGGAGCCGCGCTAAGCAAGGAAAGAGGTGGCAATGGGCTGCATGAAAGGCATACCGGAACCTAGAGAGAGGAAAGCCTCAACGCGTAAAACAGCAAGAGAGGACAGTGAGGGGAGGTGGATGGCCGTCACTCCTAAGCCGAAGCCATCATGGGAGGAGAGGAGGAGGTGGGTATTTTGTGAGATCCCAAGTGTTGAGGGTTAATTTCAAGCGCGAGGAAAATAGAGGAGACGGAGGATGCCTATCTACTACGGCCATTTTTTTTTTCTTTTTTTGTTGTTTTTTTTTCTCATCATGTATTCGTTGTTATTTAGGGTACAAGAACTTGCATGCAGCTCTAGCTATGGCATAAACAATCCCCATTCCTCCCCCCGCCCGGCCCGACCGTATCTCCCAGACCCTCCGGTATGGGCCTAACCGCACATCTCGCCCCAAAGAAAAACCCATCCCTATCTCGCAAGCGAACTCAGAGAATAGGAGAAGCCTAACTAAGAAGAAAGCAGGAAAACATAAGAAGGTAACCGCTCGGGACATCTCAAAAAAGAACAAAAGAAAACTCGCACCAGGGTGAGACCCACAACAACCAAGCCAGAGATACGCGCTGGCAGCAGAAAACCATAGAAGTTATCCCAGAACGCGACGTAACCGAGAAAGAGAGCCGCCTGTGGGCTGCGGCGGGAGAGGGTGGAGCAGTAGGGTGCTAGCCGAGGGAGGGTGAAGCAGTAGGGTGCAAGCCGATCCAACCGCCAGAACTAGCCAGAAGCCGAACGCAACCATGTCGACTATCGGTAATCGTGTTCGTATCTTGCTAGGCGGTCTCCAACAAGAGTAGTCCCAACTTGAACCGTAAGACTAGGAGGGTATGGCCAAATCTCCAAGCGAGACAGGCCCTGAAGTTACTAGCCGAGGCGTTCCCCCACGGTGCTCGTGCACACAGGGAGACAGGCGTCCACCACAGCCAACGCCAAACGGAAACGAAGAAGAGAGGGCCCCAAGGAAGGAGAGGAGCGAGGTCAACCATCAGGCCTAAAGAGAAGTCCTCACGTACCGCAGAAACCGTGTTCCCAGCCGTCTGAAGCATGGGAAGCGAGCGGTCGCCGACTGTGAGGAGGGGCCTCGCTAAGCGAGGAAAGGGGCGAGAACGGGCAGCAGAAAGTCAGTACCGGAACCCAGAGGAAGGAAAGCCACGCCGCGTAAAAGAGCAAGCGATGGCAGTGGGGGAAGGGGGAGGTGGCCGTCACTCCTAGGCCGAAGCTATCGTGGGAGGAGAGGGGGGGTGGATGGTTCGTGAGTACCTAGCGTTGAGGGTTGATTTCAATCGCCGGGTGTGTAGAGGAGACGGAGGATGCCTATCTACTTCGGCCTCTTTTTTTCTCTTTTTTTTTTATCTTCATGTATTCATTGATTTATGGTACAAGAACTTGCATGCAGCGCGAGCTATGGCATAAACAAAACCTTAATCTCAAAAACTCGCAAAAACAAAAGAACTCTCGCACCAAACTATAAAATCCTCCTAAACGTGTCCGATAGCTGACACAAAATCCCTACGGAAATAAAACAATAAAACGCATGATCATAACAAAAAATAAATATCCTAAAAAACCAAAGGAAAGACATAATGGGCGGAGGCCGATCCCATTTCAGGGAGCGAAACCGTAAATCGGTACAGCAGACGTGTCCGCGTTCATGGGTTGACTGTGATCCCGCTCTGCTGGGGGCATGCCTGGAGGGAAACCCGTCGCCGTAACGTTTATGTATCTAGCGAGGGAGTTGCGAGCAGAGGCGTCTGACCAGAGGGGGCTGTCCCTATCTAACGAGGTGAGTCCCAAGAGGTGGCGCTCACGAGGTACCCTGCGGGACTCGCAGGTCAGGATGGCATGGTTGAAGTCCTCCTCATCCTCCTCGCAAAACGGGCAGAGGGGAGAGGGATCCTCAGTGAACCAAGATGGGTGGGTGGCGAGGTAGCTCTTGCCTGATCGCATCTGGTGGATCCTCCCCGCCATGAACCTACCCAGCCCCATAAAAGGGTGGGGCGCTAGGGACACGGGGTAAGGGTAGGCCGGGGGCGGCGGGAACTGGTCGTTGCAGTCTTTGAGCAGCGCCGATCTGATTCTCAGCTTGATCGACCTGTAGGAGGGGGTGTCTTCTCCAATTGGGAGAGAGGAAGGCGGGAGGAGGTCGGGGGAAGCCACCGGTAGGGGGCCAGAAACTGAGATGAAGGGGAGGGCTTGGTGAGCAATAGCACCGAGTGGAAGGTGTTTTCTTATAGGCGGGGAGGGGACGGCGGACCTCCATGAGAGGGGAGCGTAGACCAATGACAGGCCCCGCATGTGGTGCCAGTGGTCGTCGAGGGCCCTGAAAGGTGATGAAGGCGGGAACGTGGGGTGGAGTCTGGCCATTGCTGGATTGGCTTCCGGAGGGAGGCAGATCAGCCTTATGGCCGCAAGTCTTTGGTGGTGACGTATCAAAAGGGGCATGGGGGGCAGGGCTGACTCGCAAGCGAGGATGCCGATAGGCGTCGAGGAGAAGCAGTTTGTGACCCATCTCTGGACAGACCTCCAGAAGACCGACATGCGGTCGAGGAGGGTGAGGCTTGTGGAGAAAAGGTCCGCGCTGTAGAGGAGGATCGGGGAGATCAACGATGATGCCAGGCGATGGCAGAGGAAGGGGGCGAGGCCCTTACCGGGTCTAGATAGTCTCTTGATTGTGGCGAAGGCGCCCTGGGCCAGTCCGAGCCTTCTAACGAAGTGGGAGGTGGTACCCCTAGTGCCTGAGGTGGAGGAGGGCTCGAACCAATAACCGCGCCATCGTACTAGTTTAGAGGGGCGGAAGACCAAGTCGTCCAGGAGAACCGGAATTGGGGGAGGGGGGACTTTCTGGGAGGGGGTCTCCCATTGCATGAGTTCGGTCTTCGGGATCGAAAATGACACACCCAGCCTACCAGCCTTCCGCTGTAGGATCTTGGTGATGCCCTGCAGTCTTTGGATATTCCTCCGGTAGGAGCTCGAGGCTACCGTGACTGCGAAGTCGTCCACGTAAGACAGGATGAGGCCCTTAGGGACCGAGAAGTGGAGGGTAAAGACGTAAATGACAAAGAGCAGGGGAGAGATCGGGGAGCCCTGAGGGGTACCAACCGAGACAGGAGAGAAGATTTGCGGAGCGCCCTGGAAAACCAGGCGGCAGGTGCGGCCGTGGAGGAAAGACCTTATCCACGAGACCATGTAGGGATTGACCGCCCTGGTGGCGAGTCTGTTGCAGAGTATTGGGGCCGAGACATTATCGAAGCCACCCTTTATGTCCAGGAAGAGGGTCGCGACCTTGAGCTTAGGGCGCATAAACAACTGGACCTCATGGGAGAGGGTAGCCGCCGCGTCGAAGGTGCTCAGACCAGGTAGGGAACCTGTCTGGTTGGGGGAAAGGAGGCCCAGGAAACGGGCCAGGGCCGAGAGCCGGTTTGCCATCACCCTCTCCAGGATTTTGGAAATGGTCTCTAGGAGGACGATGATACGGAACGATGCAGGGGTGTCGTAGGAGGGCTTGCCAGGCTTGTCCAGAACTATGCCGTTGGCTCTTTTCAGGGAGGGAGGGTGGTGTCCATATCTTACTAGGGGACCCAAGAGGGATGTGAGGATGGCCGGGTTAATCAAGTGGACCTTTTTCCAGACTGAGTAGGGTATTTGATCTGGTCCTGGGGCAGAGGACGAAGAGGACTTCCGAAGAGCTGCGGATATTTCTTCCACCGACAGCTCTGGGACGTCTTTAAACTCACGTAGGATGCGAGGGGGGGGAGAAGACCTCTTCTCGGGAAAGAAGTGCTCAAGGAGGGCTTTGTTGATTTCGTTGGGGCTTTCTGCCCCGGGAATTTGTGGGAATCTGTCCGGAGGTTTGCCGAACTCGAACCTTTTCGCCGTCCAGAGGGACTGGGGGTTAGCTGTCTGCAGGAAGTTCTTCCAGTATTCATTCTTGGCTTTTTTGATTGCCTTGAAGTACAGGAGGCGTGCTTCCCTGCACAGTTCTTTGGACGAGGGGAGGGGGTCCTTGCGAGCCGCTCGGACGGTGGAGTGGAAGGCTGATCTTTGAGCCGTTAGGTTGGGGGTCCACCAGGGTTTCGACCTATGGGAGGGTCTTTTGTTGGGGGTGTGACCTTTTAGTTGGGACCTTATCCTATCCAAGGCCGTGTCAAACCAAGCTGACAGAGTCCGTGGGGTAGGGAGAGGGGGAGGGGGGCGGAAGTTCATCTTTTTAAGACCTTCCTCAAGGGCAGGCCAGTCTGTCTTTGTCCATGACGGAGAGGGGGGTAGGGGGCGGGCCAGGAGCTCAGATAGTGTGATGAGGATTGGGACATGGTCTGATCCCGTCGGAGGGAGAGGGGCGCACCAGGAATGGAAGCTCGGCGAGAGGGGGGCGTTGGCAAATGCCAGGTCTATTACTGAGGGGCGGAGGTTGGAGTCGAAGGGAAAATAAGTGAGGGTACCGGGCGTGTTCAGGAGGAAGAAGCCCTCACAGGCAGCTTTTTCGAAGAACGGAGAGGACGTCCCAAGGTCTTGAATTGAGAAAAGACGACCGGGGTCAGTGGAGGGGTGGTGTATGTTGAAGTCACCAACGACCAGTGTGGGGGAGGGCGTGTGGGGGAATGCAGCATCAGGCGAGATGGTCCTTTTAAAGGGGGAGCCGTCCCAAGTGCTGTAGAGGTTTATCACGCGGAACTTGGTTACAAAGGAATCAAAAAATCCAACAGAAGAGAAAAAATCCATCGCCATCCAGTCTCTTGCTTCAGAAAAAACAGGAAGAACTGAGAACTGTTGGGTGGAGGGAAGGTGGAGGTAGCACGCCACTCTGGGCTTGCCACCGTTAGGGCACGGGGGTAAAAAGGGTTTAAAATTCGCAAACGCCGGGGGTTTACCCCTGTATATTGGGGGGTCTTGAAGAGCAACAAGGGTGGGGGGGTGATCCAGTAAATAAAAAGAATTAAACAAGGAGAGAAACACATCCCAGCTTCCCAAGCAGTTGTGTTGTAGAACGGAGATAGGGTTATTGGAGCCCGTCGCCAGCACGGAACTCACAGGGGAGGTGTGACCAGCCATCACACGCCTTCCGGCGTCTCAGGCAGTGGGATAGGAGTGGGAGTTGCCTGCCATGCGGGGTTGGGCAGGGCGCCTCCTTGGGGCTTTTGAGCCTTTGTGAGGGGACGTGTCGGGAGGGCATCACCCCTCCTAGGACGGGGTGTCTCAAAATCAATGGGGGGTAGGAGGGGTCATGCACCAGTTGAAAGACCCTCGCCGGAGTCATTCGTCGTGTCCATACTTTCCTCATCCTGCGATAGAGGGGGTTCCCTGCGGAGAGCAGGGGGGGCGGGTCTTGATGGGCAGTCTCAAGCGAAGGCCGGGTGGGGGCCTTTGCATACGGCGCAGAGCGGGGGAGAGGTCGGGCAGCAGTTTGCGACTGCTCCGAGGTTTCCGCCCTTTGGGCAGGTGGGGTTCTGGCATCTGTGTGCCTACTTTCTGTGGGAGAGGGCACAGATGGGACAGACTGGATGGTCAATCTTACATCTGGCTGAGTGGTGTCCGTACTCACAACAGTTACGGCATTGAGTGAGGCTATTAGCCGAGTATGCGCGCTCGATCTTGCATCGAGAGGAGTAAAGGTAAGAGTTGCCCAACATTGAGGCCTCATTCTCCAGGGCCACTGTGACTACCACTGAGGTTGCCTTCTTTTGGACCCTGGAGCCGCAGTCGGGATTGAGGTAGCGGGCAGAGAGGATCTGAACGTTCTTGACGTTGAGTATGGTGTTGGACAGAGACTGGAAGAGGTCACCGTCGTCTTCGGGGAAATATGGAATAGGAAGGGAGTGGACAGCCAGTTGTACTTCGTTGGGCGCTGGGCGGAAGGGGAGCCAGGGGGAGTCACCGATGGGGAAGGACTGATTCAGTTTTGCGGAAAGTGCCTCATAGTAGGGGGCGTATGAGGTAGAGGGGGCAAAAGGTGAAAGAGCAAGGAGAGTTACTGCTCCTCTGTCATTCACTCGAGCAGAGAATGATAAGGGGAGATTGCAACTGGCCTCTCTCAAGACCGATGCGGCGGAATCAGGGAAGGAGGCAGCTATAAGTTCAGCCTGGGGGTGAGGGAGGGGTGACGAGCGAGGGGCAAAGAAACGTCTCTCGGCTGCTAGAAGGCTCTTGGGCCCCTTTAGCGGGACAATCTCAACCGTACCAGACGCAACCTGGGCAGCAGTCGGGATGTTCTTGCCTTTGCTCGTCTTGCCCTTCTTCTTCTGTCTAGATGAAGCGGCCTGAGCATAGGAGGAGGGGCCGGCTTGGGCCGATGATGATAGGGCTGGGTGGAACTCGGAACCGGGAGGGTACTTCCCTTCTCGGAAGGTCTGAGCCTCCCAAGAGCGTGGGAACTTGGCCGCATATGCAGCAGGATTGCCGTACCACTTCTGATCCTTGGTACTGTAGCAGGGGATGTCTGTGTCGCCCCCACCTTCGTAGAGGGTGGTGAGCTCGTTTGCGAGGGAGTGGTCGGAGTCGGCTGACGCCTTCTCTTTACCCTTTCTGGATGGGACTACCCGGGCCGCTTTCGACAAGGCTTGCATGGGTGCGCTTTGTTGGGGTGGGGGCTGTTGGTGGCATGTTGGTTGGGGGAGTGGGGTGGTCAGACGAGCTGCTAGGTCTCTGACCGACAGTTGGAGGGCGGACAGTGAGGCTGCCATAGCGCTTTCAGAGGCAGGAGGTGGGGGGGGAGCGCAGGGTTTGGACTTTCGCGCATGAAGGTCGTCGATCTGACCGGAGAGCCTTGCAACCTCCAGTGCGAGTTCGTCTATCTGAGTGGAGAGGGCCCTGGAGGCCAGGAGAGAGGTGCAAAGGAGGGGGAGGATGACGGCTTCACCAGGTGAGAGGTCGTCTAGTTCCCCCGAGCTGACCGGGGGGAAAAGCTGTGGGGATACTCCGGCATCTGTCGTTGCGTTTTCAAGCAGTGCGAGCAGAAGGGGGAAGTGAGGACGGATTCCTGACACCGAGGAGTGTTCTGAAGGGGGGAGGGGGACCGAGGCCGTGGACATTCCTGACTAGGCAGTGAGGCCTCAGCCAGGAGGTTTCTGGGAAAAGCACGATCGTGTAGGCACACCGGACACTGATGGTGTTGAAAATGAGGATGAAATGTAGAGGGGGGAAAATAGCGGAAGCGGAGCGCGTGCCTATCTACTTCGGCCCTAATGGTCTCCTTATATAGTTGCCCTTCACGCCCTTGTGACTCACTCCTCAAGTCACACACCACATTTGACTCACAACTGTGAGTCATATCCAAATATCCTAAACTAGTCATATGACCAAAGTGGTCACATGCGCAAAACCCATGACCTCTAAATGAGGTCATGTGCAAAATATAACATAACGTCATAACCATATCATATGACCAAAGTGGTCATATGTGTGAAACCCATGACTTCTAATGAGGTCATGTGCGAAACATAACATACCTATGACTCATAACTATGAGTCATGTGAAAACCTCTTCCTTGCTAAGTCACATTCGTGACATGTGATAAGTTTCAGGATCAAACAGTGCTCGCACTTATTAGATTCTAGACGTTTGCATATTAAAACCAGAGTAGTACTTTGGAGGCATAGTAGTTAGAAAAGGTCCACGAACGCTCAAACATGTGATATAAATATTGAAGTACCTCCCGAGCTTTACAGACATCATCAAGCAATAGAGAAGAGATCTTATCAATATAAAACTGGTTACACATATAAATCTTTACTTTACCTATTTTATCGTGACAAACCTTCCTCGACAGAATATCTGATCAAAGATTTGGCCTACATCCCTCAGTTATACTAAAGTTTCGTGTCTGCCTAACACCTGTTCTTACAGTTGGATCAGGTTGCACTCTACTACTTCATCCTTCCTCTTTCTAGCACCTTGCTACTCCATCTACTCCTACCAGCTCCCACAGCTGGCCCCCATCTCAGTTACCTAGTCTTCTGAGACAACATCTACAGTTTCTGTCTGCCAGCACATATACTCAACCCTGGTTGCTTGTAGGCCTTGGTGCAATATTTATTTCAATTTTTTCTGTGATATTCTGGGTAGTTACCTTTTTATGTTTTCCTCCTTACTTTAGTTGGGCTTTTCCTAATCTCTGTATTTACTTGCAAGATAGAAACAGGTTTTTCTTATGACGAGATATGCAGTTAGGCCCATACTAGATAGTCCTAAGAATATGGTCAGACTTGGTGGAAGGAGGAATAGGGATCGTTTATGCCATAGTTTGTCCTGCATGAAAGTTCTTGTATCCCTCATAACAATAAATCTATGATGATAAAAATAAATTATCAATAATAATAATAATAAAATGCCGAGTAGTTGTCCTTCACACAACTATTTATTATACTTTCCTACATATGTGTTTTAAAGAATACCAGTTATTCAAAATACCTCTCTCTCACTACCTCACAATATAAGGTCATTATTAGTGTTCAATCAAGGAATGTAGGTAATTGCCTGAAAGTAATAATTAGCATCATGAATAATATAAGGCTGACAAGAGTGTATCGATTAAAGAGAAGTATTTCCTGATATATTAGATAAGCTGACCAGTATCATAACCTGTCGCAAGATACAGGAAATTCCGAGAGAACAGTATGGTATCTAATATCTGCTACCTTTTTATTCTATTCTCTCCTCTCCCTTCTCATCTTATATGACCTGGTCTATCAAGTCTCTTATCACTCATTTAGGACTTCTTTATCTGCTCACCTTTCCTTGATAGTCACATGCCTCTCCATCTTAGTTAGGGGATAACTAATCTACATAGAGTCATTTTTTCCTCAGTCTGCCAGCTGGAATTACAGCTTCAAGTACACACAAAATTCCAAATTCCTGTACCTATTCCACTTCTCCTCAGACTGGTACCTTACATTATGGCCATTCAAGGGTACCACAGAAGGAAACAGAAACATATAGAAATGAATAGAAGCAGATAAAACCTACTAGAAATGCCTGGAAGAAACTTGTGGTCAGGAGTGAATTTCATTAAATAGAACTGGATAGAATAGCCTGAAAGGTGATGGAAGTTGCAGGAAGCTACCGGCATCTGCCAGAAGATGATAGAAGATTTCCTTTATTATAAAAGGAAGGCGTGCTTCCGTTTTTCTGATATTCTTTACGCAACTTAGTATTTTCCTCTCCTTACCTGTACTTCAGAATACAATCCTTTCCTTAATACCAAGGCCCAAACTCCTGAATCCTGACCCTGAACCCCTGATTCTAAGTAAGTACCATCATACATGCACTCCTGAACCTGCTATCCGCCCTTCGCTTATCGCCTTGCATCGCGTTATGCCTTTGGCTACCTGAACCCCCATCCTACTCCATTACACCCTACTACCTCCTCCGCCCCATGATACTCCTATGCTCTCTCCTCTTATGACTTGCACTCTACTACTACCACAGTTCAGGCTACTTTTTCAAGCCGCCATGGCTTTGGTTTCTTAGGTCGTATGTGTTTTTAATTTTGTTACTAGTACTTGGAGTAGTTGGTGTCTTGTGTTCTTGGGTTTACCTTGTTTTTTTACATGGTTGCTTACTGTCTGTAAGACAGTTTTTGGATACTATAGGCCTCCGTCCCTCCATGTAAGCTTTGTACCTTATAAACAAATGAACTTTGAATTAAATTAAAAATTATAGGAAAACCACCTACTCTTATTTCACTATCACTCAATTCACATCGTAATCTGCTTGCTTAAGTGAATGTACAATCATCCGGTTCAGCCCTGAGCCGTTTTCAACTATGTACCTAGACCTCTTATGGCATATCTCATACTCACACACCAACATTTTACCTACGAGTAGTTTGTCGTATGGTGCCACAATTCTATCTTCGAATTACTCCATCAAAAAATTGTACTTCTTCTCTTCCATGCTCACGAGTACATAGAGCTTCTTACTTAATGTTCCGCATGCCAGATGGCCTTTTTTCTTCTTCCATAATCATGTTATACGTAGATATAGACAAGTGACGATATATGTATCCAAGTCTCTCCTTAGGACTGAGTGACTGTTCAGGAAGTAGAGGAAACAACGCCTTCGCGGGCTCCCGAAATTTGTTTAATACCTCCCCTATATTTCTACACAGGGGGACACCGGGATACACCCTGGTTCACTACCTCCCCACAGGTACTGACAAGTTCAACATGACAAGGGTTGGCTATAGACCAAAAATATCAGTTTTTCCATTCCTTCAAGAAAAACATGCTAGGTTTTCGTATTCCGCTGAAAAAAAACAAAAATAGTAAAAATAGTAATCACAATCGATTGGGTTCGAAGAACCTGAACAAAAAACGGTAACCACGAAACACCAGCTCGTTGGCTAGTTCTCAGAACAATTCCTATTTTTGTAATGAGCAGGCTTTAAAGAAGTGGGAGGGCACGAGATCATAGTGAATCAAACGAAACCAAAGGTGAGAAAATGATGAGCGAGTAGACATGCTTGCTGATAGCAGTCCTGGAGATATATCTCTATCCATGCTTAGTCAACGATCCCATAAAGCAAACCGGACTCCACGAACCCTAAACAACGAACCTAATACAATAGAACACACATGCGAGGACAGGAACTCGGCAGAAACTCCAAGAGAGTAAACGCACCATCCATCACCATCCAAAGCAATCGACAACCATCCTGAACTATCCCAAGGACTACAGGTATGCTGAACAGCGTCTGGGAATTACAGAGTTTAACCGGGCTGAATACCACATGGGTAACGGTAGCTTGCACGAAGGAAACAAACATGATACGGATACCCTGCGCCCAACAGCATAGGGTGTCCCCCATAAATAATTCAACAGGCTTGAGCCAAACATTACCAGTAAGCATCAGCCATCACTCGTTCTCTGGCAACACCCGCAGCGGAAAATTAACCACAAGAGGTGGATAACGAATGGCAATGGGATTTGGGAAGAATTGGGTGCTCCCCCCGTGCAATAGAGTGTATATAGCAAAGAAGGCCTATGACGGGTGGCATAATGAATAGGTGTTATATCTTTTTACAAGCGGTATCTAGCGTATCATAACATGTGTTTCGAAAGGATGCAGTGAGCTTAAAGGCCCGAAAGCCGTGAAAGAGTGATTTGATAGTAAATCGCCGTCCTCAGAGACTAAACCAGCAATTTTCGCCACTGGGGGTCTGTCTGATATTTAGACTTTTCATCTGCTTTTCCAAATCAAAGTTTAGGCAAAACAATTGCATTTTTCATCTCTTTCCCACATCCCCCCGGCATATCTCAGGTCTCACCCCTACATGTATTGTCTGGAATTGGGCTCTACCACCCCGTGGCAGGACCGGATTTTTCCTACAGCTTAGCGATGAAGACTGAAGTCAATCTCCCAGCTACAGCAGGACAGGGGATACTGTCTCCCGCGCTCCATGTGATTGATGGCTCAATGATAACTCGCCGTGAGGGGGAATTGAACTCTTGGGCCCCGCTTGGCTCGCCTGGGCGCAAAAGTGCAAGCCGGAGGACCTGAAAATCCAGATGTAGACCTTCGTTAGCCCCCAACCATTTGTGTACAAGATGAAAATCAGTAAAGAGCAGGAGAAGGGAAAGTATTCTAATAATAATATTATAGTATTATTATATTGATAGTGAATTTCATGAGATCTTTTTCATCTAGGTTAAGGACGAGTTTGACTTCCAAAGTCCAGGCCCGAAACCCCTATCTATTCTATCCAAGAAAAATCTAGTCCTAGGCCGGGCCAACCAAACACTACTTGACCCAAAGTCCAAACCTCCGCCAGAGTCCGGGTTTCAAATCCAAACCCGTCCATTGGTTTATGATACACCAATTGTGCCGGGGTTAGCCGGCTCTTGAATTCTTAACCACTACTCAATCTATATATTTCACGCAATATTATTGCTATGAGGACCAATACTTATCCTACTGGTGGATGGGTATGGATTCCTCCTCTTGAGGTTGACAATAACCATATTACTAAACACTTAACCATCTCATGCACCATAAGAGAAGATATACCCTCAAGAGGAGAGAGCTCACAAATATTGATCACAAATAGCTAGCGGGAAACTCCTTCATGGCAAGTGG
This sequence comes from Tuber brumale, assembly GCA_014065205.1. Taxonomy (NCBI): domain Eukaryota; kingdom Fungi; phylum Ascomycota; class Pezizomycetes; order Pezizales; family Tuberaceae; genus Tuber; species Tuber brumale. The sequence goes on from JACCEG010000477.1 coordinate 27,533, forward strand.
ATAACCATAGCCAAAATATAAGTGATGAATAGTTTTTGAAAAAGAGGTAAGTTTGGGTGAGAGAAAGGCAGGATGAGGGGGGGCTACTGATCATAGACACACGGCTGAAGGCCGACATGCGCTCGTACGTTGAATAATGTCAACAGAAGAGTATCATGATACAATATTCATGATCTATGATAACCCCGTCGAGGGCATTGCTCTAGACCTTCGATTAGTGCGTCAGAAGCTCCAACCCAGCAAATTATCATCCCTAATACCATAATCGATCAAGTAACCGAGCACAGCACAAACACAGGCAGGCGCGATCTCGCTCCCGGGCTTCAGGGGTTTTCCGGTGTGCTGGGTGGAAAAATATAACAGTTAACTTTAATAGATATCTTGGAAGAGTATACCCATCTTCGTGCAATAGTTCTTGGAGAAAAGGCGAGCCCAGAATTGTTTCTCCCTCGCGCTCGGAATAACCTTCCGATATCTTTGAAAAAAAAATTTGGTCACTAGGGATTAAAGTTAGTTTTCGATATAAAAACAGTGGCTAGTATGGGCAGGAACAGACAAATCCAGAGTAGGGTTCCACTCGCATTATCCCCTATGTAGCTATGGGTTTAGCAAAGGGACCAGATACCCTCGAGGAAAGTTCTGAGGATTTTTACTCAACCTCTTAGTTAATTATCCCCTCTACAAAAAAACCGTCCCCCAGCAGCTTACCAATAAGAATCTGTCGGGTATATGACTTCAATGTGATGGTCAGTACATATAGTACGGACACCTGTCGTGCCCCTTGGGAGATCAGGATCGAGGGATTGATTGACAAGAGTTATGTTGATGTATATAGATATAGCAGGCTACTATAAGGACGGCCCCCGAGCGCGCTGACGAGAAGCCGAACAAGCCAACCAGCACCTTCCCCTCCTTCTTTAATAAAACGCAGTCTCATATATTCTTCGTATTAGTACCAACTTACATTCAATCCCCGATTCATTATTTGCGATCTCCGACAGAATCCATCATAAAAAACAGAGTGATACTTGATGATTAATACAAGCTCTGGCTGGGGACAGTAACACCAATCAGGCAAAGATCTTCCAATGAGCAGTCTCACCAGTTGGCCTGTGCTTCAGGTGCAGGCTACGGGGTGTAAACAGAGATGGCAGGAACAAACGAGGAAAAACACGTGACCTCGTTCTAGCACCGTACACACCCTGGTGGGAGCTTTTTACAACTCTTAGGTACCAGTCGAATAGTTTACTCCGCAGGATAAGGGGGCTCGCAGCTAACACCAAGCTATTGGTGACGCTCCCAGTGCTTAGTGCTCAGGCAGACGGGATAAAAGGCTAAGGTGCATCTCGTCTCCCACACCCCACACCCCTGGCGACTCGCAAGGCTCACACGCAGCCGGGCGCAGGGTTCAACTAAGCCCTCGTTGGAGGACTCTTGCTAGTTTTGGGTGAATTCAGTCACCAGACTCCAAAGTTTATCCCACTATCATCTCCTATTACGTTAGAACTCTTGAGTGCTTTCTCGGTACGGGCCGCCGGATTATTATCAAGAGCTTGGCTTTTTCTATTACGCCCAACGAGGGGGATACAGGCCATAGCCTTAGAAGCGGAAGTGTATTTAATATGGCTAGCAGCGGGTAGCTCACTGGATGCCGGAACAGTATACCAAAATAGGGACCAAAACCGAGGATTGAGTGATATTAGGTGACGGCTCCCGTTCTGCATGATAACCAGGTCAGGCTTTATGCATTTCTATCATCTCTTTCATATAAATATGGGCACCGGCGCTACATTTGATACGCTCATTGGAACTTCCAAAAATAATAACAACCGTATTTGTCGAGAAAGCCTCTGCACTCCACCCTATCCTGGTCCACCCAATTCACAGGCAAGCGAGAGAATTGCCACGCCCGCAAAAAGGATAGGAAGAAGGAAGGCTACTATCAGAAGAGCGCCTAAAGCATAGAAACCTTCGATTTCTTCCGAGAAATCAAACACTCTCCCTCCCCTGGAGAGGGGGTGTCTATTCTTATCAAGACGCACGAACGAAGCCAGCACTCTCCAAGTATCGACGGCGGAATGAAAAGTGTGGCTGTGTGCATCAAAAATCGAACAGCCGCTGAGAATGAACAGTTAGATAGCCGCTGTAGAAGCCGACGCAATATGTAAGGGCAGACAGGCAATCGCGCCGACTGATACGATAATAACCCAATAATTAACCATTGCGCATCCTATCGCTCCAATCTATGATAGGTGATAGGAGGGGTATCAAATAAGTTGGGATAGGGTATTTCGCCAACTTTCTTGCCGAATTAGAGCTATTAGCATTGGGGCCATCTCGGCTCTCAGGGGGCCCCCGAGTGACGCTTTATGCCATCAACCTCGAAATCGCGAAACCGCCAAAAGTGCCCCCGCCGGTGATGGATAGTTATTAATAGCCATCGCTTCGGGCCAAGCGAACAATTGGCGCACGACGGACAAAGTTCGTGGATACTTGTACTGTACCCTCAGAGACTCCGACGTGTCTCAGCCTCCATTGTCGATAGCCGACGGGAAAGTCCCGCGGTGTATCATCCTCATGTGGTAAAAAACATGTCATTCTGAAACCAGTTTGCTCGAGTGCTGAAGGGAATGCACAGTAGGGTGTTTATCACGCACTCCTTCGGCGTAGAAAACTGCAAACCAGGGGTAAAAAAACAACGTGGTTTTTTTCTAGGCGATGCAGAAAAGCAGCTTGCATTCAGGTGCTATGTGCTTCAAAGTAAATGGCCATCTGATCTCGCATCAAGAGGGGCGCCGGTACTTTACTGCAGAGGTATGTCGCATCCAAGTATTCAGCAGAGTCCTGTTCTGAACACACTGCCGAACCTTAAGGGATGCGGTCGCACCAGAGTGCTCACCCTGCACGGTCCTTTGTGATTATCGGTATTATGATATTATTATTATTAGTGCTTTTCCGTGCCGATTTTAAAGGTATTGATGCCGACTCTCGAAAAGCAAAATGTTCCACAGGATGATGGCGAAAGATCGGAGGACCTGCCCGTTCTGGTCAGCATCACCCCTCCCTCCATCCTTCTGCACCCCGCTGTGTATCCCATCTTTAGACAATACTTCCCCTCCTCACATCAGAGCTGGGCAAAAAATCAGGGCATCGGAGCGAAAAAAATAAATATATATCGCAACCATCCGGAATATGCAAGGAAAATCAGGAATGTAATACTGTACTCGAGTAGAAGAAGGCCTGGTGCTCATATAATAAGCAAGGTAACTTATTACAGAAGGAAACGGAACATGGTTGGTCCACTTGGGTCCCGGGTTTAAAAATTCAGGGGAAAAAAGAGAAAAAATCGAGACGGGGGCGGGTAGGTAAGTGGAGGAACTTCCTCAGGCGCCCTCCCTCCACCCCTCCCCGGAAGCCTCGCCTCCGTTTCTCTATATAGCTTCGACAAGGGTCTAGCGCTACCCTTATTATGGACCCTCGATCTCTTTCTCATCCACATTCACCCTTATCTCACCTCTAGATGCTCAAAACTTAGCAACACTGCTCAGAGAGGCCAGCCAGTAATTCATCACCGTCAAGACAACCCCAAGATCGCTTTACAATGAGTGGGTGGCGATTCCTTATCATGATGTTGTTTCATAGGGAACGGTGTGGCTTTTGCTTACCTTTTTTGGCTACTACAGGTCCACCCTTGCTTGGAACAGATGGGACGGCCCCGACCAGCGGAATTTTGAACAGAGTAATGACACTTTCTCGAGATTTTCATGTCCACCATCTCTAATAAACCAGGCTGTCAATTGCGGCAACTATTCGGCAAGGAAGAACGGTAACACGGTCACGGCAACCGGATATCCTACAGGTTCATGTCAGCCTAGCAGTTGCAACAAGTTACAATGTTATCGGAAGGGTTGTGGTGGCTCATTCACGGATAGCAGGTCTTGGAGGTACATACAGTATTCCCCGCGTCAAAAACGTCGCGTCCGCAAAGCTAACCGTTCCTACAATGACATAGAGAACACAAAAAGACTTGCATACCCGTGGGAAGCTATGGCTATCGCTGCGTGTTCCCGGATTGCCCCGACCGTTTTATGACTTCTAGCCTTTACGATATGATAAGTCACCAACGGGTTCATCAGATGTTCGCTTGCTGTGCACGGGGGTGTGCCTGGGTTTTCTCTACACAGGAGGGAGCTATCAACCATGTCATCAAGGAACATCAACATCGCATGACAAAATCTCCTACAGACATGATAAAACACTTGTGGACAGCCCGGAAACATCAGGGCGAATTTCAACGACTGTCAAGCGTTTGTTTCGACATCATGGACATCATATTGGATTGGGAGGCGGGGGTTTTGAGTCCCTCAGAGGGTATCAGACCAGCCCCAAAGCTAGCCACATACCCTCTGCTCGGGAGTAGGCATCCCGAAAGCGGAGCGAATGGTGAAGATGCAGAGGATGCACAGAGTTTGAGCTCGGCAGTGTTCGCGCACATCACGCATCAACTTGCGGCCCTTGGAGATCTATTGGACAACCGAGCATTGGCACCAACTGCAACGGAGTGCCGCCAGGTGTCTGAAGCGCTGGACATTATCCGGAGGAATCTCCAAAGCAAATCCTTTGCGAGTCCGTCGACTAGCTGGAATGGGGATCTTCCATTCCCCACTAGGGTTTCGGGTACGCGTGGCTTGAACCGTCCGGATATGGTATTCCAGGAGGAACGTGCCACCGCTGCTGCCACCGCTACTCTGGAAACCCACGAAGGGTCCAGACATCAAAAAAAGAAAATCGCTACTGCACAAATACCTACAGCAGTATCGCCCGTACAAGAGGAAGGTGACGGTGGAGATCTATCCGGGACCGACCTGGACTCCGACGAAGAGCCCGACGCACCAACGCTAGGAGCAGACGGCGAACCTCTACAACACATCCACCTCTCTGGGGAAGAACAGAGCAAATACTTCCAACAAATGCAGCAATGCTGTGTCCGCGCTGCTCATGAGTTCTACCTCCGCCACCGCGCGCACCTGGACAATATCAAGGACAAGAAATCCCGCCAACTTTGTCTAACCGCAAAATCCAACCCTATCTCTAAGTCCGACGACCTTAGCCTCCCGCATTGGACTCACCTCCTGCGCAGGATCAGCGATGCAAGAGGCCTTCAGAAGAACATGGTCAGTAGAATAGAGAGCTTCAACGGGGATATATCCCCCGTGGACGAGGTTAGACACGCGTTCGCGAAGGGCAAGGTCAAGAGCGATAGGGACCTCTTGGCACTCGTCCAGTTGACGAGGAACTTTTGCTGGCAGTTGAAGGATTGGGATAGATGTACCGATTTGGACACGCTGTATACGCTCCTGGAGAAGACCGTCCGTGAGGCAAAGCGTAGGGACTTGGAAAGGTATAACAAGCCGACCAGGAATGGGACGTTCAATAGCAGGAGGGAAAGACCAACAATCAGAAGTCCGCAGAGGCAGTCGGCCACTTGGCCGTTGATGGCGGAAACGGACGGGGCAGAGTGACAGTGAGCGAAGAGCACAGCTTGGCTACACGCATGGACTTTTTGGATTCCCTTCCCCCTACCTCTTCCCTCTCTTCTCTCCTTCCCCTTCTCCCTTTTTTTCTTTTTTCTTTTCTTTTTTCACTTTTTTCCGTTTTCCCCCAAATTTTTCCTTTTTCTTCCCTTCTTCCCATTCCCAGGTCAAGAACTCGTCGGGCATTACACTGGTGTTTGAATTTGAATTTCGCAAACATGGTTGTTCTTTTTTTTCTCTTTTCCTTTCCTTTCCTTTCCTTTCCTTTCCTTTCCTTCCTTCCTTCCCTCCTTTTTTTTTTTTCTATTTTAGGTGCACATAGTTTTGCCTTACTCGTATCTTCTTTCCATAATGCGAGATGATGAAGAAAAGAAAGAAAAAGAAAAAAAATCGTTCAAACCTCACGTCCCTCGTACTAGCCATCACCGTGGTACTCAGTGTGCATATCTCTATTGCTTGTTTCGCCCGCCTTCTTAAAACCACATGATGTGATATTACGACAGTATTATTATGATATTGGTTTCCAGACCCATCGTACGACGCTGCATGTCAACCCCGCCCCTTAAGTTACGTCTCACCACCGCCACTACGCTATCAATCAACCTTGCAGCACATGGGTATTGTAGTATAGGGCTGCAGCAGAGCGCTGCACATCACCGTCGTGATCTTCCCCAGCGCGATAGGGTAGTATGCGATAGTGGCGATAATGGCGAGTTAGTTTACTAATCGCAGCGGAGGGAAGCCTGTGTTTCACGGTGCTGTTGTTGTTGTCTGTATTCGTGCTGACATGCCAGGTATCAGAGTCTTCTGGGGCACAGTAGAGTTGAGACGGTGGTTCTTGTAACCACAGCACAATGAGGTATTTTGGAAACGAAATTCCGTATGATGAATCGGAAGTTAGTGTTATGACCCGTAGCAGCCTGATGCTATTGTTAAACATACAAGTATCATAACAACCTCCATGACAATGGTGCTCAAAGCTAAAACATAGAAAAAAGGCTTAGCCTCTACCCCTCATACCTTTCTATCTCTCGTAAGCTGGCACACACAGAAGCTTGCCACTACTCTTCCCTTACCATATGATATAACTCTTCTTCACAACGGGTGGAGGCCCCGTAACCGCAACAGAATCCTGCCCAAACAGAAAAGAAACCCTGCCAATAGCTCAGAACCTATACAATTACATGAAGCGAAAAGAAATTACAAGTAATTATCATACCGGTATCTGAAAACCAAGAAAAGACATCGAGGCAGTTTAGCCACGCGATATTAATAAAAATGGTGCCCCCCCCCCCTCTCTGTGACTTCCCCAATATTGCACTTTCTTAATTATAATTCAATTTGTGTCGCCTCATGCAGGATCCCTTCCTGATTTCGCCACAACTATATCAGTAAGGCTGTGGACAGACAGAACCTTCTTTTGGCCACCGGGATTCCGGGTTTTTTTTTTTAGCAAGAACGGAAATCCGTAACGTTTTGTTCACACTGTGACAGATTAAATGGAGAGACTAAATAAAATATTGAGGCAAGTTTCTGAAAGTACGGTAATTGTCCTACCTTCCCTGCCAAGAATCACTTGACTTTGAGCTTTTTTTGTTGGCAAATATAGAGTAGAAATATAGATAGATGTCCGTCACTATGTTTTGCTTTGCTTTGCTCTGGCTCACCTCCGCGCACTCAAACTATTAGCTAACAAAGCATAAAGTGACCAAGGGTTAAATTATCTTCTTCTTCTTCTAATTTTTGAATACCCTTGCTGCAGCAGTATCATATTATACTGTCGGATGTAGTACTGTAGATGGCAATTTCCCTCCTCTCCCCCCCCCCCACCTCTTTCTCGCCAAACTCGACTTGTCATGCAATCAACAATCAATTCCCTTCCGCCCTACCAGTAAGAATGTGCATGAATAACGAAAAAAAAAAATCGGAGGTTTTAAAGCACGAATAGCAAGTGAGTATCGTATGGTACGAGTACAGTATGTACGTTAAACCTTTGCCCCTGCCGGTGGCGAATTTTTTCTTCTTTTTTTTCCACATTGGCAGGGATAGGGTACTGTAGAGTACCCGTAGAGGAAGAGACGAGTTTGGGTTAGGGGGACGATAACGCACTCGTATAGCATCGTATGATATCATATCGTGTCCAGTTCAGTTGTGTACCCTCTCGTGCACAGTCGACACCGCAATCACCGGACAAAGATGCAAAGCAAGCAAGCATTACTCGGCCGTAAGCATGATATCCAGAAAGTCCGTCGCCAAGACAGGTACCGTATTAATATTTAAATGCCAAGGAATTTGGATATTAAATTTATGCCTTTGCAAAAGAACCCAGCCAACTAACTTCACCGCCTTTATTCCCACGTTATTCCCACATTGCGCTCCAAGAGAACCTGTACGAGTTACTGCAAGTTTCCCTACTGTACGAGCCGTATTGGCGCCGATGTGCTCGATGTGCTCGAGTATCATAGGAGTGCCTCCCTACTCGAGTAAGTGAAATATCCGGTAAAATTGGCGAACCAACCGGGAGCTCAAAACACCGTAGGCTTTCACGTGATGAAGTAAATTTGCCACAATCCAAGAAAACAGGGAGAGAGGCGATTCGCCAGAACCATATGCACTCATTGGCGCAAACTCGCCTCATATTTGTATGATACAAGAATCTACTCACATACAGTCCTCTACGAGCTAATCTCAATTCAGGAACAGTAGCAGAACACCCCCGACTGTTGCTGGGTATATACACTTGTGGGAATGCTGGGACACATACCCCGCCTACATATTTACATGCTCCGCAGCTCTGACGCACTTGTAAGAAATAATACAAGGAAAGAAAAAAAAAGGAGGATGATATGGGGAAACCCCTGTAGGGTGACCGCACCCGGAGCACTTCCCCCCCCCCTCCCCCCGAACGATATACAGCAGGAGCAAAAACCAAGGCTGAGGTGATCGCTGCTGCTGTGGTTTCAAGTTTCTACCCCGTCTAGTTCTCTTCGAAACCAGAGGATAGTGCATGACAGTTAGTTAGCTCTACCATAGGTGAGATGGGAGTACCGGTACCGTATCATGCGTGAGGGATCTGCCCCGTCGGCCTCCATGCGGCCCTTCGGGGATGCAGGGGGTTTGCAGAAGTTGGCTGAGGGAAAGGGGAAGCGGGTGTGAGCGGTGCAGGAATTTCCTCACTCTTGTTTCCCTCATCTTCGTTCCTTACGTCAGGTAGGTGGAAGAGTAGTAGTCCCGATCCTACTGAATGGTCTTTTCTTTTCTTTTTCCTACCCTTACCTCCCCTTCCTCCCTGTCTTTCTTTCCTTTTTTTGTGTTCGCTGTCGTTGTCTTTTGCCTCTGCATTTGTGTTCCTTCCACTGCCTTCAGGTCGTTCATGTCCGTTCTCAGATGGTTAGGACTTGCGTGCCTGAGATCCACTAGGTATTTGAAAGGGTGAAAAAAATATAAGAATACAAAATATATATATATATATATAAAGGATAGATCTCGTCATGCTTAGGCTATCGTTCCTGGCAAGATCTGCATCTTGGGTACTCGAGTACGGTAGGTGGGGGTGGTGCCTTTTTTCTCTTTTTTTTTTGGTGCTGCACGCCATAATAGGTTAATATTTCCTTCTACAACCATAAGTTGGGCTGAAGGATGTCTTGAGCTGTTCTTCTCTTCTCCAAAAGTACCATACTCAACTATGCTGCACTGTGCGTGGGGGGGAGCCAAAACGCTGTAGTGTAGTCTGATCGTCAATCCGAATCCGTCTCGCATTGTACTCGAGTAATAAGCATCTCGGAGATATTATAGGCTCTAGTTACCCTACGAGTAGACTATGAAAAAAAAACATGAAACGCGCAAGTCCGGCATGGTCTGCAGGGCAAGCTCGAGAGTCGCTATGACCGAACGTTGGTTTAAAGTGTGGCGAGAGAGACCGAAGCAGCAGGTGCTAAGACGCTAGACCACCAATCAACCTCCGATGTATGGTATACGCTACGCCGTTTTTTTTTGCGGGTATCTCCGGAAAATGTTTACGGCGGTCAGCACAAATATCGGATTAAATGCGCGGTACCCGGATACGGTCCGTACGTCTCAGACCCCCGACGATTGGGAAGGGTCACGATAAAATGAAGCCAATTTTATTTTTTTACACTTTAGAAAGGAGAAGGGGAAAAAAAAGTGAAGTAAAGGCCGTTAGTTAGCCCCAAGATAAAATATCGGCAGGGCGGACGGTGGCTGTCCGAAATGGGGGGGGGGGTAGCGTGGTATCAGTAATACCCATACCCCAACCTCTCACGCCTATCTGGAAAAGGAAAAGCATCCCGGTTGCGAATGCAAAAATGCCCGTTTCAATATCCGTGGGCAGTGAAGCAAGCGGATGGGCAAGCAGGTACAGTACAGGTGCAGTCTCAAAGCTACCGTTATTGGCTTTCCCGTGGCCCTGCAGCCTCGTCGACATCAAGGCCTGATCTGGTCCGTGGTTGCGGGTGAACCATGTGCGTGTTATGTCTGTATGTGGTAGTACGCACGGTAGCCAACTGAGAGCATTGGGATTTTATGACTGATTGGTTATGAGAGTGGGTGCGAGTAGGGGTTTGTTGGGGTGAGGTAAAAACATAAGATGAACCAGTATCTCGCTTGCTCGTTGTTGGTTGATTGAATGTGCACAGTGTTGTGCTCGGGGGGGGGGGGGGTCGCCCCTTCGTGGGGGTTGTGCAGACAGAGAGGGAAGGCTGAAGATTGGTTGGGACTTCATGTTGTACCGGTACTGCACAGTACAGTGAGTACCTTACTTTTACTTTTTTTGTTCTCTTCCTTTCTTTTCTTTCCCCTTGTACTCGCAGGTATCGTAACTTGGGCGAGGGGGGTATAATGCACTTTGTCAGAAGGTATATGCTAAGTACTCAGTACCTAAGGTTGATAGTGCGCTGTATATAGGCAATCACATGCTGCGACGGCGGATGTTGGGGTGAGAGAAAAAAGGGTCACATAGTCTAAGGGATGGATGGTGGAGAAGCTACCGTAACCTGGGCCAATGTCCAAAGCTACCAGCGCTAGACTACTTTACTAATGTCGTCGCCGGTAAACCACCGTGGGTTAGCAAAGTACCAGGTACCGTAGGGACATTGGGCAATTCAGTGGGAGACACATATTCCCGAATATGGCCAGGTTTGATACGGGCGAGTAATTTCTTCGGAACAATCTGCTAAGTATCGCGCGGGCGCGCGTTGGCTTACACCGAGGTCCCGTTTATAATGGCCTATCATATAGTGCTACTAGTAGTGTACTGGTACAGTACATTCAAGGCGTAAAAATGGGACTCAACGGGATATGACGTTAGGGAATTCGGTGGTCTGATCGGACCGAATAGTCCACGATAGCAGATGTGGATGGGTATCATAGTATATCAGGCCGGATGCCGGTGCAGACTGCATGGCTGTTTCGCTCTATCCTCTCACCCAACAAAGGAGTAGTATTATCCATGGAGCTCTCTCCGCTGGGTGTGGCGGGCTCATAAGTTCTATGATATTTTATCGCACGTGCCCGAAATGGTTCCTGAATAAATCAATAAACACCTACCGGAGCCTTGGTTTCCCTCCTCCAGTGGGCTTCTTTGTTGCACCTTGCCCTTTTCCCCCAGCCTTGGGGAACCTGAGGACCCCTGTATAGCTGAATAGAGGGGAACCTGAGGACCCCTGTATAGCTGAATAGAGGGGAACCTGGGGTTGGTGTGTGGGTGTGGAAGGGTAGGAGAAACAGAAGGATAACATATAGAAACAAGACATAGCGATGTCGGGGTATGACAGAGAAGTGGGTTTATCATACTTGTGTAGGCATAACGGATTATCAGCAGATGGATGCACTGTGGAGATTGCGGCTGCGCTGTAACGATGGCCTGAGTAGGGCAACACTCGAGAGGAGGGGTGCCAACTCATCGAGGTGTTTTGGGTTTACGGTGCCAGTACCGGTATTAGATGTGGCACCGTGATCATAAACTTTTTTTTGTCGCATAGATATTAGTCTTTTTTTTTTTCGCTCGGTGTTTTACAGGCTTTTTCTTTCTTGGTTGGATGAAGAAGATAGGGTAGTTAAATTTCAACGCCCCCGTGATCCCACTCCATAGCGACAACCTCATGAGCCAGGGAAATCGGATGAGGCTTTCCCAACCACCGACGGACGGTATGACAAATCTGAGGGAAAAATAAGGACATGTACAGTACTAGGAGATACTGTAGTGATAATAATAATAATAATAATAATGAAAAACAGATAAACAGTGATACCGCTGGTGCGCGCTGTGTAACGTGTCGTGAATTAGCTGGTTATTATCAGGATCATATTCCATACATGGGGGGGCTTCTCTCACCTTCCCATGTAAAGCATTGGCTCGGGCCAAGTTAATCTGCTACTGGTACCGGTATTGCTTTTGGATCGCCTCTGTTGATGGGTACGGTACCGGTACTCGAGCACAGTGCTAAACCATCTTCTCGGGTCGAAAAAGAAAAGCCGTATCCATGCTCACAGGCTCCCATGACATTGTGCGAGAATGTTCTTAATGTGGCGTAACCGTGCCAAGGTTCCCGCCACTTCGAAAGACGCTAAGCGACCCTCGAAGTTGGACGGCACTCCTACGGAGTGCCGGACAGTTCAACGAGATGGACAGCTCAACGCAACAATACTTAGTCAATCACTATTCTGCTCTCTCAACTACGCACTGTACCACCACCACATCATCATGTCTGCTGAAGCTTACTCTGCAATCGAAGCCCGAATCCAAGAAGCAATTGAGGTGCTCAGCGGACAAGGAAATCCAAATGTGACTGCTATTGCACAGCAGTTTGAAGTGCCAAAGGAACGCCTACGTGCAAGATGGAATGGCCGGCAATCCCGTCAACAACGTGTTTCACCAAACAGGAAACTGAGTGAAGCTCAAGAGATGGGCCTATGTCAGTATCTCAATCGATTGGATGAGATTGGAATCCCGCCACGTTATCCTCTTATTAGCAAATATGCAAACTCGATCTTGTACCGCTCACATTCAGATCCCACAACCACACCACCAAGTGTTAGTGAGAAGTGGACTCGCCGATTCCTCCTCCGACATCCTGAATACAAGATTCGAAAACAGAAATCTCTTGATGTCAATCGAAAAAGGGCTCATCATAGTGATGATCTGCGTGATTGGTTCCTTCGGTATAATAGAGTGAAGGAGGAAAAGGGAATTTTAGATGTTGATTCCTACAACTTCGACGAAACAGGATTTAGGATTGGGATTGGGAAGGATCAGTGGGTAGTGACTCGAGAGCCAACACGTCCGATGTATATAGCCAGTTCCAGTAATCGTGAGTTAGTAACAGTAATCGAAACTATCAGCGGTGATGGTGCTGTGCTTCCTCCGATGGTCATCATTCCAGGCATACTGCACATGGAAGACTGGTATTTGCAATCAGATCTACCCGGTGACACCTTAGTTGGGGTTTCAGAAACGGGATATTCGAACGATATGCGTGCCATGGACTGGCTGTACCATTTCGAAAAATGCTCTCGTCGCCGACAAGTTGGAGCTTGGAGATTGCTTCTTCTCGATGGACATGATTCACACTGTACAAGAGAGTTTATACAGTTTTGTGATGACCACAAGATTTTACTCTTTTGTTTTCCTCCTCACTGTACTCATTTATTGCAGCCACTCGATGTAGTAGTGTTCCAGCCCTACAAACACTACCACGCAGAGGCGGTTGACTCTGCTACACGAAGTGGGTGTTCCGAGTTTGACAAGATCGAATTTTTGAATGCACTCAACTCTATTCGTTCTCATACATTCAAGTCTACAACAATTTGCTCTGCGTTTCGGAAGACAGGATTGATTCCTTTTAATCCTGATGTTGTACTCACGAAGCTTATGGAGAATGAGTTCCGTAATGCTCAAACTCCGTCAACACCTCCACAACAGGTGGAACCCCCACCTACAACTCCCCAAACTGTTCGCACTCTTAAAAGACATGCAGATAGTCTTTTATCTGAGCTTGACCAACTCTCACCATCGACAAATAAGAGTCTTCGAAGGTTCGTTAAGGGTAGCCTTGCACAGGCGCATACTGCGGCGCAAGCATTGGACGATCTCACACAAACGAAAGCTGCCGAACTTGCTCAGGCTACACGACAAAGACGGAGCAGAAGGTCACTTCAGAAGGGTGGAGCTATGTATGCTGATGAGGCACGGGCGATGGTGCAGCAGAAAAAGCAGGACAGTATCGAAAAACAGGTTCAGCAGGCTCAGCGTGCACTTGATGTGGTCACAAAAGCAGCCGAAAACAAGGTCAAGAAACAATGGAAAGAAATCTCTAAGCAAATGCGAGTTGCTGTAAGGGAAAGGAATAAGAAGCTAAAGCTTCAGAAGGATTTGTTCCGTAAAGTTGGGCATTCTGTTGTCATTATTTCTGATAATTCTTCTCATGTATCATAAAAGTTCTGTTGAGCTGTCCATCTCGTTGAACTGTCCGGCACTCCTACGGAGTGCCGTCCAACTTCGAGGGTCGCTTAGCGTCTTTCGAAGTGGCGGGAACCTTGGCACGGTTATTGCTCCAGGATATACCGCACAGCGATCCCACACCTAACCGTTCGGGATAACTATCGCTGTGACAGCCTGCAGCCTCGTTTACAGTACCGTTATGACAAGCGGATTCTAAAAGGTTGGATTTCGGGCATGATACTAACTTATGATACTTGTACTGTGCTAGCAAGAACATGGCCTGCTATGACACAAGGTGGGTTAGGGCTGGGTCCCACTGTTTGCGGTACAGCACATACCACACGAAATACCTCGCCAGAAAAGAAGAAAAGAGAAGAAAGCAAGAAGAAAAGTCGGTATCTCCCCCCGCTTAGCTCAGAATTCCTGGTGTCCTCTGTCCCTGGCTATTTCTTAGATGGCAGATGACCCTAACCTGTGGTCTGTTGTTCTGTCGACAAGCCCCTTCTCCGCGAGATCCTCTGATATTGAAGTGTGAGGCACGCCAATTGATGTACTGGTACTGTACCAACGGGTTGAGTCCATAAATGTTCCATCATGCCTAGTTCGGTGGTCAATCAAGATTAATCATGTCCTACAACCCAGGAGTTTACGTAGCATATGAGTTTGAGGTCAGGGTTATATTTTATGAGTTCGGGCTTAAATTAGGTCCAGCACCGATCCTACTATGTACGAGGTGAACTTTCGTTGGGTGGCTCAGCCAGCCTTGTCTTGTGGTTTTCCGCTCGTGGTGTGCGAGCAGTGAAATTTAATTATTTTTATCACCGCCTCGGTTATTGTCCGTTATGAAGCACGTTGCATGCATGAGAGTTCGCACAAATGGTGAAGAGAAGAGGGGGTCCGGGGGTGAAGTGTGGGGAACAGCATATGAGGATATGGGGAACAGATCCCTAGCAAAGTAAAGGTCCAGGAGCTTTGTTATCAAAGGGGTTGACGCTTGTCCTAATAACTACCATCGGAGCAGCTAATTCGGTGGGAAGCAACGATGGGGCTGGATGTGCTTCCCGTATTCCTCATACTCGGCTCCATGGCCCAAGATGATAGACTAGATATCTGGCATATCATACAACGTTTGCGAACAAGTCAAAATGTGGGAGAATAGAGCATATTTCATGGTAATTGCGATTGGTATGAGGATGTGTAATTACAAGTACAGTACTAGCATAGCACAGTGCCGAGAGGGTCCCCGGTGAAAGTTTGCGGGCACTAAGGCTATCTGCAGGACGGCCCGGGCAGAGCCTATGGAGTTATGCTACGGACGCTATCGTCACGGACATTTGTATGCAATTCTGGATCCCCGCCGAGCCTTGTCGGTCAAGGGGAGAAGGAAGGGGTCGGGAGGGGGTTTCAGAAATTTTACAGCTCCGGAAGGTGTGTGGGTGATGGAAGCAGCAAGTACGAGTACCGGTATGGTACCGGTATGTTTCTGTCACCTCGGCCGTAAGAATGCCAGTGTGGAAAGCCAGTACGAGTACTCGAGTACCAGTACCTACGACATGTGCGACTTTGCACCTCACGGGTGCTGAAGGGCTCGGTAATTGGTTGGGTGCTACCGGCACAGTGCGAGCACAGTACAGCATAGTACCAGGTTTCAATCTGGTACTCGAGTGCTGTAACAGGGAAACTCCTTCCCATCCGCCATAGCTACCCAGCCGGGTCACCTTTGGCTCCTCATTCTTCCATGGGAGCCTCTTGGGGCATTGCATACAATGGTATTGCACAGTGTGTGCGCTCAACTTGGCTGCTCCCTTTCCCTTTCCCTTTCCCTTTCCTCTCGAGCTCCTTCCTCCCAGCTTCGCACTCACACTCGACAAGTCGAAGAATTATGGATGGGTGGATGGATAGATGGATGGGAGTGAAGGGGAAGAAAGGTGTCGACGTTCGGATGCGAGGTGAAATACAAAGGGCCCAATTCTCTGTATATTTTATTTTATTTTGGGGGAGGGGCAGATCTCGGGCGGGTGGGACGTTTGTGAACTCTCTTATTTTTTTCCCCCGAAGAAGAGGCTCACTCCATCGAATAACAGGTAAAAGAAAAAGAGAGAGAAAAAAGGAAAGAAGAAAAAAAAGAGTGTACAGTACATTTCGCACTGGTGTGTTGAGTGCGTAGCCACCGTGCTCTGTTGCGGTTGCGCACATCCACCGAATATCTCTCCCTTCCCTTCCTCAGTACCGGTATCCTATATTGCTTATAACCTATACAAGTACTAGTACTCTGCTGCAAATGCGGTACTTCGTACAAGTAGTTCTATCGAACATAAGAAGAATCCTTCCGCCCAAAATACCCTTTCCTCAATCGATGGCCTTGTCGACCTGTTAATAATCCCCCAACCCCATTCCCATATCTCTCTCTCCCTCTCTCCCTCTCTCCCTCTCTCCCTCTCTCCCTCTCCCTTCCTCCCTCCCTCTCCCCTCTGCACAGAGCTCCGACGTCGCCCGCTGTAGGCAAAGATACTCAAATACACACACACATTGCGCAGATATAATACCTATCGGTTACCCCATCTGCACTTTTCTCCTTCTCCAATCCAACCGCCTTTTCCTCTCTGCTATACTCCATTAAATTTTGGTCAATATTGAAGGACATTTTTTCATTTTTGACCCCCCCCCCCCAACCTATCCGCTCCGAGCAAGTTTGTCTCTTTTGGTTAGTAAGGCAGGCGGTTCAAGCTTAACCTCCTCACCCGGCCCTCTTGCCCTCTCTCTCTCTTCCCTCTCTCCCTTTCCCTTGCGACAGACCTCCTTCTTTCTCGCCATCACCGTCGTCACCCTCACCACCATTTCAGCCCCGCTGTTACCTAAGCTAGTTCTCACTTACTCAGCCTCCGTCGTCCCCCATTAATTATTATCATCACCATCACCATTACTACTGCTATCGTCTTCATTCAAGCTGGGCACAAATGCTAATGCCTATTGCCCGTTTGATCAATATAGCCGAAAGGGTTTTTTAATTTCTAATTTCTAAATTATTATTTTTTTTTTTAAAAAAAAAAATACCTATGGACGGCCTGGATTGGGATTCTGGGATTCTGTGGCCCGACTATGAATATCGGAAAGAGTTCGCGCGCTGTGTTTCCGATTATATCCTTGACAAGAGTGAGAAGTATCCTACGGTTGGGCCAGGAACGTGGTGTCCGGGTATGCCACTACCTCCCAAGGTCCAGTCGTATTTCTCCGCTTGTGTGAGGCAATTCGTCGAGTCCCTTCCCGACGACCTGTTACGAGGACACCAACCCCTCCAGGAATTCGAGGTGGAGGAGAACTACGCAATGGAGAGGTTTCTACGCGGGTCTAACGAGGAGCCTTTCAATTCTATAGCCCTAACTATGCCCCGTGGGATTAACAACTTTGGGATCCCGGACGAGTTCGACAGTCAGAGCCTTTCAACAGCAGGAGATCCCAGGAGACCTATCAGAGATCTCCACCGCCAGGGTGCAGTTCATCAAACTGACTTTTTCCCGACATTAGGTTCGGATGTATTTCCCCGGGGAACGCATGGAGCAAACCTCGCAGAGCAGATGGAGACTGTCACCGAGATCATGAGCTCCAGGAAGAGCCACGTTGAGCAGTTTCGCCATGGTGGGGGGTTGGCCCCGCCGCCGCCACAATCCACAAGTGCCTTGGGGAGAAGACGGAGGGCTTATAGCGGTGAAGAAAGCACTTCCGCTGGCTCGCAAACTGCTACCCGCAGAGCAAGGACCAAGCGGAACCAGCCACCCCTGAAAACTGCTGTCGGCGATGAGGGCCAAAGCTCCAGAAGCTTTGGGGCGAACGCGAGAAGTGTCGATGAGAGCCCAAGGAATACAACCAGTGCAGGGACGGTTTCGAAGGAAGGTTTCAAGCATAAATGCGATACTTGCGGGGAACGTTTTGAGTTCCCGGCTAGGCTCAAGTGCGAACCATTTGTTTTCTCTCAACATTAGGGTTAGGGCTAATAATGATTAGAAGCCACATGGAGACCATATCCCATGCTGAGCGGAGGTATCGGTGTGAGCTCTGTGGGGCGGTATTTTCTCGCAAGAGCTCATTGAAGAGACACCAGGAGGCAGCGACTGCTTGCAAGTCCAAGACCCAGAGTGGAAACGATTCCCCTCCCCCGTCGACTCCCGAATCCGGAGCCCGAGATGCCACCTTCCATAGCGCAAGGAGTGCAAGACCACCCTCCATGGCATCACCCAGCCACGGTAACGTGAGCCCTTCAATCGCTGGGAATCAGTCTGTTAGTTCCCAGAATCAGTATCGTCAGTATGGTCCGGCCTCTGCCCCCCGAGCATCGTTCGGGGGGGGTAGTTATTTGTCCCCGATGCCCCGGACATCCTCTCAACAATACCGCCCACCTCCACCATCGGTAGCTTCTCGTAGTTCGCATCGTCCACCAAGTGCCCGCTCATTCATAGATCCCAGGATGCTCGAGGGGATGAGCGGTGGGCACAATGATTGTGATCAGATCCGAACGGGCAATGGTTGCGGTACATGAGGTATGATACCTAACACCCTGAAATACCGAGAACACTCGGTTAACATTCGGTAGCTGTAAATCTTTGGTCTCCTGGAATACTGGTGTCAGTGTTGAGACGATAATTCAGCGTGTCATACTTGACCCCCCCCCCCCCAAGATTTGCTATGGGGGGAGAAACTTCCGCGATATCTTGACCCGGGAACGGCGCTCCACCAATGTCGAGGCCAGTTTCTTTTTTTCCTCTCTTGCCCCCTACAGTGCCGGGGGAAATGAATCCCCTGTGAGTAACACCTGGGGAAGCGCGGCTCTAGGCCCGAGCACGGACGAAAGAAACAGGGCCCGCCCCGTAGCAGCATAGAATTCTCTTGATGTTGTCGTGTAGGTATGAGTGAACCTAATATGTATCTAAATTTTTCTCACCACGCGAATTTTTAATCGGTCGCAATATTGGCGGATGTTTTGCTTATTTCTTTGACCCATCTATCATTCCTGCCCGAAAACTCTCCACTCTTGATTTTAACTCCAGTCATTTCTCTCTCCTCTCCCCCCCCCACATTCTCTCAAGCCCTTCTGAATGCTTCATTTGATCGGTGTTTGATATTTTATACCGAGCCCCCCCGAGGGTTCAGATTATTTTTGCGTCCTTGAAATGGCGGGTGTAAGGTGTGGGGTGGCGCATTGTTGTTTGGTTTCGAGGATGGTTGGATTGGTCGCTCCATCTAATACCGGATGCTGAGAACATTATATAGAAGAATTGAGGTCAGAACTTGTTTTTTTTTTTCCCTTTTCTCAAAAATAACCCTTCTTCATACTCGGCCAACTGGGTTCATCTTACTTTTTAATTTCACTTGAGGAAAGTGTGGTGTGCATCGCGGCAGGTGTGGTGGTTTGTAGGCACATATGTGTGCTTATACAATTTAACTGCATGCAATATACGGTAGTGTACTCGTACTGGTACAGTATTACAGTCTAACCCAAATATACTTATATCATGCTGTGATTCCTGGCTTAGTCTACATAAAGGTATGTTTCAAACAAGTTTGAGGAATCCCCTCGAGAATACTGGTATTTCCAAAAGGGCCTTAACTTAGTTGGCTAAAAAGGGTAATATTTTTACTCTGATTGTCCAATATCATCCGTAGCAGGGATCTAGAAGCGGGTAACCCAAAAGGTGAGCTTGTTAGTTTTGTTTCAAACTTCTACTTCTAGTACCGGCAGGCGTGACTTCAGAAACCTAACCAACTAAGATCTCAGGAAGGGACGGTCCACCACCCAACCCCATCTATTTCCTCCCAATTTTCCCCCAATGGAGCAAAGGGAAACACAGAGCTTTCTGCGCACGCCAAGAAAACCATGTGCAACACACCACTCAGCTGAGCGAAGAAAAATACGCCAACACAGAGGTGTTGTGATTTTGGGGACGGAAGCGGGGAGGGGGCGATCGAGTGTGACAAGAGCTCCACAACTACCGCAAACTCCTAGCGAACTTCTCCCAAAAGCTTGAAACGGCCTTATCGTGTGTGTCTGGGCTCTTAGGGAATTCACTCTTTCCTTTCTTTTTCAGATATCAAGTTAAAGCTTCTTTTCCTCCACACCATAGTCCTTCCCCGCCACGGCTGACCGGCCCTGGGGAAAGGGTTCGAACTGAGCAAGTTAGATCGAGCTTATCCTCCGCCGCCTGTCAGGAGGTGTAGCAGCACGTGTGTTGGAGAGGTGAGAAGAAGAAAAAAAAAGCCTAATTGTACTATTACGGGGTTTTTTTAATACCCTTGTCGTCGATCTATCCCGAACCCTGTGCTCTGAGTCGTTTCGACTGCAGATTTGGGGAGTCGGCCCTTTGTATCATACCATCCCCATGCCAATGGCTCCAAGCCCAGACCACATGGATTTGGATGTGGGGGGGGGTGACAGGCGGGAAACTGCTTGGTGGGAGCGTTTGACGAAAGATAGTGCGCTCATGCAGGAGTTTGTGGAAAAGCTCAATCCGGCTTGCTTGCCAATCGACGCAAGCAAAACTTGTCCCGAGGTGGATAATACTCTCGAGAGGGTGTATTACGATATACACCCCCCCCTCCCACCGGGCACACCCATACCAAGCTTTAGTACTGCCCGTACCCAAACTATATCCACCATCATCGACATTTTGCGTCAGAATCACCCAAACACTAGTGTATCAAAAGGCGGCATGGGCGCCTTTTCTATATCTTCCTTTCTCAATGAGAGTTACCCCAAGTCCGCCCCGTTCAACGGTGAAGCCCTGCATTCCCGAGCGGGCGATGGTGCCGGAGATGGGGATTCTGTGGCTTCCTCCCATGGAAGTTCTGGTGGTCCGAGGAGCGGCGGTTCTTTATCCATTCGTGAGAGGCCAAGCGCCAGCGATCGCTTCCACCCACGTGATTCCCGGCCACACCGACACCCACACCATGGGAAGCCCTCTACTCACACGCTGAGCAATTCTACCGGGTGCAGTCCAGGCAGAAGCAATAGCTACTCCCCTGGTGCCTCTGGTAGCGCCCGATCAGACGGTTGTCCCTCAGCGGATGAAAGCACCACATCCTCATTCTCCTCAACTCTAGATACTCCTAGCCGTTCTCGTGCCCCTTCCCACTCTCGCTCCGTTCTTAATCGGGGCCCTCCATACGTTCGTACTGGCAATCATTTCGACGTGCCCCGTTCAAGGACCTTGAATGGGACAGGGCCCGGGGGACAACATAAGTGTGATGAGTGCGGAAAGGCATTTCCATATCCTTCAAAGCTAAAGTAAAGGCCGCTCATGGTTTACATCTTGGTATTGTCCTTTTGCCCCATGCTTACCATTTGTGTCAGAGACCACAAGCATATCCATCAACACGATAAGCCATTCCCCTGCAATCACCCTGGCTGTCCCAAGAAGTTCAAGAGATCGCGAGAGCTCAAGGCCCACGAGAAGACACACGACAAACGTGGTACGTAGTCCTCGCCCGTTTTCCCGTATCGTGGCCGAGGAAGTGTGGCTTGTCAAGCTATTGAACTGCGCCTTAATTAACCGGCCTTATCAACTACAGCCGTTAGAAATTCTCGCTCAAGCCAATTCCAAGGCCGATTCCCGGCCCAGTCCCCAGGCCAGTCCCCAGGCCAGTCCCCAGTCTCTCCTTCACAATACCCCCCCAGCCCCTTGGGCCGTGGTGAGTGCTCTCCAAAGAGTAAGCCCCCGGATTCTGATAGGACTTCCTCTACGTCGCCCGAGGATGAGTACACGTTTTCTGGGTCACCCTCTCCGGCTTCGAGTCATATAGGTGGGCGTGTGGCAAGTCCAGAGCGACTGGTTGTCGATAGTCAAGAAGGGAAGGAGGTGATGCACCTCAATGAACCTGGGCCCGACCAGTATGACTATTCTTCACTTTGAGTTCACATTGTTTCAAGTTACTTACTTGACTTGTACAGGCACACACTTCCCCCTGGATTGATCCGTAAGTTGGACAGACAGCTGTTCCCTGGTCTCCCTCCGGTGGTATGTTTTGGAATGACTCTTCTCCCAGATGCGATTTAAACTTTGCTAACGTCGGCGATCAGGGCGCTGACACCACCTAACAAGAAGCGATTGGCTCCCAGACCTATTCATTTGCCGGGAGTATCCACACTCCCACTCTTCTATATTTTTTTTCTTTTCTTTTTTGTTTCCTCCCATTCTTTTTTTCTTTTCGTGTTCTCTTCTCAGCTATTTCGCCACGTGGTTAACATTAGTGAAGGGGGGGAATCTTCGTTTCGGGTAGTTCATCTACATTATGGTGTATTCGTTGGTGTTTGCATGACACGTGAAGATGGAGTAAAAAGATGGATGAGTATTTTAAACTCGAGGCGTTAACTGGAACATTCGAGATGTGTGCCTGCAGATCACGATTTATGACGGGAGCACAGATGCAGATGATGATGATGATGATGGTGGTGGTGGTGATGGTTGTTGGTTCGGATGGAGTCTGGAGGTGGGGGTAGTCTAGAGAGCCGAGTGTTTTGCAATGTACAGGCCACAGCACAGCTCTAGTACCATACTGGTTGATATCGAGAAATGTCTTTCTATAAATAGTTTATCTTGAAACTTTTATGCTGTTTTTTCTTTTTCTTTTTTTTCTTCTCATTCATGTATACTCTGTATAGTCTAATGCTGCCCGCCAGCATCACAAAGCTGATGAGTTGGAGAGAATCAAGGCTATGTTGTTCGGTGATGTGGGATGACAGGGGGGTGGAATTGAGGCTGTGTGGTGATGTCTTAAGCAACAACAACTCGACCCTACAAGCCTCACAAAAAGAGCCTTGGCGGTGCCTCAGAAGGCGACTCGAGCAAAGAAAAAGGTGCTGGATGAATGATAATCTTTGCAGCCTTAGACCCCTCGCGTACCGCATTCTAGATCTCCTGCAAGACTGCCTTGTCCGTTTCGATTTCGCGTCGAGAACAGTCATGCATTGGCTACGAACAAGGCGGCTTGCCCTTGCAGGGGCGTCTCTAGATATGAGTCCGCGAACAAAAGACTATCCACTCCAGGCAACAGTGTGTTGGGATAAATATTACAGATATCCTCGTTCTAGAAGGAAATTCGAAAGCATATCCTGTCTCTAGGAAACCACACACAGCTGAGTCAAGCTTTCCGAGCCTTCCTACAACTCACAAACAGACAGGTAGGTAGGCACAATCTCACTCGTGAAGGAAGAATGCAGGGGGGTAGTTATGCACATTTTACTGACACTCCCCTCTCAAGGCGCGCCCTTAGGGAAACTCTCTTATAACAACGCCAACAAGTCACTTTGACCCGCCAGCCTTCAAAGGTGGGATATCCACGTCTGTGTAAATACATAAAGAGTATATCCAATCGCCAATGGCCTTGCGACCAACGCGGCCCTCATGGCTGTTCGAGGAACACGAGTTGGAGGAGCTCATCGAGCAAAATAATCCAACAATTTCCCTCTCCGCTCTGCGGGCCAGTCGAAACGAATGCGAACTCGTCGACTCGGTGCTCAAGCAGATCCTCGCGGTACAGAATATCCAGACGACACCCGGGGAATTCGAATTGTACTGGGCGAAAACTCATCTGGCAATGGACATACAAAGCATTCTGAAGCGCTGGTGTAGCATTGGGTGGGACAAGACTTGGGAGGGTTCGGCCTTGCGGGATCTATGCCTGGAGGCTCCTAAGAGGCACGGGGATCGGGATATGGACGATGCAACAACCACCACCACCACCACCACCATTATCGGTACTCCTACCGATACTGCGGTGGAACAGAAGGTCGGGCTCGCGAAATCTGAGCCCACGCGTCCCAGGTTCTCCGAGACCCCCGCCGTGCATCGCCAGGACTCATGTTCAGGATGGACGCCATGCAATGGTCCGGTGGTGCAGTCCGCTGGAGCAGAAGTTACTGCTACCGCTACTGCTGCTACTGCCCGTGCGGGCCCCAGAATATTCCCCATAACCGTTCCCAAGCGATCACTCGAGGACCTGGATGACCCTCAGGTCCGGCGGGTTTCGCGGTCAAAGTCCGTGAATTTCGGAGACCGAACCCTGTTTATATGCCCATACCACGCCCAGAACGCCAACGAGCACCCGGACTGTGCGAACAAATCGTTCCCGAACCCCCGAAAGTTGAAGTGAGTTCTTCTAATATCAATCAGTGCGCATTTTGTCGTTACCCCCTCGTCATATCGAAGGTGACTAACACGTTTCGTAGGGAACATGTCTGGCGCTGGCTAAAGCCCTTCAAGTGCCCCACCTGTGGGGAAGGGTTTGGTCGTGAAAAGACCCGAGCGATTCACTGCGAACAACGCAAGACGAAATGCAAGAGGATGCCCTCGACGTACGAGGGCAGCGCCGAGCAGCGAAGGGATCAGAAGATTGAGTCTGCAAAGAGCACGAAGGAGATGATCGAGATCTTTGAGGAGTATGAGCAGGAAAAGCGTTAGTTGTACCTCTCACATCTCTCCCGAGTCAACTAACGTCTATTTCCTCCGGCACAAAGAGCTCACAAATACTTCCTCTCAGACAATCCACGGGACAGTAGCTCCCCCCTTTCCTCCACCAACCCCCACAATCAAGACAAAAACAGCAACAACGATGATGACAGCACCAGCGACGAGCGCCATCAAGTCGGAGAATACGGAGACAATCAGGATGACAGAAGCCCCAGCCCAGAATCTCAGAACCCCTCCAATGCTAGCGTTTCTGATGGTGACAGCGACCACGGCGACAACTACACCACAATCAAATCGAACCATACATATACACAGCCCCAGCAAACTAGCAGCGCTAGGATGGGAGAAGGAGTAGGCATGGACATCGATGCCAGAAGGGATTCCACCAATAATGATGAACGAGAGGAAGAGGAAGAGGAAGCAATAGGACTAGGTTTGAACCCACACCATGGCTTCGACCACCTTAACTCCAACAACGCCCAGCATTCGCTGAGTCAGGACTCATTCCAGTACCCGTTACGACAGCCGTCGCGAGATGAGGGTGAGAGCCGGGCTCTCTACCTCTACCCCCACCAGCACCAAATTTCGCCCATTTTAAGATCATCATCAGATATGGACTATTCCGCCTCAAATGCTCCTAACAATACTACTGTTCTACATCCTGGTACTATTTCCACAAATATCCTGTCAAACGTTCCAGAAATCGTGGTTACCCATGCGGAACCGCGTATCAAAAGCCCTACCGTCACCCGCTCGAGTGATACGAATCCATACGCGCAGCAAAACGTTTACTATCCGAATCCTACCTCCTGTTCTTCCTCCAATGACCTATATAATCACCACCACCATGGGAACTTTAGGAGAGAGGAGGAGGAGGGCAGTCCAGGTGCGGGGAATGTGCCGTACGGAATGAACTCGAGGGGGATGGGTCAGGGATATGTGGCGGCACCGTTCATAACCGCCGGGTATGGGTCTATCCCGTCGATGGCTTTCAGGATGAGTTTTGGTTGAGTGATTTTTGGTGTTTGGGTGGTGGTAGTGGGACACCGGAGTTATGAATTTTACAGGAAAAAAAATTGAATTTCGAATCCCAGACGAAAGGATGAGGGGAAGGGAAAGAGGGCGGTGCGAGCGGGTGGGGGTACGACCAAAAAAAAAAAAAAAAAAACAGGTTGAAAATCACCATTTCTATTAAAGCTTATGATACTATTTCTCCTTTTCTCTTTTCAGACACTGTTCTTCTTTCGCCTGCTGTTTACCATCATAGTTTCACTCTTCTCCGTCCCAATGTTTCGCGAAACCCATACCTTAGCGTGCTTCTTTTCCTTGCCATTCCGTTTCATCCCCATCATCATGTCTTTTACGTCTCCCGATTCCATGTCTCCCTCAACTTTGTATTCTTCTTCTTTCATTTTTTCTTCATCAGATCTCTCCCATACATCTCATCTTTTTCATCTCATTCGGTCTCCCATCTTACCTTAGAAACGGTGTTTGGCGCATGGCGTTACACCAATTTGCCTTTTTATTTTATTAATTTTTATGATTTTTCTTTTCACTTTTTCACTTTCAAAACTTAGTCCCATTCCACTCCATCAAATGCACTCCACGAGTAGCGTATTCGTCCTTGTCCAAGCTAGAAACGTAGACCAGTTCCCCCCCTTCGCGTCCACGACGTGGGAGGTGGGGAAGGGTGGCGGAAATAATTCCAAAGCTTGACTTTTCACCATACAGTATGATATACCTTGTTCGCCAGGTATAATAAGGAAGGGGCCGAGGGGACCCTACCGTAGTCATCGTCAGTATAACACAAGCCCCAACACACACACACACATACACACATACACACCCCCGCGATGTTTAAAAGTCATGACCTGGCTGGCTGGCTGGCTGGCAGGCGTGGCATGACAGACAGGTACTGTACAGGAGTGCCTCGTTTTCAATTTAGGTAAGTTTACTCAGAGGGACAAGAGCCAACCTACGGCGGTGCCGGTGTGTGTGTGCAAAAAAGTAGGTACGAGATGCAGTTATGGTAACTCTTCCTGGATAACAAGGCTGCCACAAAACAAACAAAAAAAAAAAAAAAAAAGTTACAGTAACAGTAATACACACACCCACAACCCATGGTATCGTTCATTCTATCTCCTCTCCAAATTCCTTTCTTTCCTTTTTTTTTTTTTTTT
>JACCEG010000477.1:60341-107900 GCA_014065205.1 Tuber brumale
ATTTTTTTTTTTTTTTTTTTTTTTTTTTCTACCCTCTCTCTCCCCCACTGTATCATAGGGGGTTTTTTTTTCTCTTTCTCTTCGCGTGCCCACGTGACTTCCCCGTGCTCGAGGATGCCGGTGAAAATGCTCTTCCTCACGCATCTGGCCGTAACGGGCGAACTGCCTGGGCCATGTGGTGCCAGCTTCGTTCGAGGGGAGCCAATGCCTTCAGATACAATTTCCCGGTTAGCTTTTTGCTGCCTACCCACATCTGCTTGTCCCCCCTGTGAGCTCCCAACGGACACGTAACGTAGTGTGAAGTGGAGGAGACCGGATGATACAATGCGCACCGTTTTGGACTGCTCGAGTATACGCAGATGGAGAAAAGTTCTTTCGCCCAAGGTTGGTATGGGAGGCTGACTTCGCGTTTTTTGTCCCCTCTTTCTTTTCCTTACCTTTCCTTTCTCCCATGCATATCCTCATTCTCGTTTTCCTTTTGCTTACAATTTGTTCATGGGCATATCGGTGGTAAGGGTGATTGTCGCACGGAGATGGAGGCTTGCTTAGAAGATGAATGACTATTGTCGTCACTGCTTGTTTGACTCTAGGCTAGTGGGATGGCAATTGTAGGTTGATGGTATGATAGTTGCGCGTTTTACTTCAATATTCTAACTTGTTCGTGTATCGTGTGAGTTGGAGTCTTCGGGCCCGAGCGGTGTTTCGTATATCCTACATGTCGGGGGTGGAAGGACGAAATGACTGATTCCAAATTCATGTTAAGGGTACAGTGCTGCCAGCGGAAAGGTTGCCTCTACAGTTGATCCATCTCCGGTCCGAGCGATATGCGCTTAGGATTTGGTGGTAGGCTTATCGAACACAGCGACTGCCTGTATCGTGTACTAGTGCTTGGGTACCGGTAAGTTACAAGTCGCCTTCGCCTTTCTTCCTTCGGGCAATACGCTGTAAACCATGAGTGATTGGGTTGCTGCGGACTGGGGACCCCCCCCCCCCTCCCCCGCGCTCGCACTTTAGATGCAGGTTTCGTAGCCTTGTGCTCTCGCGCACTTTCACTTTCCCCGGAATAACGGGAGCTCTTGTAGGTAAATCGCAGACCCGTGGAGCCAGGCCGAGAGTTGGGCCGGGAGGAGCAAAGGACCAAATCAGATGAACGGATGAATGAGTGGAGGCGACGAAAGGGCAGCATAAAGCTTTTCAACTCCATGGGAGTTTAGTATTCCCTGGCTATTGTGTCATGTTCCCTTACTTTGGACGGGACCGAGTGGGGGAGGAGCCCAACCTCGTAGAGCCCAACTAAAACCCGTTTATCGCACTTTAGGATTTAATTATGGGATTAGGGGGGGGGTTTTGGTTGGTTATGTGATCACCATAGCCGTAAACCTTCCAATCAGTCGAATCAGCCTGATTATTCTCTGTTGGCTGATTAAAGAACCGCTCCAAATTTTAGCTTGATGGAACTCGTTGGAAAGTTCTCTGAAGCTCTCTATCTGATGATTACAATAATAATGGTAGCAATGTTACAACTTTGTAGGTGGATGGGGAATACGAATACGGTACGAGGGGGGGCAAGAGAGAAAACACCCTGGGAGGCTGGTAGTGTCCATCGTTTTCAGTTCTTCACCTGATGCATGGTCAGGTGGATTTGGTTCCTTCACTTTTGCCATTACTCCTGGGTCCTGCCGAGGACCGTATTTTCTTGTAAAATCGCTCCATCGGAACAAAAGCTTTTGGGGTTTGTGCGAATTTGTGCGAATTTTTTTCAAATTGGGTAAAGTGAGATTGGGTATGCACGAATTCTCTGGGAACTTCTTTTTCTAGTCCCTGTTTGAATCTTTGTGCGAGCTTCTAACTTTTCGAATGCTGACCTATTAGCAGCAAGGCTTGGATTGGAGGCCTGTTTTCCACCAATGATGTGGTGCTGGTCTGGAAGCGACTTGACGCCATTTACTCCATTTGGTGAGTTGTTACAAAATCGTGAAGGGACACCCATTTTAGCTCTACTTTTTTTCTTTTCTTCTTCTTTCGTTATTCAGCATGGTGCTCGAGTCGTGCACTGGAAAGGCTGATGCCATGTTAGGTTGGTTGGACGGGTACCGGTGAATCTTTTTTTATTGTTACATTTCTAGCAGCTTGGGTACCATGGCGGGCTAAGTTAGTGGGAGAGAGTGAAGGCCAAATATGCCCAATGAGGAAGCAAGAGATTTCTCGCAAAGCTCATAACTCCGCCACTTTCACAGAGATAGTGAGTGGGGGGACAAGAGCGAGAAAAAGTTCTCCATGACAGATGTGGCCAGCGTCGAGGAATGAAAGTCAAAAGAACCAGATGCGCACATCTTGGATTTTGTTTTTTTTGGGTACTCTACTAGTACTGTGCACCACCAGCAGCGAAGGGCTATAAGGCGATAGCCTCCCCCCTACCCCACTGTACCCTTCTCTTCTGGCGGCCAATTTTCGTTTGATCGTTTAGCTCCTGGGAGGGGCTCTTTCTACTCCCACCTTATCTATTGTTCACTGTTTAGCGTTTTCGTTCCCTTAATTTGCTCACGCTTCCCTTTTATCTGTTCTACTGCGAGTACCGCGAGTACTAGTACTATAGAATATTAACTCAATTCTAGCACTTGAAGCACCAATACACTGAACTGCACCTAGATTTCGCTACTTGAACACTGCGTTCGCGTTCGTCCTTTCAAATTCTCCTGCCGCATGCTCCCCCTCTACTCCTGCCGCCTGCCAGAATTACAGACGATGAGATCTTTGCCTGGGGACTGCCCGCTGCAGTCAGCCATCCACCCTCCCTATACTATTTTCCTTCGGCTACCTGCTCGACTTTTCTCCATCATTAGGAGAGAGAAATCGTGTATTCGTGCCTCGCCTAGAGCTATTGAGAACTCGGTTTCGGCACTCTCAGCTTCGAGTCCCTCTACAACGCCAACAAAATGTCCTTGGGTACAGACCATGGTTCCCGTTGAGCCTGGCGCGGGTTCGGAAGCATACGGTCGCCTGAGCTCGCGGCTTTCTGCCCTCCTCAAGTCGGTGGGCAAAGGTGCGCCTCCGGTCCCTAGCCGCCTCGGAAATGATCGGCTGCCTTTTGGGAAGAGGAAACTGGCTACCGGAGCCTCAAATATTAATGGGTCTTCCATATGTCCTACGGAGTTTACTGGGGAAAAAGGTTGTTCTAATCACACATTTTCGCGCGGACTGTCTGATCTGTGAGTTCTTCTTTCGCTTAACTTTGGTTTTCTGTGCCGCCGCCTTGATGATGTGAAACCTAACCCTGCCTCTCTCTCTCTCAGGCCACACGGCACCGATCGCCCCCCCAACTACACCACGGGTATACCTGAGTTGGAGGATCCTAAGAGAAATCAAGGGACGCCTGGTAGGGGTGTTGTTTCTACTGAGGGTAAATCCACTTAAGTTCACCAGAAAAATAACCAAGCTGACATCGACCGCTTGGTAGAGAAACACAGTGTGTCACTCGGCACCAACCCAACCGAGGGGACAGATACTTGTAGTGCTACTCCTGGGAATTGTAAGTTGGGCCCTGGGAGGGATCGAGGGAGAGGTGGTTCATGAGTTCCAGTTACTGATATGATGAAAAAGGTGTTACTGAGGTTGCTCCTAGTCCTACTCTCACCCTTACCTCGTCTTCTGCCCCGACTCTTGGGACTACTCATGAGGTGGAGGTTGGAAAGGTTTCACGACAACCAGTCGTGGAAAGCAACTTCCTACACTTCTACAGCACCTTAAAGCCGTACATCGTCCAACGCGAGCTTCCGTCTCATTTTGTTGAGAGAATACCTCCCCCGATTGACAATGGACCCTTGCCTGAAAACGGTGGCCTGAGGGCACCAGAAAAAGGGCCCTTTACCACTCCAGCCGGTGGGACCAATACTCCTGAGGTGCAAGAGCCGCCACCCGCGCCCCCGCCATTGCCAAAGAATGCTGGCGTACATCATGAAAAAGATACTGGGATCAAGCGTGCTGACCTGTGCCTGGCTCCGGTGCTAGCAGCACCCACAGGCTCTACAAGTCGCCAGTTAATATCTCAGCCCATTGCGCCACGCAAGCTTCCTGACGAAGTTCTTGGAAGAATCATGACATGGGATCTTGACGTCCTTCATGCACGTACCGGGTTCTCGCAGACATTGAGCTCAACGCTCCACTCTGCGCAAAACAGGTGGCAGATTCTGGCATTTGACTTGGCATTCGAAACGGGTGATGCATCCATGTTTCGTGACAACTATAGCTTCGCATACAAACCTTTGGCGTTGCAACTGCCTTGCCCATCGCCTCGCATAACCGAGCTTGAGGATGAGAGTGAGCCCGTTCCACGCAAAGCTGCTGGCGAGATCCAACCTTGCGACGGTGGAGCGAGCGGGAGTGGTAGCACACAGGCTCGACAAGGGCCCGGGTCGAGAGCTCATTTCCAAAAATCGAGGTCTATTCAGCTCTCGCGTGGTAGAAAGCGGGCGAATGATGATGACGATGATGGCGATGACCGCAAGGACAAGAAGAGGGAGAGGAAAGAAGGGCCACCGGTCGGTGGTGACCCGCCGTCCCCTGGCTCCGAGGATGGGGGTGTCCATTGTCCGTATTGGGTAAGGTATCAGCAGAATTGTAAGAAGAAATCCTGCATTAGCCGAAAGAAAAACCTCAGTAAACTCAAGTACGTTCTCTATTCCTCCACGTGCTCATTTATTTGATTCCAAAGGCAGCTTTTTCTAACCCACATAAACTTATATAGAGAACACCTTCGGAGAGCTCATTTCCTGCATCTTCGTTGCCCTTTTGAGAACTGCAAATTTCATGCTGGCGACAAGTTCCAAGTCAAGAGGCATCAGAAGACTGCCCATGTCGGCCAGGCTGAACGGGAACCAATCCTGCGAACTACAGATTCTAAACTCCGGAGGAAGAATGAGGCCTTGGGAACAAGAAACCTAACCTGGGACCAAATATGTGATATCTGCTTCAGGGAGGAACCCGAAGACCCGGTAGCTGAGCCCATCGTGAGCCCTGGTGGAGCTGATTTCGAGAGCGAGGGTGAAGAAGAAGAAGAAGAATTTTATGATGAAGAAGAGGATGAGGACCTTGAAGGCCAAGAAGGCTATGACAACCGTGAGGCTCATGAAGAAAATGCAGAGTATCGGGGTAGACATACCGGCAAGTGGCTGTATCTCTTTTTATGTGTTCGGCATCTAACCTTTGTAGGCGATCCTGGCTCTGCTGTTGCTGTTGAAGAAAATCACCGGGAGAACCTTATTCCTCCTAGTTCTTTCAAGGCCAGCCAGAGCATGCTCAGCGGTGGGGCTTCAACAATTCCCGATACCCCTGAACTTGCCCCAATGGGTGATGGGGGCTTCTCGCTCGATCCTTCCAAAACCCACTGGTCTGCTCAGATAGGTGAATCACACGGAAACCAAGGTCTCCCTTCTCTTGCCCCCGACCACGATAACGCCTCTAGCTTTCAACAGCATCCGTTTTTAAATCCTGACAATAAGATTCCTTGGGGGGCAGTTGAGGGGCATATCCATAGGAAGTTTGAAGATCTCCGTGAGGCTTTATTAGAAGATCTGAAAGTTCGTCACGGTACTTTACCGAGAACCGCTCAGCAGTTCAACCATGTTTTGGCAGATATAGAGAGGCTTTTTGGCGGTATTCAGCACTGGGCAAAGATTTCCCTAAGCCTGCCAGGCGGTGAGAACGGGCCTGTTGCCTCCTGCGCTAGAGGTATGAACAAGAGTCGATCCTAATCCCTTCGTACAAACACTAACTAACATCGCCATAATAGACTCATTCTCATATGTAGCAGAGCCCGCTGGCCAAGACTCGGTCCCGTTTAATTACTATGCGTCTCAGCAGTTGTTCCCAGGTCCGGCGAGTTTCCCGGTTAGAGGGAACAACCTTGCCATGCCGTCGCTCACTACTGATACCTGCTCGTTACACAACTCGGCACGGCCCGGGGCGGTTCCCCAGGATCTCGTTCTAGATGGCGTGCCCGCTCTTGGGCCCCGACCTGCCGTGGCTTCTGGCCCGGTAGGCTCCGGCATGCCACAATCCCCAGCTGGAGGCGGTGCTGCCCATGACTGCTTTGGTAATGTCTTGGCTTACTGGAACTCCGAAGGTGCCTTGTCTGTTTGCGACCATCCACCCGAGATACTGTCCAACTTTGATTTGCCAGATTCCGCTTGGTGGGCGGAAGGCGGTCAAGATGGAGGGGGATGAGGAAGAAGGTTTTGAGATTTTTTCTTCCATTTTCTCTTGTATTTTTTGACAGGGTGAGTTGCATTTTTTTTTTCTTTCGGTTAACGATACTTGGGTCGGCAGTCTCTGGTATGTTTACCCAAAAAAAAAAAAAAAAAACCCGATGTACTTCCTTCTCTTTTGCATATACTTCTTTTGATTAGTGGCGTTGTTGGGGTTTAAGGTCAGAAAAAGTTTTATATCACATCATACCCAAAAGTTGTTTCTTTTTTCTTCTTCCTTTTTTCTTTTCATGAAATTGTTTGACTCCTTTACGCATGCATGGTGTATTATATCTTCTTTTCTTTCTTTTTTCCTTCTCCCTTCGATCCTTTTTTTTAAAAAAACAAAAAAACAGAAAGCGCTTGATGTTGCGCGAGCGGTTTTTCTTCTTCTTTTTTTCTCTTTCTCTCTTTCCCTTTCTTTCTTCTCCTTTTTCATTCACGCCTTTCACTCCCCTATATATATCGATGTTTTTGCGGACGAGACTTCGGGCGAAGATGTCAAATTAGTACTCTGGAGGCGTCGCATTGCTCGATATCTTTATTGTTCCATGGTTGCTCGGTTTCGGGGTTTGTGTTTTCTGGTGTTGGTTGGGAGCATGAGGTATGATTAACAATGGAGTAGAAGAAAATAAAAATAAAATAAAAGGGATTATGACCTGCTCAAGATGGTTACTGATTGTGCCTGATCGCGCCTGGTCCAAATTTGCATGGTAAAGCTCTACAGTGGATGGATGGGGTAATGGAGTTAGCTATCATACTTGGTTAGATGGGAAGTAATCATACTGTACTGTAGTTATAAAAAAAAGGATAGAGTCTATAGAGGATAACGACTCATATCGGAGGCATATTTCTCTTGGGCCGGAGTGAAGTGCTGCGAAAACCGATCGCACAAAAAGGACCTTTTCAAACAGGTCTGTTCACTAAACTTGAAAGCGCAACGAACAAACTCGCTAGTCTACTCGAGTACGGGTAGTGTGGATCCACAAATACTTTAGGAATGGCGCATCCACACCTTCACCACTCCTCACTCGAGAGGCTTCTGTCGTAAGCAACAAAATGACCATACCATATGGGTAGGTACCACAGATCTCCCTCCCCCCCCCTCTTACTCCCATAAATAGCTCAACTAGCATGTTTGATGACTCTATATCGAGATACCGGTAATACCGCTCGGTTCCTGGGGGGTGGTGTACTGAACTGGAGGGGTGGTGCTTTTTTTTTTTTTTCCTTTTCCGCTGGGCCAAGATTAAGCTTAAACTTCCCGCATCGCACTATATGCTTTAGCAACTGTGCTTGTAAGTTGAGGGCGAGTCGGACTCTATTGCATTAGATGCACTTCTGGGGCAGGTAACTTATGGGCTACAATACACTTCGGATTTGAACACTACACTAGTCTCATCCGAAACGTGCCAGGAATAATGACATAATTGGTGCAGCGGGTTCGGGTGGACAGGACTGGGCCGGGATCGGTATGGTTATGGTTTGGTTCGGGACAGGGTAGAAGTACTCGTACAGCGGGTGTGGATGTGTGGGTAACGCTCTCTTGAACGTCCCCCTTTTTTTTTTTTTTTTCCACCCTCTTCCCCCTTGTTCTTGATCTTGTTTTGGTAATGCTCGGTTCTAGAGGGGCTTTGATTTGGATAAGGTTATGCGGTGTGCGGTTCGGAATCCGGGGATGCATGAGTTGACTCGATGGAGAGGGGGAAAGAGTGTTTCGGTTGTTCCTTTTTTTTTTTTTTTTTTTGAACCTTCGGTATTCTGTGCTTTTAGTCGTGATTTGGCTTTTGCGGAGCATTTGTCGTTTTTTGCGGCAGGCAGAGCAGATGATTCGGTTCATGTTTTATCACTCGGGTGGTTGGGGATTGGAGAACGAGCAAACCGTCTCCTTCGTGAGGGGCTTTCACGATTGCGTACTGATCTTGTTTCGTTGAGTCATTGAGGTCTGGATGAATCATAGGAGGGGTAGGAGAGTTCATGTAGATGACTAAAAGTGGGGGGTTTTTTTTTTCTTTCCCTCTTTCCCTCATTCTCCCGGGCCGTGGGCAGAGAGAGCCAATGGCAGCATTTGGCAAGATTTGATGATCGCTATTTGCCCGTACTCGTACTTTGTTAAATGGTGGATGGCTCAAGGGGGTGGAGCGGTGCGTGCTTTAGGTATGGGTAGACGCTGTGGCGGTCAACTTATGCTGTAGATCTTTGGTTAAGGTTAAAATTCACCCACCATCTTACATACTTCAACTCTCGCACTTGTGTAATGGAACGGGTTAGCGCGTGGTTATGGGAAGAGAGACTTGGAGACTAGATGCTGGATGGAAGGGGGCGGGTTGTTATCATATCTCTGGTGTCCACCTACTAGAGATCTAAAAATTGCACCCCTGGATTAATATTTCCCTCCTCCCCCCCCCGCACCACTCCCCGCTCCCCTCACCGGGTAGCACAGCTTGTTCCCTTCAATAGCTCCAGGAGCTTCGATCGACGGGGTAGGAGTAGTAGGCTTGTTTCTGGGTCTTTTTGTAAAAAGCTTTTCTACCGGGCGGCACTTTTGACGTTGACGCAACTGGCCGGATACCCCTTTCGGGAGCTCTCACGGTTTGATTGGGTCGGTCCAGCATAGCGAAGCTAACTGAATAGGGATAAATTTTCAGTCCTTGGATAACCGAAACCGAGATGAATAGCCCATCAGTGCGCTGTGCGCACCTCAGGGACCGGATGTATCACTATCTGCGCTATATTCGTTACCGCACTCGAGTACTGTAGGTTAGTTTGGTTATTTATTACTGCGCGAGTACCAAAAAGAGAGTTAGTGAACGGTTAATTTGGATTAACCTGAAAAAAAATAATCCCTGTATTTAACAGAGACATCTCCCGCGATACTTGTATCATACTCTGGGACAAGTGATTAGACTATGCTTCTCACGGGTTGCTGGGGGGATAGCCGTAGGTGGGGATGGATAAGCTTGTTTGAACATCTGTGTTTTGCTCAACTACTTTGACTATACTAAGTACATACTCGAGTACTGCGTGCACATAGCACCCCACGGAGAACGGTACCGAAGCTTCTATCATAAATTGATCTGTTTAGCCATTTGCGGTATCATGTTTTGAGGCTCTGCTGGACTGGCATGACTGGAGTTTGGCTGCAGCTGCAACCTTGGCCTAGCCTGGTCCCCACCACCTACCCCTCCCCCCCTCCTTCCACCCCGCTTGGTCAGTCATGACTTCTACTTCGGTAACATGCAGATGCAGAAGAGGAGGTGTGGGCTTCTTTGCTCAATCGGGTGCATGGAGCAGTTACCAATTCGTGAGTCTTAACCCTAATATTTATCATCTGATGAGTGGTGTTTACATGGTTGTGTGTACCAACCTCTTTCAGAAGCGGCCTCTGATATGGTGGGAGGTCGACCACGATTGCGGAGGGGGATGAGACCAGTACCGGTAGGGGTAACGGCAGTAGTGTGAATATGATGTATCGTGACGGTACTGGGAATGTCCGATCCCAAAGGATTGGTTTACGGGATTTGATTTGATTCAAGGTAACCGCAAGTATCGTACCGTCCGATCCATGACGCCGCGATGTTAATGGTATGATAAGTAAGAGGTAGAAGGGCAGGAGGGAAAAAAACAAAAAAAAAACAAAACAAAACAAGGGAGGGCTGTTAAAAACATGTGGCATCCTTGGTAACTTTTTGGACTTTGTTGTACAGTACGACATTGTTCTTTCCTGTCCGAATATATATATATATATATATATATAACTGGCTACCACAAAAGTGCTGCAAGCCATGCAAATGTTCATCCTGCATCGGAGGAACAACATATTAATGCTCGGTCGTTCCTAGACTGGACACCGAATAACCCCCAATTGGTCACACCCTTTCCACAAACGTGCAGGTGAATACTCTTCCCAACATCGCCTCATACCGAAAGCTCCTTTAGCCGCGCATTTTGAGGCTCCGGGCTGCGAGGGGAAAAAAAGGAAATTAAAAGAAAAAAAAAAAAAGAAAGGAAGGGATTCAAAAAAAGGGAGGGGGGGGGGGGAAAGGAAGTTGGGCTCGCAATTTAATTATATAGAACCCATGCAGCGTGAAATCGGTAGCAGCTTACTTACTAGCATCGTTTCACAATCCATCAACCAATAATATGTAGAAGCACACCATTTTGAGGCTCTGCGAGGGAGTTGTATAGAGCCTACTGTAGCCTCTGGCACGAGAAAACGATTCTCTTTGCTCTACCTCAATCTGCTCTAATTTAACTGACAGTGTTCTCGTTTATGCCATATCTTATAGTTTCGTTGGGAAGCTCTCTGGAGTTCATCATTATCTGATACATATATCTCGAGGGATTTCCCCAGAATTGTTCTTTTTTTTTATTACACTTCTTACCTGCCATAACTGGGAAGCTTAGAACGACCCTCGATTTGCTTCTTCTGCTGGTACATTATTGAAGGGTTTCCCTTTTGCACAGAGCTGTACCATACGAGTTCGTACCGGTAAACTACCCTGCCGTACCATAACATATCTTGCCTGCCCCAGCAGCGCCCACCCGCCAAAGACAACCTTGGTATGATAGACTGCGGTACCCCGACTAGCCCCATATATGACATTACTGACAGTTTCTCCCTTGCCCTCATTCCCGGTAGTTCGAAATATTCCTGCAACCCTAACTATACCCACGGCCACTCTTATTCGGTAAAAAGGGTGGGAGAATGAATCGTCAGAGTGTTAGCATGTCCGATCATCGGGACGCAAGAGGTCAAAGAATGCCACGTGAGTTTCTTATTTTATTTTTTTAACTTCCTCCTCCTCCATCTACTTTTTATTCCCATATTTTTGCTGGGGTTGTTGGGTTTGGGTTGTCTCTGAGAACGAATAATGTAGAGCCTACTCAACATGATACCCCTTGGGAGAATGAACTTCCGCCCCAGCACCCACACCTAGCTACTCGGGCAAGACTTGAAAAGGGAGTTTTCATATCCGGAGCCACATCTCTCGAATTATCCCCCCCGGAAGATTTACACGGTCAATTGAACAATTCCGAAAGCGCTTCTCCCATGTCTGCCTATTCGAGTGGGAGCGTCCACAGTCATGGCTATGAGAGCGGTGGCTCGCCGCCGGCCTCGGTTCGGGAGTGGGAGCATTCAGACCGTGAGAGTTCTAGTTGGTCTATACCTTCGTTGGCTCCTCGGGGTATGAGCGCTGGCGCGACCTCCCCATCCAGTGCGGGAAATTTCACCGAGACATCTAGCAACAAGGAAGGCTTTTCCGAGACTGTGGGGAGCAACCGTAGCTCTCCGTACTCTGATACCTCCGAACAGGACGATTCCGGTGCTGCTGAGCCTGAGGGAAGATCGATCTCTCAGGGCAACCTGCCTTCCAATCGGCCTCGTCCTTTCAGTAGAAAGTCGAAGGCAGGAAACCAACATACAGTTACGCCGTCTGCTGCAGGTCCTCACGGGGGATTTATCTGTACGTTCGAGACTGGGGGTTCTGCCTGTGGACAGTCGTTCAAGCTTCCTTCCGATATGAGGTTTGTTTGAATATTTGCCCCGTACGAGAGAGAGACCCTTGTGTTGACCTTGATGGTTGTTGTAGAGCACATTTGATTGAGAAACATATGGCCTTCTCCCCCTTTCAGTGCGAGACTTGCAAAAGGGTCTATACAAGGAAGTCCCTTTACACTCGGCATCTGAAGGACGTTGATCAGCCTGGCTCTCATCAAGCACGAGGCCCTAGTCGACAGTGCCCGAACAGGGCGATGGAAGCCGATGATGCATTCTACATTCGAAAACAGACTTATGCGGCTTTGTGGGCTATTCAGACCACCCAAGAGCAGGTTGATAAGGCCGTCAGCACTATCATGACGAATAACGGAATGCTTCCTAGCCGAAGGAGACGGATCCAAAATCATAATGAAACCGAGCCGTCTGAGACGCGGTTACCCACCCATGGGTCTACCCCTCCATTTGGAACCCACACACAAGTTTGTAAGTTTGTTTCTAGCCCAAGATCGCGTAACAAGGTTGGGACTAATTCCGGTCTGTTCAGCACCTCAGGGCTTTACGCCGCAACAAAGTTCACCTTACACTCAGCCTTACCCAACAAGTCTGCCTAGGACACAGGGTGCTAGTAGCTATTTCTCCCAGAGAGTGCCCCCAGCCTTTCCGACCCCTACAGAGGCTGGATCCGCGATTAGAAGAAGCCCACTTGCAGACCCCACTCCTTACCAGTCCCAAGCGCCCTACCAAAGCCCACAGGAACCACCAATGATACCTCAAGGGGGCGTGAGGGGCTACATGGACGCAGATGCAGGCCAGCCATTGTATGGTCCCACCTCAGTATACACGAGTGGATACATGGAACCGCTTGGGCAATCAGACAACATCGATCCAAACGTGCTCCAGCATGTCACACCTGCTCCTCATCGTACCGCGTGGGAGCCAGCACGACAAGACTTTCCTCCTTGGTCTGCGGCTAGAACTGGTGGACACAGAGAAGTGCTGTACTCAAATCAAGGGTTCAAAGAAAATGTTTATCGCTACCAATCGGTAAGTTTAGTTAACATATCCCCATTTCATACGTGTTGTTTTATGCACCGCTCCCAGATCACCACCTCTAGTTGAGTTTCTGCGACTCTTACTGATGCATTAGCTAGGGAACACGGAACGACGAATCCCAGCCCAATGTGCTTGATCCGGCCGCGATCCCTAGGAATATTTCCACCCCAGATCAGTTCCATGAACGAAGCCCCAAAACAGGAACCTGAGGGCGCGGCGAGGTGTTTGTGTTAGTTCATGAATCGTGGGGATGTGAAATTTTTTTTTTTTAACGGGATTTCTGGTTTCTGGGACTGGCTTTTGGTGCAGGCAGAGGG
This sequence comes from Tuber brumale, assembly GCA_014065205.1. Lineage (NCBI taxonomy): Eukaryota > Fungi > Ascomycota > Pezizomycetes > Pezizales > Tuberaceae > Tuber > Tuber brumale. Next base: position 73,457 of record JACCEG010000477.1, read on the forward strand.
TTAGGCATTTTTGGGACGTTTGGAGTGGAGATATGGTGGAACTAGCAGTTATTCTATGCCTTTGATTTTGCTGCTTTCACCGAATTTCTGTAAGTTGTGTTGAACGGCCAATGAAGTAGGTAGAGGAATCCGTGAAGAAAATAGAGGGGAAAAGAAGGACAGTACTGGTACTGGCAAGGTCCGCCCCAACCAAAATCACGCGAAGTCTAGGAGCATATGTAGCTCACTACGGGCCAATTACACTTACCGCGCATTCGAAACATAGTGAACGTGCTGTTGAGAACTGAACAGGTCATAATTTTGTACTGCTCTCTTGTATCTGCCTTGTGGGGCCGGGCATCCCCCCTTGAGCCCTTTCGATGAGGCTCTGGGAGCTAAGTTTCTTGATATTGGGACGCAAGCAGGCGGCGAAAAATGGAAAAAAACAGGATCTCTTACGATCCATGTGACTCATGACCTACTGCATCTGTTGTATCGGAGGGTATAATGTCCTGTGTTTTGGAGCTCGATCAACCCCACGGGAGAGGCCACGAAGAAGGGCTGGCCTCACAGCCAATACATTCTACCTCCGTAACTAGCATTCCTGAATCTCCGATCTAGTATACCCTGTGCTGAAGTTTGATTATGATAGGCGGTTGTCTTTTGAAAGAGTCTGGTTTTCAACACAGTTATCCTTCTAGGAGGGAGGGAGAGACGCTGCATTTTGAAAGGTCAAGAAGTGGGATATATGTTCTTGGGAACCATTTACAACGTGGTGACACGGCCACTCAAGCGACATTAGAGGATGTATGTACTTGCTATGGTTCCTGCTGGAGATTAATTTCGTTTTTTACTTGGTGCAAGTTATCAGAATCATGCTGGATCACCCGTCATCCATTCGAAATCAGATTTTCTGCTCTAAAGGTATGCTTCCCGGGTGGGGCAGAAGATAGGTTAGCTATCATATATTGGAATACTCCACTTACTGTCTGTTCACGTTCCCGAAATTATTGTTAATTAGACCTGTTGGGTTGCGCTGCGGTACGATTAACACCCCTGGGAACCCTTTGTTTTGGGTGGGCTTTGGGCACAAAGGGAGTGGGGATCGGATATACGAAAAGGGGGGGCATATCGGCAGAGACTGGCTGTCGATATTGCATGCTGTACCCTGGGGATTCTATCCAGGGAACTTGGCGTTTGTGGGGGAGTGGTGGCATGGTCGTAGTTGGAGGCGCTATACGAGGGCTTCTGGTCCTGCGTGCCACGAGCTCTTTCGCTCCCACTCTCCTGCAATCCTTTATTTTGCTGCAGGAGTAATGTGTTGTCAATGCTATAACAAAGGATTTGCAGGATAACCAAGGGCGAATCTGCCGGACGGGGATGGTGAAAAGCGACAAATGGCCAGAGCGATCGATCCCAACGAAGATATGATAGACCTACCCCCCCTCCTGTTCCTCCTCCCCCTTGTACTCGCTCCCTTTTCATCCCCTCCCCTTTGGAAATGGTTTTTTCTGGTAGGCTGGAAGCTTCCAGTGCTACTCCACACAGCTCAGGGATGTTCTATCGAGGCAATTAATTCCCCTTTTATTGGTTCCGGTGCTGGCAGAGGATTGACTCTTGTGACGCCCACTAACTATCACAGCAAATTTCGACTTCGTAAATGATATCTACGGGTAAGTTTTCCCTCTGGAGCAAAAGCGTCTTATTGGCCCTTTTGGCCGGGCTATTAGATTGATTCCTGATTGTTTTGAAGGCTGCAGTGTTGCACAAAGGATTTTTTGCGCCTTTAGACTTTCCGTTGTCAGGCCTCAGCTCAAAGGAGCAGTCAAACTACTGATAAAGTCAACCCCCTAACCTGATTTCTTAGGTGGAATACCAACGGACATGCCAACCCGCCCCCCCCCCACGTCTGGAATTTATGTCGAACAGCATATTTTGTGCATGGATGATCACTCGTGGGAAAGGCCGAGCGAGGAACTCCTGTATGATATAAGATCCTTAGATGTTTCTTCCACCAAAACGGACAGCTCAGTACCCTGCTGTGCAAGTGGTCCGGAATGATGAGTCACCCATAACTTTGGGTATTCCTTTGGGTGACTAAGGTTTTTAAGAGTTGCCTATGTGTCCACAATTGGCCGGGAACCATATCGGGGCACTGGTCTCTCCTGAGGCTGTTAGGCTCGATACCCAGTTTTATCCGACTTCTCCTGCAGCGCTTGCAGCATACGGGCGAATTCCCTTTGCCGTGGAACATGCTCTCGAGTTGTTCACCAAGGATCACTCGGCACCTGCAGGTTCGCAAAGCTGAGTCCCTACAGGTTCTGTTAGATTTTTGATCTATCAAGGCTGACTGCTTAGATCTTTCCACGTTTTTTCTTCCCTTTTGCATATAGGTTATTCGTCGGTTAAGATCGCATGGTTTTTTGCACCTCCTCTGCTGTTCCATCGCCCTCCGTTTCGGGGTTTCCTCAATTTTCGATTTTCCCCAAAGGTGTTGTCCGAGTATAATAAGTTCACGGGGAATACTGAAGCCTTTCTGAAATTCAACTCAGAAGTGTAGGTTCGTTCCGTAGTGGGTTCCCACGAGCTTACTCTCCAACGCGGTACCCTCGCAATAACTCCGGATCGGGAGAATACTGGAACGGAAAGCTACGCAAAAGTTACGTCGATGGTAACGGGTAGGTGTTCCTCCATCCCTATAACCTGTGTTAGCTGTAGGAATCATGACAGCAGACAGAGAGTGGGAGGGCCATTCCCTTCACTGAGTTTTTTCGTTAATTGGGGAATTCGTTTGTAGGATAGCTCAATCGGCAATAGTGGGCTTCTTTAGACTTTGTCATTAGGGGGGTTGGTCGAAGAAATCTACCTGGCCCATCGACAGACCATGCCAATTGCCAAAACCGGAGTTCGATTGGAGGTGTCCATGACGCTGGGGCGTTATAACGATAGGTTGTCGATAGAGTTTGTTGGAGCAAGCGTTGCACCTCCGGAAAAGCCGAGAGCGTGTGGGGGGCGGATGGTGCTGACTCCATGTGAAGAATAGATAACTCTTGCTAATATCTGATAGTGACTGGGCGGAGGTATGCTGTTTTATGTATTCCTTTTCTTTAGGACGGAGTCCGAATGGGTTTCTCGCTGGTCCTATACTTGGGTAAAGCCTCTTTAGCCTTCGTTAACATCTTGCACTGACTGAAGCGCATGGGCAGCACGCAATACCTTTTCAAGGCTCCTCTTTGGGTCTGCGGGCTTAGGCAGCAGTGGGCTTCACCCTAGAGATATGGAGGGCTTGGAATGCTGTCGTCCCTTCGGTTACGATAGGGTAGGGAGTTCCGAGTTTTATTTCTTTGAAACCCTATCCCTCTGTGCATGGCACGGGTTACGGCGTTCAAGGACGGGAGGTTGTACTTCGGCCGCACTCGAACAGTTTCCGGGTTGCATGAGATTGTCTCCAGAGAGCTCTTGTTTCCTCTGGAGAATCTTTTCCTTGTTATTCAGAGATTCAAGAAGATTCTGGGGGGGTCAGACGGTAGGGTGGAATACAGGCCGACGCTCTCCTTGCCCACTCCCTGTTCCCTATCGCTTGGGTGACTTTCGCCCTGGTCCCTTTGGGGGGGGGGGTGTTGGAATCCCGGAGTGGCTGACCTACGTAGGAATCATCCTCTTCGGGTAGAAGGTCTAGGAGTTTAGATCCCTATTATTTACCTCGCTTTGGCTTTTCTAGGCTTCTTGTTAGGATGGATACTGGGCTTCATCAAACAGACAGACTAGCGGGGAATAGCACGTACCCAAGTGATTGGCTGACATTCGCCACTGGGAGGGTCGGTGGAATGGGCTTATATCGCTTCGAGATCTTAGGCGAACTGAGTTTGGGACTGGTCTGCATATATTCATGTTCAATCACTCGGGTCCTGGTGAGAGACGCACTCCTCGCTTCCTCCCACTTGGGTTTTTCGGTGATTGCGAGTGATTATCCGTCCAGGGTGAAATTTGAACGAGTATGCTGGCTTATCATATTTTTTTTCTGTGCTCCTTTTGTCACCCATCGGTTTTCCTATAACTTGACCTCACCCCCCCCTATGTGCGTTGTGTTGAGATCCTGCCTGAACCTCTAGCAGAAATTGTCATAGTTTCTGGTGAGTTGCGGGGGCTATGACACTGGAATGTGGAGGTCTGGAGAACGGGGGACGTGATCGGCGGAACGGCAATGTGGCATCGACAAAAAAGGGTTCTAGGTTCGTGAAACATGGCGATGTTTCCGGGTATATGTCCGGGTAGATGAAATGCCCACAGCCACAATTCCGGGGTCAGTCCCGAAGTTATTTTGGAATTCAAATGGGCGGAGAGAGGAAGTATGGTTCATGCGATTGGGATTGCTTCACCCTTCCAGATCTTCAACCCCCTTACTCGCGACACGGGAGATATCGTACTTGGTTCGAGAACATAGAGTAATTATGAGGGGGGGGGGATGAGACTCTTTGGACTAGGGAGAAAGTTCTACGGTTTATATCTTGAATCCATCCTAAATTCCTGAGGCTGGCCTGACTTCTAGAGAAAAGTACAGGTGGCTCGCCATTACGGCGCCTGTATTATAGTGTATATATATACACGCCTTCTGACAATACGATTTCATACGATTTCATTGCCTTGCTTTAAAGATTTAATAATGAGACGGTAAGGGGAAATTCGGAGGTTAATGTCACATTATTTTGGCCTGCTAAGAGGATTAGCGCGGGGTTACGCTGAAGGGGCCTGTGCGACTATGCTTGCAAGTCACCGCGGGGGTTTTTATCGAGGAATCAGTTCTGCATAATTCACAATAGGCGCAGTACGTCTGTGGTGGGAAGATAGTTATTGGTGCCTGAGGGCTAGTCAAATATGCTTGCCGGGTGTTTTGTCACGTGCTAGTCTGAGGGGAAAAAAGTAGATTAGTAGGTACTTAAAATAGGAATAGTCAAGTTGAGGTAGTTCATCAACTTATGATATTTATTCATTATTAGAGAATTTGGTATTGAAGCAGGTGGTGGGAGGAATAGGCCAGTTTGGGTATTCTAAGGTAATTTACCTGAATTTCAGATAAATGATAGTTAGAGTAACTTTGCTAAAGTAGAGTTTCGATGGTTGGGGGCAAATAAGAATAACCTTATATGGTTCTGGACATCTATAGTGTGTACCAACTAATTTGCATCAGGGGATGCCTTGGTATTAAATCAGTGGGAAAAAAAAATTGGGCTATATTAAAATCCTCATCACTTCTGTATTGCTTTGCCTTTTGAATTTTATTAGGGCCATAAACTATGTGAGCAGAAACTTGTATAAAAATATAGGTAAAAATAAGATTAGGATGGCTCAGTAATCAGGTTCCATAATAGAAAAAAAAAAGAGCAAAAATTCTAATATAAGCCTGAATTGAACTCAGTCCTATTTTCCTTCTAATAATCTAGTGCCAAGCTGTTCCCTGATGCAAATTAGTTTGTACACACTATGGATGTCCAGAACTATATAATGAGACTTCTTATAAGAAGATAGATTCTAAGAGTACTACTGCACTGAAGTGTGCTTCAAAAATATAAAACAAGGAGAAAATTATTTCAACTGTAGAGTTGAAGAAACAAAAGAGTAAAACTTAATATTATTAAGTCCAAAGCTTTATTCAATAATTTTCTTGCTTTAGAGGCGGTTGATTACTAGAGTAGAAAAGAACTTATATATATTTAAATAGATTCATATAGTTCAAGTTACTCTATATTACTACTACAACTATATGAGAATCTAACATAGTTGACTAAGTCAAGCTTCCTCTACTAGATTGACTAAAGATTCTCTATATTGAGGCACCTCTCTGTTGTTTTCTTAATTTTTTAATATTGAAGTAAGTTGACTACTATATTATTAATACAATAACAGGAGTTAAAACTTTTCATATTGTGGATATGTTAATAGAAAATAGTGATATTCAGTGGGCAGTTTAACTAACTATAAAACTCTCTCTCTTTTTTATTTTTATTTTATTTTATTTATTTATTTATATTTAAAAGACTATAAAACTTGCTACCCATATGTATTTTATTACTATAAGCTAGTATAGCTCAATTAAGATCTACTGTATTAAATATATGAAAATAGAGACGTCTCAGTAGGGTAACTGTATACAGATATTCAATTTATTAGAGGCTAACATCCCACTCTAGCCCTGTTGTAAGGCGTGTATATCATCTACTATACTTCAGCGATTTATATTCTTATACCAAAATATAACAAAATAGAAGCTATTATATAATACTGAATATATTGCTATTGTCTGTCCCACTGCATACTGTTTACAGGATATATAAGAGAAGACCTTGAAGAATATTCCAAAAGTGAAATAGGAAAAATCAGTTAGAGGCACTTAGAGTTCTGAGACAATAAAGCTGATGAAGAAAAACATATACTAAGAGTAACAGTATATACTTGAGTGCAACCTGTTAGGTAAAGAGACTATATCACCAATGAAATAAATATATACCTACATTCAATACTATGATAAAGTAGAGTTACTAGAAAGCCTACTTAAAGAAAGAAATTATGATAATAGTATACTTATCTAGAAACTAAAGTGAAGTAATAATTTAATATATATATTCAATGCAGTCATATTTGAAGATCTTGTAAAGATAGTCTGATATCAAGTTTGGTCCTTCTAGAAGTAGCAAAATGATTAGTATATTTGCATCTAAGTGGTATAACTAAGTTAAGTCTAGATAGCATAGAGATTAAAGATAACTTACTGAAAGTATACTCAATATTGCCAAATTAATAAGAATGTTGATAAATTTTCAAGTCTAGTAGAAAAGTCATTCTCTGAATCAAACAGTATTTGCACTTAGTAGAATTTGATGAATGAGGTGGGTAGAAGTTTGTAGTAGGCCCTGAATACTTAGATATGATATATAAATATCAAAGTATGATATTTCTATATCTAAATTTACTTTCAAATTCTTTATTCAATGATTTAAATTCTCAACTATCCATCTAGTTCTCAATGAAGAAAAAGATGAGTTGCTTTTAGAAAATCAATACATATTTCAATTTTTATGACAAATATTTTTTAAAGTTATTATATGATACATTACAAGTATAGTAAAGACTATAAATACTAAAGTAAATTTACTATATTGATAGACTTGTATACTTCACATTTATTAATATTTATATATAGTTTATTTAATTATTATATTTTACAATTTTGAAGTCGTCATTAGATCTTGCTTAAGTAGTTGCTATATAAATATATCACAATAAATATTGAAAGTAGTATATATTCTGAGATAAGATTATATATCAGCAAAAATGAAACCTTGTATTCAGTGTGGTCTATGCGTTAGACGTACAGAATGTCAGAACATGAATCACAATTAAACATGCAAGATGGGGTAGCAACCAGTAACAGCATGCAGCTACCCAAGTATAGAATACATAGAACACAATCAGACATAGCAGCTGGATACGTGGAAGACACAAGCCACAACTAGACATAGCAACCAAATGTCAGTAACAACTTAGGACATAGTAACCAAATGTCAGGAATGTCTTCTGAAGTCACACTGGTATCTTTAGCCTGAGGCATCTATATAATTACAAGGCTACAAGAGTGTAACTCATGATAGTGACCTAGGTCACACTTAGAAATTTATAAAATCTATCCACAAAAACTGTTTCTATTATGGTATGAGTATTTTACCAAAGCTAAAGTACAAAAACAGCAAATAAAATACTAGTAAAAGATGACATTCATAATAAGCTATAGCTCTATAGGTATTGGTATTGAGTTGACATTCTATAGCTTGCTAGATAAGTGGTATCAAGTGTGTTTAGGTATCAAAGTATCACATGCTGCGTCCAATGTGTTCTGAAGAAATTTGGTGTCAAAGTAAGCACTAAGTCAAAGCCTTGCTAGAAAATACCACCTTCATAACAGCCTGTAATCCTGTGGATATTGGTATCAAGTAGATATTCTATAGCTTGTTAGATAGCTGGTATTATGTATGGCTAGGTGTTAAGGTATTGCAACCTGCATCTAAGGCATTCTGAAGGAATCTGGCATCAAAGTCAGTGCCTAGTTAAAGCCTCAATAGGAAATACCATTATTATAATAGCCAGTAACTCTATGGGTATTGGTGCCAAGTAGACATTCTATAGCTCGTTAGATAGTGAGTGTTGAGTAAGTTTAGGTGCCAAGCATGACATGGTATTGCATGCAGCATTTAAAGGACACTGAAGGAATCTGGCGTTAAAGTCGGCACATAAAAAGTATTAAAGGTAATAGAAGACACCGATGTTGCATGGTTATAAGAATGAATGCACTGGGAAAATAAACTATACCTGGCCCCAGGTCCAGTTACCACTAGCAGAACTCTACTATTACTTGCTTTTATACTCTGAACTTGTACCATTTTTCACTCTACAATTCTTCTGGAGCCTAAAATAGATTTCCCATGATATCCTATATTTTTGCTCTTTAATAAAGGTTAGCTTTCCAGCAGAGAGGTTAGTTCTAAAGCTTATCAGACTAGTGTAATATCAGATCTTTGTCTTTCCAGCTGTCCTAGTATGAGCCTAGGGACTAAATCATATTTAACATTAACCTTTGGGCAACAGTCACAAGATATAAAAATGGCCCTAATGCTAGCTAAGTCCTCACTTAAAATATATTCCTAATACCTCAGACCTCCTCTGTTACCACCAGACACCCAAGCTATCTCTTATTACCACCTGGAACCCCTTGATATTTATTGTTACCACTGGATGAGGGTGATTTTCCCAGTATACACTGGACATACCTGATATACCAGGGACATCAGTAGTGCCTCCAGATTCACAAAACGTACTGGATACAGTGGACACCCACACCCTGTCCTGATGCAGCAACTATGCATCAGATGGAGGCTTCTTTTTTGCTGATGTATGTCAGGATTCCAGACTGGCATATAGAGTGGAAGGAGATGTTTGTACTATAAGGAGGATATTTATCAGAGGATTTCATTTGTTATATTAGGATTTCATGCACATGACTAATTAAGAGGTTATGGGGGCTATTCATGAGTCCAAGGGGGTAGTGCACTATGGTTTGCTTTCATGCACCTGATCTATTAAGAGGTCATGGGGGCTATGCGTATGATCAAAGCAGCTGTGCAGGAGGATTTGTTATTTTATACACATGACCTATTAAGAAGTCATGTGGCTCATATACATGACCTATTAAGAGGTCATGGGGCTCATACACATGACCAAAGATGAGGTCATATGACCTTTATATTATGCGAGTATATGAGTCACAATTATGACCCATAGTTATTTTAATTTATAAGCAGGTTGGGTGAAGAACTATATAAGGCAGCTATTTGAGCCTGATAGTTAGTTTCATCCTCGATCTCCACTAATTTCCTCACACTTGAAATCAACCCTCAATGCAGGATTCTCATGATCATTTACCCCTCCCTCTCCTCCCATGATAGCTTCGGCATAGGAGTGATAGCTATTTTCATCCTCTTTCCACTGTCCTCCTTCGCTCTTTTACACATTGAGGCTTTCCTCCTTTTGGGTTCCGGTACTGCCTTTCTGCTGCCCGTTCCCTCCTCCCTCACCTCGCTTAGTGAGGCCCCTCCCCATGATCAGTGACTCTTCACCTTCCCTGCCTCAGATGGCTGGAAATATGGTTTGCTGTATACGAGAACTTCACAATAGGCCCACAGGTCAATCTCGCTCCTCCCTATGGTCAGTTTAAGCGGTGGTATTCTATCCAATAAGTGATGCTATCTCTCTGAGAACAAGGAACTATATCAGAGATGCAGTAAAATCAATTACCTTCCTGCACTATAGACCATCTAGTAAGACATGAACACGATTACAGAGAGTTGACACAGTCACATTTGGTTTCCTTCCTGACCCACCAGTTGGATCGTCTTAGGCAGATGCCAAACTCTAGTATAACTAAGGGACATAGGCTAAAATCTTTGTTCAGAGAGTCTGTCGAGGAAGGCTCATCTCGATAAAGTAGTTAAGGTGAAGATTTAGAATATAGAACAATATTACATTGATAAGATCACTTCTCCATTGCTTAATGATGTCAGTAAAGCTCAGGAGGCACTTCGATATTTATATCCTGCATCTGAGTATTTGCGGACTACTTCTAACTACTATGCCTCTAAAGTACCACTCTGGTTTTAATATACAAATGTCCAGAATCTTATAAGTGCAAACACTATTTGACCCTGAAACTTATCACACCCTTTCACAGTTACAGAATTGTATTCCTCCATTGAGATGACTGTGCTATTTGTTATACTAAACAGCAGTCTTCAACTTAGTTATCCTCATAGACTATTATAGTACTTTAGTCTTGTTAACTATCATTGCAGTAGTCTCTTTGGTCATAAAGTGATCAGTTTCATGCCAAGCCACCTAGTATGAATCACAAGTCCAAGCCCGACCTGTCAGCATCTTAGGGATCCTTGACTTATTTAGGTTTTCCTGTCAGTGTCATAAGGGTCCTCAACTTATCTAGGTTTTCCGGTCAGCATCTTAATGGTCCTCGACTTATCTAGGTTTTTATGTCTGAGTGTGCTTCCTCTTGGTCTGCCTGCCTACTTAGAGGAGTCTGATTACTGGGACCAAGCAACCTACAGCTGATCTCAGAAGAGTATGAGTAGATTCGGTATGTCCTCAATAGCCTCTACTACTGGAACAACCCCTTGGAGTATTTCGCTGAAAATGTCCCATCACATCTGGTTCATTATTAGGAAGCCTAACTCTGAAGCCTATTATGTCAATGTGCCTCTAATGGATATCTTCCATTCCACTTCCCAGATGTCGCCAGAGGTCCCCTCTCATATATCCTGCAAACAGCATGCAGTTGCACAGATAGCGGCGATGTATATGGTATTATGATGTGGGCTTCATTGATGTAATATTTTAGTTATGGGATGCAACTCTTGAAATCTTGCTAATGACATACGGGCCCCATAAGGGGGCAGGAGGTGGGTGTTGGCTCCGGTAAATCGAGAGTCTATGCACAGTTACCCTACCGTGAGGTCTGTCTACTTGTCTCAGATTTCCATATGCCTAACAGATCGGCTGGTACCCTACTGCTACACTCTTTCCCTAGCTGGTATCCTATAATCGCCTCCTTCTCACACCATTCCCCACAGTCAGCACTTGTCTTTTTCTGTATCATATTTTGGGAATTATTCAACATCTTTCCAACTGCCAGTGTGTATATTCTGGCTTAGTTGTTGTGGGATCTACTGGTATGATATTTCATTTATTTCATAGCGATGTTCTAGGTGGTTATCATCTTATGTTCTCCTGCTTTGCTCTAAGGTCTTTTCTTCAGTTTTTGCATAGTTATGTTTGGAGTTTTGGAGTGGATATATGTAGTTTGGCTCATAACAGAGAATCTTAGAGATACAGCGGGGCTGGGTGGAAGGAGGCATGAGGATTGTTTTATGCCATAGCTAGTACTGCATGCATATTCTTGTATCCTAAATAATAATAAAATATATGAAAAGAAAAAAAAGAAAAAAAAAGCCTGATAGTTAGTTCATCCTCTATCGCCTTTATTTTCCTGGTACTTGAAATCAACTTTCTACCCAGGACTCTGACGAACACCCACCCCTTCTATCTTCTCCGTACATGGCTTTGGCCTTGGAGTGATGGCCATCATTACGCTCTCCTTACAGCCCTGTTTTGCTTTCTTAGGCATGAAGGCTTTCCTCTTTCTAGGTTCCAGTACTGTTCTTCTGCTATCCATTCTCTCCCCCTCACCTTACTTAATGAGGCCCCTCCGCGCAGTCAGTGATAGTTTGCTTCCTATACTTCAGATAGCTGAGAATACAGTTTGCGGTATATGAGAACTTTTCAACAGGCCCATTGGTCAATCTTGCCTCTCCCTTTGGTCAGCTTAAGCAGTGGTATCCTATCTACTAAGTGACACTATCACTTTGAGAATAAGGGGCTATACAAGAGACACAGTAAAATACTTGCTCTCCTACTTAGGAAAACATAGTAAGATACCAATACAATTACCAAGAGTTGATATGGTCACATTCGGTGTCTTTCCTCACCTGATAGTTGCATCAGCTTGCACTCTGTTCCTATGTCTATTCCCCAGCTGGGACTCTACTGCTCCCCCCCCTCTAGCTGTCCTCCACAATTGACCCCATTTCTCAGTTGCATGGCACTCTGGAATACCTTCTATAGTTTCTGTCTACTAGTACGTATATTTGACATGGTTGTTTGTATAATCTAGTGTGACTTTTACTTTGTTCTTTGTGTCGTTCCAGGTTATTACCTTCTTATATTCTTCTGCTTCTTTTTGGTTAGAATTATTCTATTTTCTGAGTTTGCTTGTGAGATAGGATGGGTTTATCTTTAGGCAAGATGTGTGGTTAGGCCTACACTGAAGAGTCTTGGAGATATAGTTGAGCTAGGCAGAAGAAGGAATGGGGATTGTTTTATACCATAGCTAGCACTCCATGCAGATTCGTGTACTCTAAATAAAAATGAAATATATGAAGATAAAAAAAAGAAAAAGAAAAAAAAAGAGTCTTGATAGTTAGTTCTTCATGTAACCACCCTTATACTTTTCTGCCTATTTGTTTAAGAATATCAGACTATCCTACCAGTTGCTCTTCTATTGTGATATGATTGGATTATTGTAACTTTTACTCTATTATCTTTCTTGAATGAGGAACGACAATAGAATCAACTACTAGGATGATATCGCCCTTAGGCCTTCTGCCTACGTAATATATCATAATAAAATTGTTTATCTTATTATCCCTTCATGCTGATATCTCCTTAGTTCTCATCTGCACTATCTTTGGATAGAGTAGTAGTAAATAAGGCCTAAGCCTTTCATCTTAAGTATAGCGAGGTTACTTAGATAATTGCGTGAAGAACTAACTAGATGGCTCATTGTCTTTTTCATATAGTTCTTTCTACAACTCACTTGCAAATACAAAGAACTGTGAGTTGTAATCATGACTCATACCATCGTGTAACATAAAACTCATATGACTCCAATATTAGTAATATGCATAAGCCATATGACCTCTTAATAGGTCATGTGTGTGAAATAGCATATCCTTCTGTACAGCCCCCTTGGTCATGTGCATAGCCTCTGTAACCTCTTAATCGGTCAGGTGCATGAAGGTAAACTACAGTACAGAGCCTCCTTGGTCTTATGCACAGCCCTCATGACCTCTGAATATGTCATGTGCATGAAATCACAATAGAACAAATGAAACCCTATGACAAATATCTTTGTCATAGTACAAATATCTTCTGATACTATCTGTCGGTCCAGAATCGTGACAATTATTTGTGTTCAAGCAAGGAATATAGGCAACAGCCTGAGAATAACAATCAGAGTCATGATAAAACTGGAGATGAAGAAAAATATCCCCAGTGGAGAGAGGTATTCCCAACATATATAGGAATAACTGACTACCTGTTATTGCCTGTCGTAAGATATATAAGAAATAAGGTTGTGAGTAGGATATCTAACATTTGGTTATGTCTTTCAAGTAACACTTAATGACAAAATGGAAGGTGAACAAGAAATACTAATACTACCCCCAGCATTTCTGGTGGTCCTAATATACATGTTAAGTATGACAAATGTACAACTAGAAGTAATGATGATGGTATTCAGACAAGTACAAATACAAGAATAACTCAAGCTTGAAGATTCAGATGTCTTCACCAGGGAAGCAACCAAACTCAGAGAATTCATAGTACAAATCAAAATGTACTTTGCAGCAAAAAATTAGACTGATGAAGATGATGACAAGAAGATCAAATATGCCCAAACCTTGTTAAGAAGAATGGTGGAAAATGGATCACACCAATCATGGAAGATATTACATCCAAGGAGTAGCAAGAATGGGAAGAATTCGAACAAGATCTAAAAGTCTAATTTGAGGACAAAGATAAACCACAATGAGCTAGGAACCAAATAAAGGTAATGAAATATGATGACTAAACAATACTAGAATTCTGGCACAAAATAAGACTCCTGTCTACAGATACAGAATATGACACATACTTCCTATAATGACAATTAGTGGGAGGAGTTCAAAAAGAGTTGTAGAACGCATACACCCAGACAGCCCAAGTGTTTAATACAATTGAATACTTGGTCTAATAGTTCACAGAAGTGGAAAACCGCATGCAGTAGAAGCAATATAAAGACAGGACTAGGAAGGAAAGAAAAAAGAGACTAGCAAAAAATGAAAACGGAATATTCAAGCTCCTTATAACAACTCAAAGAGGAAATGCCATAGACCTAGATACTATAAAAAAATTAAGACAATCATTCTAAAGACCAAGAACATGATTTCAAAGACAAAGATAACCATTTCAGTCAACCATCTTTAGGTTGATACCAGAAGAATATTGGAAACACAGAGTTAATAACCTATACTTCAAATATGGACAGAGTAGATATTGGGCAAATGAATGCATCAAGAAAGATATAAAGATAAGAGAAGTGAGAAGCCTAGAAGAGACAAATAGTGAGAAAACATTAAACAAAGAAAGTCTCCAGTAAGAGGTTGTCTGAGAGATGACCAACATGGCAAATCCATTATGATAATACACATCTTGACGGCAATAGACAATAAGGTAAAAATTAACAATATGGACAACAATAAAGAAGAATCAGATCTACTCATGGCAAGAATTAAACTACAGGCTGACAAGAAAATTACAGAAACACATGTAATGATTGACTCAGAGGCAACAGAGGATTTTATCAACAAAAAATTCTGCTACACCTACCAGATACCTCTAAGGAAAATCAATAAACTAAGAGAAATCTATGTGGTCAATGGGGAAAAAAGTAAGGCTGAACCCATTACTCATATAGCAAAACTGACCACAGAAATAGGACCACATTAGGAGAAGATAATATTCCAGGTAGTCAATATGGTTAAGCATAATGCTATTCTAGGAACACAATGGCTTTAGAAGTACAACTCCAATATCAATTAGGAAAAATGATAAATCAACTTTGGAACAGAAAGGTGTACTCAAGTATCCCTAAATGAATTACTTAGAGTCAATACAGTTCCAATTGGACTAGCCTAGTAGAAAAACCAGAACATACGGATCACTGAAATGATAAGCAAGTAAGACGATATCTGGATACAAAAGATAGATCCTGAAGTGTAAAAACCAACTAAAGGGTTGAAAGAAGAAGTTGGACATGATTAGTCCAGCACTTGAGAAGAAATTATCTTAGCCAAAAAGCAGGGGATGATAAGAATTAGGATCGTGATAGGACTATCCAATAGTACGTATGAAAGAATTGCACCGTGGAGTTGATTAGCAACCAAGGATGGCCTAACTAGTGGCACAGGAGTAATAGATGCAGACTATTGAGGAGAAATATAAGTCGTACTTATTAACCTGTACGAAGGAAACTACTAAGTCAAGAAAGATGACAGAGTCGCACAAATGATGGTGGAAAAGATCAACAATAGGTAACTACAAGAAGTAGAAGCTCTTAATGAAATGAGAAAACAAGATCAAGAATTTGGGAGTACTAGAAAAAATGGTTGGCAAGAAACTAAAGAGAAATACATTGATATTGATATTATATTCGCAAGGATTTTGAAAAACTCTATCAGAAGTGAGAACAAACTAGAATTCTCAAATAGGATCCAGAAGTAAATGGCCCAACAATAGGTGAAGCTTCAACAATTAGTACTAGATTAGCAGTACAATAAGAAGCAACAGAGAAAAGGATGACTGTAAGGCAACTGATACCGCAAGAATACCACGACTTCCTGGATATATTTCAAGAACGTAAAAGAAGTAATCTCTTAGAGCACAGAGAAGAGGACTACAAAATTGACCTGATAGGAAAGACAATATTTATGAAACTCTATTCTCTAAGGAAAGAAGAACTGAAGCCCTTGAGGGAACATGATTACCAAAACCTGGAAAAAGGATGGATAAGACCATCATCATTATCAGCAAGAGCACCAATACTATTGGTCAAAAAGGAAAACAGAAAACTCAGACCATGTATGGAATTCTGAGGACAGAATATAGTCATGAATGAAGATAAATACTTACTACCCTAAATTGATAAAGCTCTGGATAGATTGAGAAAGGTCCAATATTCTATAAAGTTGGACATAAAGAATGCCTACCACAACGTCATGATCTTGGAAGAAGAAGAAGAATGGAAAACAGCATGTCAGACCTGATATGGACTATATGAATATTTGGTCATGCCATTCAGATTATTCCATGCTCTAGCGACATTTCAAAGATAGATCAATTCCAAACTCCCCTGGTTCCTGGATATATACTGTATTGTCTATTTAGATAATATTCTCATATATTCAGAGATATTGAAACAATACCACAAGTATATTTGAAAGATAATACAAGTACTAAGGGAAGCCAAGATTAAATTAAAACCCACAAAATGCAAATAATACCAACAGGAAAGAGAATACTTAGGATTTGTCATCAATCCCAAAGGAATATAAACAGACCTGGTCCAAATAGTAGCAATCAATTAGTGGAAGTTACCAAAGAGTGTAAAAGGAGTACAGAGCTTCTTAGGCTTTCATAACTTATACCACAGATTTATAGGAAGATTCAGCAGAGTGGCCAAATCACTATACGAAACAACTAAAGAAGATGTCAAGTAGAAGTGAGAAGACAAGCAACAAACAGTATTTGATGAACTTTGGAACAAACTTATAACTGTGCCCATATTATGATATTTTGATCGCAAACTACCAATTATGATGGAAACAGATGCATCCAACAACGTATGCTCTAGAATCATCTCACAATTGGGTACTGATAAAATATGGTGACCAGTGAGCATTGCGATATAAGACAATGGCAAAGGCAGAATGCAACTTTGATATCTCTGACAAAGAACTGTTACCTATAGTTCAAGCACTCTGGACACAGAGGAAATACGTATTAGGCAGCAAGCATAATATACAAGTGGTTACAGACTACAAAGACCTCCTAGCCATTACCACTATCACAGAACTCAATTAGTAAAAAGTTTGATGGAGCAAAATACCATCACAATACCAAATCAAGATTGAGTATCGACTAGGAAAACAAGGAAGACTAGCAGATACTCTCACTCAGTGACAAGATGACATATTGATAAAAGACAACAAAAGGATCTAGTAAAGAAAAGGGATTTTGTTATCAAAAGAAAGATATTTCAAAGAGGAAGAAAAAAAGTAGTAGATATGATTCCATCAATGAAATGGAAACCATAATACTATTAGACAATAGCCACACAGAATGGATACGAAAAGCAATGGCAAAAGATGAAGAAATATGAGCAATCAAAGATGCTTTAAAGGTAGGCCCGAAAGAGATAAAAGAAGTAGCACTCAGACTTTATCAAGACTAAAATGAATACCTTTAGTACAATAACAACTTGAAGATAAGGACTCCCAATGACAAACCACTAAGAATGGAAACAATGAGACGAAACTACAATGAATCAAGAGCTGAACACAGCCGAATAACAAATGCAACAGAATTGATCAGATGATCATACTACTAGCCAGTGATAAGGGAAGAGGTAAAATGATATGTCAAGAATTACAAAATATGCCAAAGAATAAAAGCAGTACAACATGTACTATACAGATTGCTGAAACCTATCGAACCACCTAGAAGACCATGGCGGTCAATAGAGATGGATTTTATTTCAGCACTACCACAATTGAAAGGTTATGATGTAATATAGGTTGTTATTGATTCTCTGACCAAAATGGCTTACTTTATACAGTGTAGAACAGACATGAATACACAACAATTATTTTTCCCATTCAAATATCAGGTGTTTTGAATACATGGATTACTGAAAGATATCATCCCTGACAGAGGATTACTATTTATGGCAAATATATGGAAAGGAATAATACAACAATTGCAGATCAAATGAAAACTAAGTATGACCTTTTACTCCCAAACTAATGGACAAACAGAATGGGCAAATATGATATTAGAATAATATCTACAGGTATATGTCAATTACCAACAAGATGATTAGGCATCCATGCTGGCAACAGCAGAGTTCACATACAACAATGGAATACAAGAAACAATCAAGACAATAATCTTTTTCTTGAATTACAGCTATGATATAATATATGAACTGACAAAATATAAAATACCAACATAGATATGGCAGACTCAAGCAATCCCCAAGACGGAACTGATACACTGGAGAACGCCAAAGGACAGATCTCCAATCTCCAACCAACTGATAGCTCTAAACGGCTCTATTTTTCCACCCTCCCCTTCCTTAAGATGGCTGGAGTACTGGTTCACCCACACCCTGGAAACGACCACCCATTTCACCAAAAGACTCACAATGGCCTCCGGGGCCTTTTCCGCTATCAGAAGGCTTGCGCCTCCTGGGATTGGAATGCCCCCCCACATGTGCAGAAGGCTCGCCATGGGCCTCATCCTTCCTATCCTCACGTACGGAGCAGACCTCCTGATACCAACACTCGCCACAACAGACAAGATGTCGGTTCTGTGGAACAAAGTTATGAGATGGGTTACAAACTGCTTCAGCTCAACCCCAACAACCATCCTGGCCATTGAGGCCTGCCTCCCCCCACTGGATCTGCTGATCACCCACCGGAGAAGGATGTCAGCGCTTCGGCTAGCCTGCTCCTCCCCTGCCTACAACCCAGCATCAGCTAGGCTCCCCCCAGACTTCCCCTCTTACACCTCCCACCCAGACAGATCCGTACACAGAAAGCTGCTGGTGGGGAGAACTCAAAACTACATTCCGCTAGGCTGGCGCCAATACAAAGCTGAACAACCCATGAGGAGACACCTACCCATTGACTCGATGGCGCACCTCCTGCTGCAGGCCATGAGACAAACTATAAGGTTCCCACCTGCCTACCCGGACCTGGAACCGGGGATGGCTCCACTACCTCTTCTCCTTTCGAACTACAAAGCCCTCAAGGCCTCATTGAGGAACAGACTCTTGGAAGACTGGATTCACCTGGCCCCACCCCCTCTCTACTACCAATACAAGGCAACGCTGAAGCCACACGCCTTTATGGGTCTAGACCGCTTTACCGCGGGACGCATACACCAAGGCAGGGCCGGGAAAAGCTACCTAGCCGCGCACCACTCGTGGGATGACCCCCAGTCCTCCACCCGGTGCACCTTCTGCGAGGAGGACGACGAGACGTTCTCCCACGCAATACTCCAATGCTCAGCTAAGGCTGATAAGAGGACGCTCTACCTCCATGGGGTTTCCGACATCGGCCAAGACTCACCAATCTGGTCCTCACTTCCTGCCATCATTGGTCTTGCCAACTACATCCGCACCACTAGTACCGGATTCCCGCCACCCATGCCGCCGATCAGGCCGCTCTCATCGCCTCAGGAGGACCTACCCCCTACCACTGCTTTGACTTGATTTTTACACTGCTGTTGATGAATTTTTTTAATGTTCTTTGGTTGCATTGAAAGTTTGTTGATTTTTCGATACTGGTTTGAGGAGTCACCGTTTGAGGTGCTTGCGACGGATTTTTCGTTTTTGGAGATTTGAGCTGATGGTTTCTTTTGTTTGTTTGTTTGGAATTAAGGTTTTCTTTTTGCCATAGCTTACGCTGCATGCACGTTCTTGTAACTAACAAGCAATATATGATTTAAAAAAAAAAAAAAGAAAAAGAAAATATGGCAGACTCAAGTATCCTCCATCTCCGCTACACCTCTGGTGATTGAAATTTATTTCCTAATCGGGATAGACTCAACACTATACCGAACTATCGCCACTCTTCCCTGCCTGCACCCCCCCCTAGGGGGGTGTAGGCTATCTCCACTCTTCATTCTCGCCTTCGGGTCTGTCTTTCTCTCCCTTTCCCTAGGGGTTTATCCCCTCTGGGATACTCTGTCCTCCCCTCTGGCATCTTACGATATCCAGAAACCTCTTTACCCCACTTTTGCTGTAGCTTTACTTAGCATCAGCACGGTCAGCTACAACCATTTCTTCATCTTGGCAGGTGGCTGGGACTACAGTTTGCAGTATGCGATTACGATACATTTCTGTATCCCTCCTTGTAAAGAAACTGGAGAAGTTGTGTCAGGTTTCCTCCATAGGCTACGGTCTATTTCGCCACCCTGCTTCCTCACTCATCACTTCAGCTGGTAGTATTCGATCTACTATAGTGACACTATCTCTCCGAGATCAAGGGACTACATGAGAGACGTGGTAAAATAGCTTGCTTTATTTGAGACCTGCTGGAGGCCGCCTAGCAAGACACGAACACGATACCGACAGCCCTTTTTGTTGTTTAGGGACAGTTGTCCTCCATATACACTCCCCATGGTTGTGATTGGCTGGCACCCTACTGCTCCACCACCCCTTGGCTGGCACCCTACTGCTCCACCACCCCTTGGCTGGCACCCTACTGCTCCACCACCCCTTGGCTGGCACCCTACTGCTTCACCACCCCTTGGCTGGCACCCTACTGCCACTAGATAGCTTGCATCTTACTGCTGTCTTCACTCTTCACGTGCCCTGTGTATGCCCCTCCACCTAAGCTGGCACCTCACTGCTATCCTGGCTGGCATCCTACTGCTACCCCCATTCCGCTGGAGGTTTTCTGGCACCCACCAACTTCCAGCTGGCACCTTAATGCTACACTTCTTCAGGGTTTCGGAGCGGCGACACCCCTCCTGCCCTACAGTTCCTCCTCCAGGTGATAAAGCCGACACAGGCCTCCTTATCGCCTTGTGAGTCCACACCAGGCGAGGTGTTACCACCCCATCATTCCTTTATTGGCTAGTCATCTCTATAGAGTGTGCATTTTGGGATATTCATTGGTTTCTTTTGTGCCTTCGGGCCGAGATTTCCTGGGGGGTTTTTCCTGATATTTCCTGCTTGTTTCTTGTTAGGCTTCTCTTACTCTTCAGGTTCACTTGCGAGGTAGGGATGGGTCTGGCTGGGAGTGAGATGTGCTGTTGGCTCCACACTAGAGGGGCTTGGGATAGACGGCTTTTACCTAGTGGGGGGAGAGATGTTTGAAATTAAGGGTTTTCTTTTTGCCATAGCTTACACTGCATGTACGTTCTTGTACCCTAATCAAGTAATATATGATATAAAAAAAAGAAGAAAAAAAAGAGAAAAATATGGCAGACTCAAGATATAACCAAGCTATAGAACATACTACGAGAAGAAATAAGTCACGTGTAGGAACAGCAAAAAAAAGTGTGCCAATCAATACAGAAAACCTAATCACAATCTCCTAGTCAATGACAAAGTATTATTGATACCAAGGAATATACGAATGATATGATATTTGAAGAAACTAGACTATAAGAAAGTGGACTTCAAGAAACTAGGACCATTCAGGATTATCGAATATCTAGGATTATGAGCTTATAAAATAGACCTCCCACGCTTGATGAACAACACTCCTCGCACATTTCACATTAGTCTCTGTGAATCCTACCAAGACAATAATATTCTCTTATAAAAGAAACTACCTCTACTACCTATTGAGATCGAAGGATAAGATAAATACAAACTTGATTAAGTAATTGATTTAAGAATATATTGCAACCAACTCTAATATCAAGTAGAGTGGACTGAATACCCCCTACAATACAATCAAGCATGGTACTCAGCCACTAACTTTACCAATTCACAAGATGCTATCAAACTCTTCAACAAGAATTACTGCTACAAGCTCAGAGTTCAGGCCAATAGACAATGGAGTCTGGGTTGAAGCAGAAATCAATGATGAAGAATGGGTCCAACTAGTAGACCTATCAATCAATAAAACAATGAAAGTGAAGGAAAGGAACAAACATGCATATCAATTATAAACATAATACTATGATGATAGATGTCTAATGTACAGTTGTGTTCGGAATAATAATGATACTCCTGCGATGGAATCGCATGACACAATAACCTCTACTTTCTATCAACCACCATGGCCCGACCATATGCCAGAAAAGAAAATGAAAATTGAACTCGAGAAATATATGCCATGAATAAGCATACAGATGTGGGGTATAATAAAATTTTGAAAGCTATGAAGGTCTCTAAAGCAACTATTCAAAAGGTTGTGAAAAGAGTCAGAGAAAAAGGTTGAGATACCCACTATGCTCCAAAGCCTAGCCGCAAAACCAAGATTACCTATGCCAAAAGAAGAGTGGTGGAGGCTATTATCGATGCTGAGCCTCATTTAGTATTACATGAGATCACCCAAAAAGTGAATATTGGTCTTGACAAGACCAGTATAGATAAGATCATATCAGAAGCTGGTTTTAAGCTTCTGATACCATGGAAAAAGCCTTTTTGGAGGAAAGGAGAGAAGGAGAAGAGAAAGGAGTTTGCTAGAAGAAGGAGAAATTGGAGAGGAGCATGGAATTTGGTGGTCTTTGTAGATGAGGCTACAATTATCTATAATTCAAATCCAGTAGGCAGGAAGGTCAGGATATAATGTGGTGAAGAGTTAGAATAAAAAAACTTAAAGCCTAGCTTTAAGTTAGGAAGGACTAGCATTGGGGTCTATGCTATAATAGGGAAGGGTAGCAGGACTGAGTTAATTCTTGTGAGAAAGAGGGGGGAGGAGGAAAGAACAAGCAAAAGAGACAGGCTTGGTCTCAACTCCTACCAATATGCTACTGAGATTCACCAGCCACACCTTATCCCTTTTATAAAAGGTCTAGATAGACCTTCTAACAATATCTACCTAGCTGCAGATAATACCTCATGGTATAGTGGTGCAGAAAACAAGAAATTGCAGTCAGACTCTAGTTATCAGAAATTGCCTTGGCCACCCAACTCCCCAGATCTCAATCCAATTGAGAATTCCTAGGCACTTCTCAAAAGAGGCCTGAGAAAGAGATTCTTCAGATTGAAAAGAAGGTCCCATAGTGCTGCTGAATTATATCAGGCAGCAAAGGAAGAGTGGGATTTAATTTGCCAGGAAATATTGAATGGGTGGATAGTTAGAATGCCAGAGAGAATTCATCCTGTATTAGATGCAGAAAAAGGTTACACAAAGTGGTAGTAGGATTTTCTTGAAGCCTATTGTATCTATCTTCAGCGAACCTTTAATTGAGTTTCTATTTTTATTTTATTTATGGTTGATTGCATCAATGGTGGTCATTGTGGTTGCCATGTAGGGGTATCATTACTTTCCAGACATGACTGTACTCCATGGGAAAAAATTAAGAAAAACTATTTCCCCTAGGAACAATACAGGACACTACATCCATTATACCTATTGATGAAAAAAATAGTTTTGAAGATGAAGCCAAGAGGGAAGAAGGGCAAAAAATAAAAAAAGAGTCACTGGAGTAGAAGAGAAAGACCAAATACTAGTACCGAGTTCATTGGCAAACAAAGAAGACACAATCAAAACTTTGCAGCAAGAGATACTCTAGTTAAGCAAAAATATACTAAAAGCTGAGGTAGATGCAAGACTCTACAAAGGGCAGGCATTAATGTGGAAGCTGAAGGCAAGAGAATCAAAGAGAAAGAACTTGCATCTGGTATATGGAGTGAAAGAAGATGTTTGTACTATGACGAAGATATTCGTCATAGGGTTTCATTTGTTATATTATGATTTCATGCACATAACCTATTAAGAGGACATGGAGGTTGTACACTATAGTTTACTTTCATGCACCTGACCTATTAAGAGGTCATAGGGGCTATGTACATGACCAAGGAGGCTGTACAAGAGGATATGCTATTTTACACACATGACTTATTAAGGCACTATTCGGTTGTGCTGGGCCCATTTTGGACTGTTTCCGTGTGAAATAGATGGACCTGGGAGAAGGGTTGCCAACTGGATACCACCATTTACTAGTGACAAACACATGGAAAATTTTCACATTGGGGCTTTGTGAAATCTTTTGCAAAACTTTATCAAAATAGGTTATTAATTGATCAAATATGAGATACACCATAAGAATAGCTACTAATTCACAAAAACATAACTAGTTGCTCTTCAACGCTTAAATGACGAGATGGTAAAAGTAGACCATGCTGAGTTGTCCAGTTACAAAGATCCAAGAAAGTAGTCACTAGCATGCATATAAGCTCCATCCTATGACATGGATGTGCTCTTAGGATTTCTTTGGTATATCGACAACAAGTATGACTAGAAGTATGTACATACTGTGTAGGAAGAAAGAAGTTAATGCAAATTGCAGTACCAATTGCAATTTGGATTCGTTGATGACTGATTGCTGTATAGATATGATTATTATTAGCTTGAGTACTTGTAATTGAATAGTTTTGAATTGGAATTGGAATGAAAGATATCTTATAGATAATATTATACTATAATAAACATATTCTACAGGAAAATACTTATTATATACATTGATAATATTATTATTACAGCAATTTACATGTGATGTTTCCAAGTCTACATAGCAACTGTTGTGTTAGGGTTGTATCTGAAATAGATAGTCAATGCCTTTTACTGTTTCCGAACAGCCATTCAGTTCCTCCATTTTGAAATGGAAGGGAAACGGTCATTTGTATGTAAAGCTGAAGTAGGCCTAGCGCAATCGAACAGGGCCTAAGAGGTCATGTGGCTCTTACATATGACCGATGATGAGGTCATATGACTTTTACATTATATGAGTATATGAGTCACGATTGAGACCCATAGTTGTTTTGATTTATATGCAGGTTGAGTGAAGAACTATATAAGGCAGCTATTAAAGCCAGATGGTTAGTTCATTCTCCATCTCCGATATTTTCCTCACACTTGAAATCAACCCTCAACACAGAATTTTCATAATCATCTGCCCCCCCGCTCCTCCCATGATGGCTTCAGCCTAGGAGTGATGGCTATCCTCATCCTCTTTCCACTGTTCTTTTTTGCTCTTTTACGCCTACAGTCTTTTCTCTTTCTGGGTTCTGGTGCTGCCTTTCTGCTGCCCATTCTCTCTCCTTCACATCGCTTAGTAAGGCCTCTCCTCACAATCGGTGACCGTTCACTTCCCATGCTTGAGACAGTTGGGAATATGGTTTACAGTATGCGAGAACTCATCTCCAGGCTCATGGGTCGATCTCACCCCTCCCTACAGTTGGTAAGTGGTTGTATCCCATCCACTAAGTAATACTATGTCTCTGAAAATAAGGGATTATATGAGAAATGTGGTAAAATTGCTTACCCTCCTCCAGTAAGGACTGCCTAGTAAGACACGAATACGATTACTAAGAGTTGATATGGCCATGTTTGGTTTCCTTCCTGACCTGACGATTTGATCAGCTTGCACCCTACTGTGGTATCCTTTTTCTAGCTGGTACCTTACGACTGCCACCCTCTTTCACTGTTCCCCACAGTCAGTACCTGTCTCAGTCTGCATTGTATTCTGGGAATTATTCAACATTTTTCTGTCTGCCAGTATATATACTTTGGCTTGGTTGTTGCAGGATCTACTGGTGCGATATTTCATTTGTTTCATGGCGATGTTCTGAGTAGTAACCTTCTTATGCTCCCCTGCTTTGCTTTGAGGTCTTTTCCTCTGTTTTCGGATAGTTCTGTTTGGGCTTTTTGGGTGGAAATGTATGGTTATGCCTATACCAGTGGGTTATTGGGATATAGTCAGATGAGGCGGTATGAGTAATGGCAATTGCTTTATGCCATAGCTGGAGCTGCATGCCGATTCTTGTACCCTAAATAATAATGAAATATATGAAAATAGAAATAAAAATAAAAAATAAAAAATGCCTGATAGTTAGTTTATTCTCCATATCTTCCAATTTCCTCGTACTTGGAATCAGCACTCAACGTAAGACCTTTAGGAATATCCAACCCCCCTCTCTTCCCATCATGGCTTTGGCTTAGGAGTGATGGCCATTTTAATCCACTTTTCATAGTTCTCATTTGGTTTCCCACACTTTGAGGCTTTCCCCTCCCGAGGCTTTGGTATGCCTTTCCGCTATCCATTCCTCCTCTTAATTCCCTTAGTGAGGCCCTCTTCACAGTTTGTGACTGGTTGCTTATCATGTAACAGACAGCTGAGAACACTGTTTGCAGTTAGTATGAAAAACTTAATAGGCCCTTAGTTGATTTCACTCTTCTCTTCTTTTAGAGGCTACCTAGTCAGACACGAATATGGTTACTGATAGTCGACACTGTCAAATTTGGTTTCTGCTCTGCTCTTATAGTTGGATTGACCTATACTCTACTGCTGTATCCACTTTCTGGCTGCCACTATACTGCTTTACCCGCTTCCACCACCTTTTTCCACAGTCAGCAACTGTCTTGGTCTGTGTCACATTATGGGAATATTTCTACGCTTTATCTGTGAGTGCTTATCTCTTAGCTTAGTTGTTTGTAGGTTCTGGTGCGATTTTCACTGTGCTTTTATTGTGATATTCCAGGTGATTACCTGCTTATGTTCTCCTGATTTGTTCTGAGGTCTTTCCCTCAGTTTTCAGATATCTTTGGGCTTTTGGGGTTGTGATGTGCAGTTAGGCCAATACTAAAGGGTCTTGGAGATATGGTTAAGCTGGTTGGAAAGAGGAATGGGGATTGTTTACATCATAGCTAGTACTACATGCAAGTTCTTGTACCCTAAATAATAACAAATATATTAAGAGAAAGAAAAAAGAAAAAAGAGGCTTGATAGTTAGTTCTTCACCCAACCACCTATTATACTTTCCTACTGATACATTTAAGAATATTGTAACCGCCTCTTGGGAGATGCGGTAAACGTAGGGCTAATGGGCTTTGTTCTTTACCGAAAGTGGTAACTAGCGAAGCAAAGTCCGGAGGCTTTAACTGAGGTTGTTGAAAAGACTTCTCACTATATCGCGACTACTGAAGTCTCAGAGATGGTTGGTGGATCTCAAACTAAAGATTCTCGAAGCGAACTGAAGAAGGTAACTGTTCAAGCAAGTATATTGAAAACTCTGTCTGTCGAAGTCTGCTTCTTCTAACGTGAAGAATAGCAGTTCTTAAATACACTTCTTAGGCTCTCGAGAGCCTTATTCTCATAACATATAAGACTCGAAAATGGTAGCCTTGAAACAAAACATATAAAGTGCAAAAACCGATACTCGAAACTAAACATAAAACATATAGAGTATCAAATCAATACTCGAAACCAAACATAAAACATATAGAGTATCTGTTAGGCATATGGAAATCCGAAGACATGTGCAAAGACCAACGGTAGGGTAACTACGCACCGACCCTCAATTTACCGGAGCCAACACCCCCCTCCGGCCCTCTTATGGGGCCCGCCCGTCATTAGCGAGATTTCGAGAGTTGCGTCCCATAACTAAAAAGTCACATCAATGAAGCACACTTCATAACACCATATACGTCGCCGCCGTCCATCCGACCGCATGCTGTTCGCAGGATATATGAGAGGGGACCTTTGGCGACATCTGGGAAGTGGAACGGAGGAAATCCGTTGGAGGCGCATTGAGATAGTAGGCTTCAAAGTTAGGCTTCCTAACTACGGGCCGAAAGTGACGGGACGTTTTCGGCGAAATACTCCAAGAGGATATCCCAGTAGTGGAAGCTATTAGGGGTATACCGAATCCACCCATACCCTTCTGAGATCAGCTGTAGGTTGGTTGGTCCTAGTAATAGGACCCCTCTACGGAGGCCGGCGGACCAAGGGGAAGCACGCTCAGAAAGGAAGACCTAGATAAGTCGGAGACCCTTAAGACGCTGACACGTCGGGCTCGGACTTGCGATAGGCACTAGGTGATCCGGCATGAACCTGATCACTTCATGACCGAGGAGACGACTGGACGATAGTCAACAAGACTAAAGTCATATAAAAGTCTATGCGGACATCTAAGTTGGAGGCGGCTGTTTGGCATAACAAATAGCGCAGTCATCTCAACGGAGGAATACTATTCCGAGTCCGCGAAAGGGTGTGATAAGTTTCAGGGTCAAACGGTGTTCGCACTTATAAGATTCTGGACGTTTGCGTATTAAAACCAGAGTGGTACTTCGGAGGCATAGTAGTTAGAAGTAGTCCGCGAACACTCAGACGCGGGATATAAATATCGAAGTGCCTCCCGAGCTTTACAGACATCATCAAGCAACGGAGAAGAGATCTTATTAATATAATATTGTTCTACACTTTAAAATCTTTACCTTACCTTACTTAATCGAGACGAGCCTTCCTCGACAGATTCTCCAATAAAAGATTTCGGGCCTACGTCCCTCAGTTATATACTTGAGTTTGGCGTCCGCCTAACAGTATATTGATAGTTCTCCCGTTACCAAGGCGCACTATATGAACTACGAGTTCACCTCCAACTCCACCCTCACCTCAGACTTCGATTATATTTTCGAAGCACCTCATTGTCCTATCTATATTCATTCCTTCGAAGAAATATTCAAAACTGAGTTGTTCGAAATCGAAGAAGAATATAAGCAAGAACCCTCGTGGTTCACAGTACCTTTCGGGATCCCAACAAGGGATCAATTCAATAGCATATATCGCACCTGGCACGGTTCGGAATTTGAGTGGAATTCGACCGAGTCAGAAGACTTCGTCGACTGGAGTACCCAGTGCTCTTTGAAGATGGAAGAAAAGAATAAGGAAGACCCAGGAACAGTTATCCGGGGGCCAGACATCCCCTCGGCCTGGGCCTGACACACTTTTATATGTACTATAAGTACATCCTAAACCTTGAAAAAAAGGAGATTCAAGTTTTGAGTC
Organism: Tuber brumale; assembly: GCA_014065205.1. Taxonomy (NCBI): domain Eukaryota; kingdom Fungi; phylum Ascomycota; class Pezizomycetes; order Pezizales; family Tuberaceae; genus Tuber; species Tuber brumale. The sequence goes on from JACCEG010000477.1 coordinate 102,182, forward strand.
CAGAATCGGACCAACCGAACCATTTTATACCTACACCACAAGAGTATCTCAAACGTTAAATACCTTACATACGATTCCTTAAACCTTTTAAAGGATATCAAGAGCTCTGGTACGAAGTACCAGAAATCACACATCCAGGGCTATTAGAGCAACTAGCCTATCTGGAAAGTATCGCAATGGCTGAGATACCTCAAGACCCAAGGAAGAGAATAACGGCGGGGGAACCTATGGATACCCGACCCGATACCACTGATAAGACGGATGACTCCGCAATTTATAGCCCCTTCCCTTCGACACCTCAGGAACCTACGTTCCGGAGAGGACATGTACCCTCTCACCGATCGACTAGTGTTGCAAGCGCTCATCGGATATCAAGAGCCTCCATGCTTAAAGGAGGAGGAGAAGACCACGCTGCAAACTTAGCAAAATTGGCTGCCCGTCTGGGTATAACCTTGGGACGAATCAGATAAGATATAGACACCTCTCTCGACCAAGCTAACATTGCCTTCAAAAATTTGAAGGGAGTGACCCAGGACAATACGTTAAAATTAATTAAGGTACAGCAGCAGATCGCAGAAGGACAAGATGTCCATGATAGGGAGATTGGTCTCCTGCTGATGCAACTAGCTGGAGTAGAAGCGGAAGTCAAGGGGATTCAAGAGGAAATGCTGCGGGAAGTCGCACAAAAGATTGACGCTCAGGAACGGCATCAACAAGGACATGAAGAAGTAACCACGAGGTTACATGAAAGCCTCGGGCAAGAAATCCAAGCGGCATTAGCCCGAGATCAGACTCTGGAACAGATGGTCATCAGTCTGCGAGCGGAATTCGCAGAATTCCGCGCCCAAAGTATTACGCGCGAACGAGAAGTCAATCGTACACTAGGACAAATGCGCACCGATCAAAACACGCGCCAAGCGGAGATTCGCAGGTCGCAAGACCAGCAACAACTGCAGAATATCGAGACAAACCAAACCCGCAAAGGGTTCACCGTGGCAATAAATAAAATATTAGCCACGGCACCTAGTCCCGAAGCTGCAGGACCCGCACCCTTACCCGCAGTCCAAGAAACTGATGATGAGGAGTTTGGCTCCACCTACACGCAGGGACAAGGGCAAAGGCCAAGAAACCACTGATGCATTCCCCTCAGGTGCCCAGGGAGGTAACCCAGGAGATCCTAGTAACGATGACGATGAGGGCGATGATGATGGAAGAGGAAGACGAAGAGGAGGTCCTAGCCGAGGCAGGCAAGGACAAACACCAGAACCATCTGGAATGGCAGAAACGCTTGCCAATGCGATGGCGCTGAATATTAAGCGACCATCCGAGCCACCCCCATTCTTTGATAATAGACCCGCACAAGACATATACGTGTGGATCCTTCAATGCACGGACTATTTCGAACGGAACCCACGAATCTGGGACGACGCCCGGGAACGAGTCATCTACGCGCTCAGCCATACAAAAGGAGACATAGTCCTTCCTTACACCATATGGTATCGGAAGGCTATGGACGGACTTCAAGGGGAAACCCAGCAACCAGAGCTGGCAACATGGACTCGCTTTGAACATGATATGATCAAGCGATTCGCCCCGGTAGAAGCCGAAAGACTAGCCCTTCGAGCAATGAAACTAGTCACTTATGACGGCAGTATTGAACGATACTTGACACTCATGCACAACCATAATATTCGTGCATGCATGACCGGGGAGTCCTGGAGAGAGGTAGTCGAAGAGAAACTTCCTGAACAAATTGTCCGCAGGTTATCGGCCCTGCAATATACAACGGACCAGGAATGGGAAGAGGCACTAAGGCTATGCGGGCGGTCAGAAGAAGCCCTGCTAGCTAGAAAGAGAATTGGACAAGACCAACTGACCAAACCTAAAATAATCCAGGAGGTCAAAAGAGAAGACCGACGGGATTCTAAACAAAGGCGACAGAAGGATACTAAACCTTACGTCAAAGGAGGTGGAGCCCCACCACGAAAATGAAAAAGGGATGAGGAACCGGAAAGGCCTAGGAAAAGGTTGGGAGGTGCGACAAAGACCACCCACACAAACTTCGCTCAGGCACATACCGGCATCCCGCAGAGTGTGATAGACACTGGGAGGAAAGAAGGAGATTGCACGCGTTGTGGAAAGAAAAACCACACCTATCAAACGTGTTGTGGAGACGCCCATATATCGGCGGCAACGGTCAGTTCAAGACCAATAAAAATGGGAATTCGACGAGCAAGATCAGCTATTATAAAGCCTAAATTAGCTCGAAAAGTCGCATCTGTGCAGCACCCAGCTCGAGTGAATAAAATCTGGGAACTGGCAGACGACGAGGAACTGACCTAGGTCAGTTCACTGGCACCAACGGCGACGGCGTTTGGGTATTCAGTGTCCTAAGGGAACTGGAATCGAAATGGGAACCCCCTTTGGCTGGGGTGCATTGGGTACCGACCACGACGGGGATCGGGTAGTCCGTGCGCAACTACGGGAAACGAAACTCAAAATGATCAAAGCGGCGCGAAGCAAGTCTCTCCTTTCAGGATCAACGCAAGTAGGCTCGAAGTGAAGGAACCCCATAAGGGACTTACGAGCTCGAAAACAAGAATCAATATATGGAGAATCTTGACCGAAAAAGAGGATAGTTAACATGCCCACATGGCCCGGGAGCAAACAGTACGAAGTTCCTCGAGTCACCTGGGTGTTACCTGCTACCCATGTGCAAGCAAGTTACTATACCGAAGAAGTTGGGACATAGCAATGCAAGATCTACCTGATAACAAATACACGACAGGAAAACAAGCGATGCGGGCCGTTCCACCTACCACACGAGTCTGAGTCGTATTATACGTATGTACTATTCTGCCTTCTGGCCAGAGTGTGGGATAGGGATGTACCGCTTTGGTGCGCAAGGCTCCTCTGAGGGAGCTGGACGGATAACCGAAACCCTAAGGGAAAGGATTCGGTGAAAAGCGGGAACCCCACACCAGGGGAGTAAAATGGCTAATAACCGCCCGCAAATCTGCTATGAGCCTAGGTCTGGCGTGTCGGAAGAAGGCATCCAGCCTGAAAACTGGTTGTGCGCAATAGCGTATCGGTGAAACGCCGCTTTAAGTATGTAGACCCAGATTGTTAGAGCTAAAAGAGTTACTAGTTTGTCTGAGGAGACCTCAATAGTCGAAACTACGCGGGCGTAGTAACAAACATCTTGTTACCTACACCCACTACCAACGATGCCTAAACGAAAGAAGCAAGAAAGTCTTATCCGCGCCAAGCGCATGGAACTAGACGCTCCAAAACCAAAACGATACAACTGTCCGGAGGGGATCGCTTACCTCCATATACACGATAAGCGATACAAAATTACAGTCCTATTAGACTCGGGATCCAACGTGTTCCTTATCAATAAGGACCTAGTTGAAGACCTTCGCGTTCCCTCAGTAGAACGCGACAATGCAGTTGATATCTTAGGCTTTGACGGATCATCCGCTGCCTCTGGAGGAAAGTGTTACACTCTCCCAATAAAATTGGAAATAGGAAAAAACCGACACGTCTCCGAAGTGTCGTGTGAAGTGGCTAAAGCAGGTCACTACGGAATGATAATTCCTTTTGGTTGGTGGCATCGTGAACACCCAGTGTCTCATATTGATCATGCAGAAAATTGGACATTCTCCGCAAAATGTTGTGAAAACTGTGTGGAAGAAGATGAAGGAATAGCGGATATGTTCGAATATGATGAATCAGTCGCTTGGGACCCTAATGCCTGCCGCATCGGAAGAATAGGAGCCATCAAAAATACGGTGGAACTCGAGTCATTACCGCAAGAATACTGGAATTACAAACATTTGTTTGAAGCCCAGACGGCAGAAAAATTAGTTCCAAGGCGAACATTCGATCACAAAATTAAGTTGATTCCAGGATCAACTCCCCCCTGGGGACCGATATATCCACTATCCGAAAAACAGCTAAAAGCTTTACGAGAATACTTGGAAACAATGATCAAACAAGGGAAAATCACAAGAAGCCAATCACCAGCAGGCGCACCCATATTATTCGTACCTAAGCCAGATGGCAGACTACGTCTAGTTGTGGATTACTGAAATCTAAATAAGATTACTATCCTCAACAAACATCCACTTCCACTAATGTCCGAACTCAGAGATAGAGTAGCCGGTGCAAAGATCTTCACCAAGTTAGATCTTAAAGACGGTTACCACCTGATTAGGATCAAAGAAGGCGATGAATGGAAAACAGCGTTCCGTACGAGATACGGACACTACGAATATAAGGTTATGCCTTTTGGATTGGTCAACGCCACGGCAACCTTCCAAGATATGATGAACCAAGTTCTACAAGAATACTTGGACGTCGGAGTCGTGTGCTACCTTGATGATATTCTCATCTACTCAAAGGATGAAAAGGAACACATCGAAGCTGTTAAGAAAGTTTTACAAAGTCTATCAGACTTTCAATTAGCGGTATCGCTAAAAAAATCGACTTTCCATGCCACTGAGGTAGAATTCCTCGGCTATATGGTGGCGGTCGAGGGGGTGTCTATGAGCACCCGAAAAGTGGAATCCATAATGGTCTGGAAAGCGCCTAAGTCGGTTAGAGAAGTACAAGTCTTTATGGGGTTTGCTAACTTCTACCGACGATTCATAAAAAACTTCTCGGCTATTTGCAAGCCAATAACTGAGACATTACAAGGAAATCCTAAGAATTTTAAATGGGAGGTTGAACAGAACACGGCTTTCGATGAGCTAAAGCACCGATTCACCACAGCCCCCATACTTCACCACTTTTTCCCAGAAAGTGAAACGGTGGTAGAAAGGACGCTAGCGATTTTGCACTCGGCTGCGTCCTTTCTCAATCCTTTGAGAAAAAATTACATCCAGTAGCTTTCCATTCCAGGAAATTAAACTCAGCGGAACGCAACTACGAGATTCATGATAAAGAACTTCTTGCGATCCTGGAAGCTTTCAAAGAACGGAGACACTACTTAATCGGAACGGAGAAACCGATCACAGTCTTTACCGACCATCAGAACCTGCAATACTTCCTCACCTCAAAAGTCTGGAGTGGCCGTCAAATTCGATGGGCTCAGAAGTTGGTAGAATACAACTTTCGAATTGTATACCGACCAGGCACAAAAGGCGGAAAGCCTGATGCATTAAGCAGATGGCCGGAGTACCGTCCTGAGGAGGGAGCTACGCATCGCAAACAGAAAATTTTGAAAGAAGAAAATTTCTTTGTATCGCTAGTAGCGAGGGTAGGCGATGAAGGAGGAGACTGGGATGGAGATAAAGATTTGGATTTGGAACCTCGAAGAGGTGGAAAGGAACCCGTGATTAGGGTCAAGCGATTGAGCAAAAAGGCATACTTGCCAACCAAGGGCTCAAGAATGGCGGCAGGACATGAACTGTATGCCATAGAAGATGATATTGTCCTGAAATATGGACAAGCCTTAATAAGGACGGGTATATCCGTGGGACTACCCGAAGGAACTTACGGAAGAGTTGCCCCAAGAAGCGGATTAGCGGTCCGAAGCGGAATCTCTACCGGTGCAGGAGTAATCGATGCTGATTACACCGGCGAACTCAAAGTCGTACTTTTCAACCATAAAGATGTGGACTGCCAAATAAGAACGGGCGATCGCATAGCCCAGTTAGTGGTAGAAAAGGTCAACACCTCCGATATGATGGAAGTTGACGACTTGGAAGAAACG